>WBNO01027800.1:82253-231195 GCA_013400575.1 Peucedramus taeniatus | reverse complement strand
GGCGCTTCCCTCCACCCTCCGAGCGGGAGGACAGCGCAGCTCCCGGGATCGGGTACGGCTTAGCGAACACCTGCCCTTGCATCAGCGCAGTGTCAGCCAGAGGGGAAGGGTTCTTCATCATCATCACCATCATTGCCGTCAATATGATCAAGGGAACCTTTTTTTTCCCCGGAGAAAATATAGGCACTGTGATGTCCTTTTCATCCGATTTCGGCATTAACTAACTTCGGGACCATTTATGCAGCGGAAATGCCCTTTGAACTGAGTGGATGTGAAATCCTCCCCAGGATGATGGGAGTAAGGGAGACAAGGGGAGAAGTTGCCCTGGGGCAGGGGGGTAGTACCTCTGTTTTTATAGAGCCTGCAATTAACATTGCCAAAAGCACTGTCTGTGAATTTACCTCATCTCCTGTACACTGGCCAAACAACAACCCCAAATAGTTTGCCAGAAACTTGGGTTATGTTCCACCAAAGCTGATCTCTGGATAACAGTAGCCCCTATGTACATGAGGTTTCCTTTGATGGAGCACAGACTTTGGTGATTCTAAGCTGTGACCTCACTTGCTGTGAGCTGAAATACCCAGCCGTGTCATGCTCCATATCACACACCTCATGCCATGAGGTATGAATGTGAGCACTGGTGTTAGCGCAGCTTCTGTCCTGAAAGCTCCCGAATGTGTAACTGGTTCTTTCAAGTTCAGAAGTGATGCCGAATTACTGTATTGGAAGGTGACTAAGTCATTATAATTTTGCTTACATTCACAAGGACTCCAAATGCCTGATTTCAAAGCAGCGACATCCAGCTGATTGAACTTTGGGTAGATGGTAATTGTGTCTAGTTACAGAAGGAGAGCTTTACAGCCTGTACCCTTGTTGTCCTGATTTTTAAAAGTTTTTTTAAGCTTTTTAATGTTTATATTTTTGTATAGAACTTTCTCACACACTTTATGTAAATAACTTATTGTTTTCATTCTTTTATGGGAGATGAGCAACTTAATGAACTATTGAGTTACCCAGTGGCATTGAGGAGGTGGCACTGTCACCCTCCAGTGACACTGGCATTTCAGGAAGATATAAAATTGGAGTCAGATTTTAATAAACAGTTTTTCTTTTGCCTTGAAAAGAACTGCTTCACGTTATTTGTACTGTGTCCTACAGTGACAGACCCTGGTACCTGGCATGGATGATGGCTGCATTAAATCCACCACAAGTGTTATTGGTGATAGCCATGGTGGTGATGGGGCCTTCCTGTCCTGGAGTTGCATGAGTTGGGATAGCAGAACTGGAAGATACTCCCAGGCTTTAGTGGGGTGAGCCATTTCAAAGTGCTGTGAAGAGCAGAGGACTCCACCTCTCCTCCAAGCAGAATGAACAAATGAAACATTAGGAATCTGCTAAAGGAGAATGTCTGGGAAGAAACAGGATCCTCCTGTCTCTGTAGCTCTCTGCGGGTTTTTCCTGTGTGCTGTGTTTTCTGCAAACTGTAATGTACCAGCAGTCTTAAGACAGTTGCCAAGTTTGGAAACACACAACTTCAGATCACAAAGTACCCTAAAAGTAATTTAACACAGTCTTGAGAGGAGAAACTGTGGGTGGTGTTAGCTCTTGCCAAGGGTCTCTTTTATTCATCCCCTACCCAGAGGGCAGGAATCCAGCAAAGACTTTCTGCAGTTCCTTCTGAATTTGTAAAAAAACCTCGGAATCAAATCCCAAGAGATTCATGATTGGTTAGTCTAGAGATGAGAAAAACTAAAAGAGAGAGAGGTCTTTGAATATGCAATGGGTTCCTTCTGAAGAAAAGGGAAGGCCTGTGGTCTGTGTCCCATGAAGTAGGACAGCAGGTGGAGGACTTAAACTGGAAAGAGAAACTGTGAGGGAAAAGGTGCCATGCACTGGACTTGCACCAAGTTGCAAAAACTCTTTCTTTCTTTGAAGTTGTATCCCGCACATATTGCAGGTCCTCCATATTCCAGGCTGTTCTTAGTATGGCCAGTTAGTAATCTAGGCCATCTGGCTGCATGGCTGGGGCTGTGTGAGCTAGATAAACTGACACATTTTGGAAAAGCCTCTGTATATGCTGCAGGCTTGTGACTGGTGTCCTTTTGAATTACTCTCATTCCAGCCCATGAAGTGTTTCCCTGGGAATGCTGTCGGGATATCATCATCCCTTGCTGGCTGCTGGCTGAGTTCCTGCTGTGCTTTTGGCTCAGGGTGGCTTGCAGCCTGCCTGGGAAAAGTGAAAAATAGGGAAGGGAAAAGCCTGGTGAAAACAGGGAAGGGAAAAGCCCTAAGCAGGCAGCAGTGCAACTTCAGGCAGGATCCCCCAGAGCCACTCTCGAGAGCTTGGTGGGTTTGGCTGTGCCAGGATGCCGGTGGGTAAGGGGGCATCTGAGGGATATCCCTCCTGTGCTGTTCATGGGCTGGGAGCCAGTGTGATTCCCTGTCAGTTCTCCTGCGCTGGGAGAGAGGGCTTGGGAGGGTTTAACTTGGCTCCTTTCCTTGCAGTCATCTGCACTTTTAACTGTTCTTCTTCTATTTCTTTTGGCCTTTTATTAACAACCTGTGTCAGTGATACAGCATTGAAGCAATTTACAATTCATATTTAAGTGATTAAAAAAATGCAGGACTGACATACCATACAGTGCTCAACTGTATCACATATTTTTCATATCACTGACTGATACTGCTGTTTACTTTATGTTTATGCCTAAAACCATAACATAAACATGGCAAGGTTTTGCTATGGGATCTTTGCGTTCAGAATTTCCTGTGGTTGCAGTAACAGCCTCAAAATATGCATATGATAGTCATGCAAAAGAGTTACTACGTTAGGTTAAAGGCTTCCTTCTGGGCAGAAAAGAAAGAAATAAGAAATATTCTAGCACACTAGAATACATAGAAATGCAACATATTTTCTTATGTCACTGCTGACCAGCATGGTCAAACCTCCTGGTTGTGAGGTGGTGTTCATGCAGATTTGCAAACAACTTGGAACGAAGGAAACGGAGAAATATGAACTTATGTGTGCCTGTCTGTATCTGTTTGTCCAGTGAAATATGATCCAGAGGTGGAATTTCATGCACATTCATGAATTAAATAAGCACTGACGAAGGGTAGTGCTTGGGGTGGTTACCAGGAGCTAAGAGAAGGGGACAGGGTAATTGCTGAAAACCATACTACCAAGCCCTGCTTGTTGTAAGGAAGAGTGCTCCTGCCTTGAAACAGTGCTATTGCTACCTTTGAATGTAGACAAAAAATTAAAGTGAGACTGCTGGTGGCCTGGTCACCAAAAATAGGCAGTGGGTTGCAGTAGAATATTGCCCTCTCCTCATGTGAAATGTTGAAGAGACTGCAGGGTGCTTCTATATTTAGGCGTCTGAAACCTGAAGAAAGCACGGTTATGTTATCATCTGAGCTGCAGTGGGTCATGAAAGCTTGTTGCTGAAGCTCATGAACAAAATGAAGTTTCTGAAGTTACTCAGTGTAGAAGAATCACTTAATCCTTGGTCATGTGTTACCATTGCAGTGATTTGGAGCAGTTGCTGTTGGTTCTGGAGTTTGCTTATTCAGTATTTTACGGCTGATTTGTTGCTGCAATGTGGTGGACAACAAAAGTGAAAACTAGGAAAGTTACCTGTTTTCGAACTGGCTGTGTGCTGTTTAACCCTGCTCTTTCCTCTTGCAGGAACAGACTCAATGCTTCACGGGAAGTAGCCCCAGTGAGCCTCCCGAACTGCCGGCTCATTAAAGGGATTGGTACGTGCTTAAAATAACTGAGTGCATTGCTTTTGTCCAGCCTTCTTTTGTAATGGCTTCTTAAAGCCAGCTTCCAAGCCTGATCCCAAAAACAAAGTGCTAATTGACTTTGATTTGCGACTTGGATTTGGGGATAGGGACAAACTGAAGGAAGAAAATAGTACTGAAAAACTAGCTGGGTATAAGTCGGTATTCAGTTTCTTTTCCTTTTTTAAAATTGAGTACCTTGCAAACACTTCTCCTTTGCTAAGCCAGTTAGGAAATGATTTGGCTTTTAGATGAGGGTGTGCTGGCTCTTCAGGCAGGTACCTACAGGAGGTTCTCAGCTGGTTACACCTTGAAGATGGGAAGTGCTGCAAGGGTGGAAGCCTTAGGAGAAGGCCATAGGCACATGGCAGAGGAGTGGCTGCTAAATGCCAGCCAGGATGCCCCTCCTTGGCGCCACATTTTGGGGATATTTAGGAGCTGGCTGGTGCTGGCAGCGGGCAGGAGCTCGGCGCGGTTGCGCAATGTGCGGTTCCAAAGAGCGAGAGGTCATGTTTGTCATCTTAGTCTGGTTTGCAGAGAGGTTTAACAGAGTGGCTGAAATGTTGACTTTGTACTTTGGGCCATGTGTTCAGCACACAGCAATATTTATGTCTTGTTTTTTTTCTCCCCACTTAGGATAACTAGTTTATAAAATTGATAGCTTTGAAATTGATTGCTTTTTTGTGTCTCCCTTTCTCCCAAAAAACCTCAGTACAGACTTGATGGCTAAGGATTTTCCCCTCCTTAGTATTTTTGGAAATGTCTTAAATTATGTTGACATTTGTCTAGATTTTTCATGTGTAAAAACTCATTGAATGAGCTTTTACAGCCTCGCCTTTGAGCTTGCTGAGTCAGAGAGTTGATTTCATAAATCTTGTTTCTTCCTTGTGTCAAGATTTAAATATCTTTATAAAGTCAAATTGCTGCTATGAATGTGTATATGCAGAGTTTCTGTGCTTGAAAATACATACAGAAAAAATTGCATTAAAAAAAATTTCCAGGTGGTCTAGATTAAGCTATAATTTACTCATACAAGACTATGAATGATGCTTGTTTGGTGGTGATTAATAGAAAGTAATTTCTGAGTAATTTTTTAAGCATATCACTATTTCAATCTTTATAAGACTTTTTAGCAACATGATTGTTCTGTTGAGAAAGAAGGAAACCTGGAAAAGACAAATAGAGTTGGGTTTCATTTCTGAACAGTATCTTGGTTTTTGTGCCTGACATTTACATGTGGATTAGGTTATTTCTGAGTACCTGTCTCATCTTAGAAGCAGTGGATCCATTTACAGAGCTCCATCTCTGCTTCTTGCTGGCTCCTCTAACACTGCCCCTTCTCACAGAGAACTGTACCTTGCCTTGACTTTGCTCTGTAGTTTGCTGCTCATTAGAAAAAGAAAAATGCCAAAAATTAGTTTAGCAGGTCCAGTGTGGCATAAGGAGAAGTAACAAAGGATTGTGCAAACTGAAAATTTGGCACGTTCACTCAAACGTCTTCTAAATGTCGTTTGCTGTGACTAGGGGGCTTAAGTGACTCAGGGTGACCAAGGATCCCTGAAGCTTAAATGCTGCCTAGCTGGTACTATTCAGACATGGGGTTCTGCTGTATTCAGAGCTGTAAGGTTGCCTGCATGGGTGCCTTTGTCTAAGGATGTCTTTGGACATGGATGTCTTGGCCTCCTGGGCCTTTTTCCTTTAAAATGCTAGGATAAAGCTGATTAAATAATCTGTATTTTAATGTTTCAATCAGTCCTTCTGAACTCTTAAATGTGACATAGGTCCCAGAGCTGGATCAGCTGGATGTGAGCAAAATAATCTTAATCTATTCATTCTGTACACAGAGGAACAGACCTCTAGTATAGTCTATGAAATGTAAGTGATGGATCTACAGTAAGTGAAGCAAACACAGAGTAAATGGAAGACTTCTCTAGTGGACCCTGTTCTTTCTGCACAGTTTCATCTTTTGTGTATTTTTCTAAACACTTCAATCTATTCTGCTTTTCAAATATTGTGCAATATAAGCACAGATGCAAACATTGAACAAACAAAACTTGCAGCTTGTCCTTAGCCTCATTCTCAAATATGTAGGAAAGGCTGTATTTGTAGAATAAACACTAGCTTCTGAGTTTTATTGATGCCTCATCATGTTACTGGTTTATAATAAACTAACCATATCTCCTGTACTAATTCCTAAAGTTCAAGAAGCTACTACAGAAGTTGCAAGAAATACCTGCATCTTGGAACAATTTGTGGGATATGGGCAAAACAGTGTCACACTTTTGGACATGAAATCCAGATGGGTTTTTTCCTTAGATACACCTGAAGAATACATCATGCTATGATAAAAGAAAGAACAACAAAAAACCAACATTTCTAAAGTAGGCAGCAGTTTTTTCACACTATCTTTTAATTTTTCTTAAATGCCACCTCTTCAGATAATCCCATGGGCAAGCTGGGCTCTGTGATATAAGTAAACAACACAGTGCAGCTAAATGATACCTAAGGAGTCAGTTCCTAACTCTCCTGGCCCATAGGGCGCCTGCAGCAGCAGAGCCCTCCCAAAACAGGGCGTGCAGGAGAGCCCTGAGCTTCCCTGCGGCCGCTGTGTCTGCAGCCCCTCCTCGGCCGTGCTGGATCAGCAGGGCTGTGCTGAGTCAGCATTCCACTGCCCTCCTGACGCCACTGGCTGCAACATTCCAGGACCTGGCCGTGGAGCGCCCAAAATGTGCTTTGCTGGGCAGTTTCTCTTGAAGCAGTTGGGTGCAGGGCTCTCAGTGCGCTCCTTCCACTGGAAACTTGTAGTTTTTAATTATCTGCTCCCACTTAGCCTGCTCATCTTTCTGCTTGGCAGCCTCACCGATTCAGTAGCAATAAATGATTTTATCAATGTTTATTCACACACCAGTGTGTGCTGCCAGTAAAAGCTGTCTGTCCAGCTCATGTCACCATGGCAATTGAGCCTCTCAGCATTTATTTATGCTATTAGCCTTGCAACAATCCTGGGAAGTGGAGAATTGCCACTAACCCCGTTTTATAAATTAACCCAGGCTAGGAGATACTGGGGCAAGGGAAAGGAGTTTGTGGCTTAAGCCAGAGTGTAAGCTGAGCTGAGAAAAAAAAAAGCCCAAATTCAAAACTTTAATTGGTAAATACAGGCTCTAAGTGTTTCTGGATGCATCAGTGCAGATGTTGTCTTTTGCCTGAATTAGTCAAAATTCAGAACCAAAACCCAGGGGTGGGATAACAGCTGACTCCTCCCAAAATGCATCTTCAGACTTTTTGCTCTTCAGAAGGCAGAGATACTCTGCTCGTTGCTGTCATGGAATGGAGCAGGAACTGGCTGAGGCTGAGGAGGATCTGGCACTGGCCAGAAGTGTGAAGTTGTGCCACTGCATCTTCCCAGGGCTGAGCTAGGAAGGAACTTTCCTGGGTGGGTGAATTTGGGGTTCTGGTTCCTCTGCACAGAGGCTGTCAGTGATCCCAGGATCAGTTACAGCCCAGGCAAACCAGTGCTTGGATAAATAGGAGTTGCTTCAAAGCAAACAGTAAACCCAGCTCAAATTTGCAGGTGCTTCCTTGGTAGGAGGTGTTGAGGTGCAAGGGATTGTGTGACCCATGCAGGCTCACACGTGGTTATGGCAAAGCAGGAGGGGATGTGGAGACATGGGACAAGCTGGGTGGAAAAACCTTGTGTTGATGGCTCTGATAAAGAAAACCTGCCAAAGAATTTTCTCTAAGCAAGCACTCCTGAGTGGTTCCCCCATCATCTGGAAAGTGACTTGTGAGGAATGCTGGTTTTGCTGGTGATTTGGAGAAGAGAGGGGAGGCTTCTCAGGAGAGTGGTGAAAATGTGGGATGGCAAATGGCCTTCAGCATTGGACTAAAAGCTCTTTGGAGAGTGCTTGATGAAAGCCTAAAATTGCTCAAGTATTCTTCCTAAAGAGTTTTTATTTTATCTTCCTTTCTTAGCAGGGAAAAATATTACAGGACCTACCAGAACTGGCAATATTGGAAGTCATTACCTGCAGTTGAAAGCGAGGTCTAACTATGAAAGCCCTTAGCTGTTATATAGTAGGTTCTCTGTCACTTGAGAGCTTTAACTAAATATTTGGCAATCCATTTTTGTGAAGTGTCCGAGGTCAATCAGGAGAATTAGTGTGCACAATTCCCACAGCTGCCTTATGCAAGCCTGGGGCCTGAGTCATTGGTATGGTCCTGCCCTCGAAATCTCCATGCCCACACTAATTGCTTGCTGCAGGACACATCCTCAGGAGCTGGTGATTCATCCCACACCTGGTGATTCATCTCACACATCTGGAGGCACATGGAGCTGGGTAGGAGACTGCCTGGCCACTGCAGGGACACCCCTGGGCCCCCCAAAAAGGTGAACCCTGGTACTATTTCCTAACCTGATGTGCTGTCTTCTGCTACCACTTTTAATGCAGTGGCCAAACTTTTCCACCAAATGTCATCATGTGTGTGGTCATACTAGAACGGGTCATTCATGAGAGCTGGAATTGTACTTAAAAGGAGATTTTTTTTAATGGGAAATGCTTAATGTCACCTGAAAACCCCTGTCTATGTCTGTTTTGCAGAAGCTGGTTCAGAAGACATTGATATACTTCCCAATGGACTGGCTTTCATCAGCTCTGTAAGTTCCCATGACACCTCCCCATGCTGGCCCTTGCCCGCTTCCTTATGCAGAAGCCATTGGTGAAAACAGCAGGAGGGGGCTCTTTTCTACAAGGCTGACTGGCTCCTAAAGAACAGCCCAGTCTTGTGTTGGCTTAGCTGTCATTCCCCTCAGCAAGCATGCTTCTTGACACAGAAGTGGTGTTGGTGGCTCTGACACAGGTATCCTATGGCACTGACTTACCTGGCCATGTAACCTTGGCTTTCTTTTATGCTACTTCACTGAAATGTTGAAATGTCAATCCTCTGCCATGTTAAGAAGCTGTGCTAATTGCCTAACTTAAAAAAAGAAAAAAAATCAAATTTTATGTATCGATTTTGCTGTTCCTGATTTTTTTTAGCCTTTAGGAGATAGGTTTTCAACCTTTTCTTTGCAATTAGGATGGCTGGGCATGGGACATCATCATGTGTGCTTGCAAGTCCGATCAAGGCCCTGGCTTTTTCAGTCCTGTGGTGCTCTTGTTTACCTTTTATCTGGAATTATTTTCTTTTGTTTGGATTCTACAGGGCTTGAAATATCCAGGATTGAAGAGCTTTGCTCCAGATAAGCCAGGTGAAATCTTTTTGATGGATTTGAATGAAGACAATCCCAGGGCAGTGGAACTGAGAATTAGCCGAGGGTTTGATCTGGCATCGTTTAACCCTCATGGAATCAGCACCTATATAGACAGAGGTAAAGAGCTCGAGATGGTGGCAAATATCAGCCTAGAGAGCACAATCAGGAATCCCTTTGCAGCCTTGCCCTGCACCCCTAATGGTGGTTTTTGCTGGGAGACAAAAAGGCTTAGGGTTTTTTACCTTTGTATTGCTCTTTTCTAAATGTCAGTTGCTAAAGGAAACACACTTGCATATAATTTCAGTCTGCCTGAAACAGAAGGATGCCCTGGATATTAAAAGGAAAGAAAACATGGTAAAAGAGTTGAAAACCACAGAAAATTGATTTTACATTTGCATCTGTCTCGCGCTGGGTTCAAGTGTTTTGAGGAGATACATCCTACACCAACTAGAAGTGCCCAGAATGGAAACTTTTGTGGCAAAACAGTAAATTATCAACTCTCTGTAAATTACCAAAACCTCTGTTACTCTTTGGATAAGCCAGGTTCTCATCTCCAAGATATGTTCTCCTACGTCAGGCTCTGACTACCAAAAAAGCCTCTTTTTCCCCTGTCCTTTCATTGGGGGTTTTAGCAGGGCAAGTAGAATTCTGCAAATATAAAGAAAGCAATTGCTGCAGCTTGACCTGCATCCTCATACAGTCACCCTTTAAGGGAAGGTGTTGGAAAAATCAGCGGTGGCTTATATAGGGTCCTACCAGAAGGGCTGGGCAGATGGGCTGTAGCCTTGCACAGGATGCAGGAGAAGGATGCTCCTTCTGCTCTCCCAGGGGATGTGGTAGACAAACCCAAGAGCCCAAACTGCCTTGGCCACAAACCTTTCTTCCAGTTGACATTGGCTGTTTCACAGATTGCAAAACCAGTGGCTTGGATATAAGGATGAGGTGGTCCTTTCTTTCTTCCTTGGAAGAAATAGCAAAAATCTATTTAACACAGCAGTTCCCAGTAGAGCCAGCCTGGGAGAAAAGTAGCTGGAGATCTGGATCAGAGGCATCTTGCAGAATGTGGGTACTTGTCCCTCTGCCTCTGCAGAGCCATGAGACAAATGCACCAAGCTCAGCATGTGCTCTGTGCTCGAGGCTGCCTCAGGGCTGGGGGTGCTCAGCCACACAGACTGCTGCAGAGAATTCAGCTGTTTACATTTCTTTTTCAAGATGACACCGTGTACCTCTTTGTTGTGAACCATCCCCACCAGAAGAGCACAGTAGAATTGTTTAAATTTGTAGAAGATGACAATTCTCTTGTACACCTGAAAACGATTCGACATGACCTTCTGACAAGGTATTGGACTCAAATACAGTCTTCCTCCAGATCAGGCTGCATTGGTGAAATCCAGTGTAGGATGATTTTTGGGTTTAGGCTATTATTAATATGAGATATTTCCTCTTTAACCAGCATCCCTGTTTTACTGATTACTTCTTATCTGTGTAATCAAAAGCAGTGTTCCCTCAATTCTCTCTTTTAAATTAGATTTTCAATAGTTGTATCACTAAATTAGTCTTAAACACTGCTGTGATTGATGCCAGTGAATTAGCTTGGCATCCATTTCTCCTTTGTTCATGTAACCTATGCTCAGGTCACTGCAGATATGAGTCTCCAGATATTTTATTGTCTGGATTTCCTACACTGTAAAAATAAACATACATTTAGCTTTTTCTGTTTTTCTTATTTTTAATACAAAATTTTTTGGTCTGTCCTACTGCAATATGATTGTAAAACAAACAGCCAGATTGATAAAGTTGTCACAACACCTACTTGTTCTCTGATTTCTATTTGAATGTAATGAAAAAGAAAATAATACTAATAATACAAAAAAAGTTATTTCCATGTACTTACAGACAGGTGGCCAGATCTCTAGTTAATGCCCTATGGCCCTATTCAGGTCTCAGCACTGCACTGTTCTGGCTCATAGAAAATAGAAGTAAAAAGGATCTAAATAATTTGGTGACTATTTGAAGTACATCTATAATTGCAGCCTCTTTATGGATATTGATGACCATGTCCTGACTGTATTCTGGGCAGTCCTAAAATGCTCCTTCATACCTCTCATTTAATTTTTTCAAAACATTTCTCCATCTCTTTATTTCTTTTTTAGTGTGAATGATATAGTAGCCATGGGACCAGACAGCTTCTATGCTACCAATGACCACTACTTCACTGACTTCCTCTTGATGTTCTTAGAAATGTTCTTGGGTTTAACCTGGTCAAATGTTGTTTACTACAGTCCAAAAGAAGTTAAAGAAGTGGCATCTGGGTTTTATTCAGCCAATGGAATTAACATTTCACCTGACAGAAAGTAAGTTTCTCCTTACATTAGATTTTGTTTTATCACACAGAAGTATCTGGAGATCTTGATTTGTACATGTGGTCAGGTGTCTGAACTGCTTCATGTAAGGCAAGGTGCTGCCTGTGCAACACAAGGGATGCAGGGTGTTTGTAGCACAGAAGTTTTGTGTCTTGGTGTTTAGCAGCAGTGCCTGCTGCATTGTGTGGTACTTTATAGGCAATAAGGTCGACACTTGCTGCATTTTAACCAGCTGATAGAGGAGTTTGTCTTGCTTGCAAGGATTAATGGGGCAGGGTTTCTGCAAGCAGGGAGTGCCCTACAGCCCTACATCTGTATGATTGAATCAACCAGTCCTGTGGTGTGGACAGGTGTTTAAAAAAAAAAAATACATTGTAATGGTGACTTTCTGGTTCCAAGGCTTATTTCAGTGTCATAAGGGAAAAACTGGCACAGTGTGAAGCTACACTGGCACCTCAGCAGGTTGGCTTCAGTGCCCTGTGGCTGGCTTGCAATGTCTGTGTGTGGGCTTGCACAGGAGGAACTGTCTGGTTTTGCTGACTGCTTACTCATATATATTAAGAGGTGCTCTTCTTTCTTTTGAAGGTACATCTATATTGCAGATGTATTGGATCACAGTGTCTATGTCGTGGAAAAACATGCTAACTGGAGTTTAACCCATGTGAAGGTAAGGTGCTGCTGTTCTATAAAAGAGAGGCCCATGTGAATTTTGGACAGAATAGTTTTAATTAATGCCTGAGATTTCAGCATGATCATCTGTAAAGTTCTGGTCTGGGTGGCTCCTACTGTGGGTTTGCAGAGGTGCCTGCACACCCCATTACAGAGCTTCAGATCTTCCACCCTCCCACCAACAACCAGGGTAGAATCCTTGGGTATGCTGTTGAGCTGTAGTGGAAGTCTGCCTCAGGCAGTGTGGGTCAGAGCACTGAAAGCATCCACAGATGTGTAGATGTGCATGAGCTGATGGGGGAAGCTCAGAGCAGCAAGCAGGTTTCTCATAGCACAGGGGTGGGGATGATGCATACCAGGGGAAAAGAAAAACTAAAGTGAGGGAAAAAGTATTTCTTTAAAAAAAAAACAGTCTAAGTTATGTCAGATGAGACAACTCTGTTGGTTATGTTGTAGTTTACTTCCAGGATTTATGATAGATTTAATTTTTTGTTTTTCCTCTGTGTTGGCTAGACACTGCAGCTGGACACGCTGGTCGATAACTTGTCTATTGACCCTCACACTGGAGACATCTGGACAGGATGTCATCCCAATGGGATGAAGCTGTTCTACTATGATCCTGAAAATCTTCCTGCATCTGAGGTGCCTTTTGGGAGACATCACTGGTCTCTTGGCTATGTCTGTGCCAGAAACTTGTTTTGTTCAAATTATGCTGGTATAACTTAACTGCATTTCATGAAAAAAAAGTGCCTGACAAAAAGTGCCTTTGTTAAAGCAAAGACCAAGCTGGCTTCTGCTCTCAAGTGAGAGCCTGAACAGCATATACTCACTAAAAAACACCTATTCAGATCCTTGGGAAACAACTAAATAATTTCCAACCAGTAGCTCAGTCACTTTGGACCCCTCAGGCTGCTTTCTGTGCAGCTGTGGACATGCACACAGATTCTGATGAACTGCATTAATTACTGAGCCAGCATCTCTTTGCCAAACTAAACATAATTGACTGAGTGCAAAGCCTGACCAGAAACGTTTCCACAGGAATGATTAATTTGTGCAAGTGTGTAGGTAATACTGTAATTCTTCTTTCTATGAAATCAGTGAGGTACTGGCATTGGGCGATAGTGGCTGCGAGTGCAGCTGGCTGCTGTCCATTGGATTTCAGCCTTGTCTGAAGCTCCCTGTAAGACACTTCTCAAAATTACCATGTTCAATAGCAATAGATTTATGATACTAGGTAGTTGTTTACTCTCTCTGGGAAAAACATGAAAATAAGAAGATATTTACCTAACTCTAAGTCTGGAAAAAAATCTGCACGTTCCTAGTGGTGGGGATGACTGCCTTACTTCCTTACAGATGTGGCACAACAACTTAAAAAAAATCAGTGTTCATGGACCGTGTTTCACTAAAGGCCCTCTCACAGGAATCACATGGTTGCAATTATCAGCAGCTGGTCATCCTAACTAATTTGTTTAAGTTAACATGCTGATGTTCCCCCTCTCCCTGGAGCATTTTCCCCTATGACCATTTCAGTAGATGTGTCCTCCCGCTCTGGCAGGTCCTGCGCATCCAGAACATCCTCTCGGAGGAGCCCGTGGTGACACGTGTCTACTCTGATAATGGCTCTGTGCTGCAGGGAAGCTCAGTGGCATCCATCTACGAGGGAAAACTGCTCATTGGCACAGTCTTCCACAGAGCTCTCTATTGTGACCTATAGCTCCTCACGGGCAAGACCTGCTGCTGTGGATTTAATTCCTTGGGAACTCACTTAGTTTCTGCTAGATCTGCTAACAACAAGACTGTTCCAATAAAGGTTAACTACAGTAATGGAAATGTATTTTAGCCTTCCTCTCCAAAATGAGACTTCTGCGCAATAGTAAAGGACATGGAATTGAAGGTGAGAAATTAGTTTATCTGTGTAATGGGGAGGACCCCATTTTGTTAACACAGGGTAACCTTTAAGTTCAATTTGAGATTGTCAATGACTGAACTGTCAGACACTGAACTATGTGCTGGCCGGATTTCTGGTTTGTTGTTTGGTTGTTTTTTTCCCCCATGAGAAAACTGATTTTGTAAATGAGAATTGCTGACTACCAGTGTGGTGTGCATTCTTGTCACTGACCCCTGGGCCTTCCCAGGGACTCTGCTGGGGTTTTTCTTCCAAACCTTCCTGTTGGCTTTCCCTAATGCTTCCAAAATAACTGGAAGGAGAATAAATGTTATTTCAGTCTCATTCATTTCCCCTTCCCCCTTAAAGCCATTTTCTAATGTTACTTCAGTTTCATAAATTTGTTTTAATACGATGAGAAAAGAGTAAAGCCTCACTTTGGAGAGGTTTCTGACTGGGTCTTTCAAAGGGAGTTTAGAAAAGCTTTTTTTTTTTCTCTTAAAGAGTGGAAAACATCTCCTGCTCACCTTCAGCAGGAAGTGCATTAGCAATTCCTATTGTCTGTCACCACAAAGGGAGCATTTCTGGGCACTGTGCAGTGACTCCCCTGAGCTGAGGTCACACATGTTCTGTGTTTAACTTCAGCTGGCGTGGAGTTGATTCCTGCAGCACCACTGTGCACCAGGCAGCCCTTCATGTTTACCTGGCATCAGTTACTGACATTTTGCACTGCCAAAAGCCCCCCAGGTTTCCTTCAGCTAGTGTTTTTGGGGTGATGTTAGCAGTCATTTGCAGTGAACTGAACTCAGTGTACTTTGAAGCTGGAGCTCATGGAGTGAGCTCTTCTTGCATTAGTGTAGATGTCCTTACCCTCAGAGCAGCTCCTTTCTGTCCTTCTGAGTTCCTGTGATCAGCTCTCCAGTTTTGTGAGAGCTGCTGATATTCAGCTAAAGGCTCTGTGTTACATGTGGGATCTCTCCTGCTGGGGTTGCCACTGTGCTGCCTGCCCTGGCCCTTTTCAGCGTCTTGGCAGCCCCTCCAAATGCTGCCACCAGACAGACATTCCTGAGGGCCACCAGCCCCTCTGCATCCTTCAGCTGATGCAGTAGCTTTTCCTCACTGCAGTACTTCCACTGCTGTGCTGTGGAGAAAAAAGACAGGCTGCTCCTGAAGTGCAAGCATGGCAGGAGAAAGAGCCAGTCCCCGGTGCTGATTGCTAAGCTGGCCTTGCTGTTCCCTCCTGCCTCTGCTCCAGCACCAGCCACAGCCCCTCTATCTGAAGAGTACATGGGAAGTCCAGAAAACACAGTTCTTCTGCCTTTAAGACAGACCAAATAACCTGTTCTGTAGTGGCCCAAATGCTGAGATAGTATGTGGAGTATGTGCACATCCTCCTGCCTGTGTTCTGCTGTTCTGGCTGAGAAGAGGCAGTACTGCAGGCTGAGGTCTGGGTGAGCAGGGCCCTGAACAGTAAATGTGTGTACTGACACCTCTTGGCTCCTGCACCTTTCCTTTCTAACAAGCCTAATGGCTTTCACCCACGGTAGGAAAAGAGTAACAGCTCCTTCCCTGAGCAAAAGGGACAGCTCTAATGAGCAGGAAGTCAGTGCCAGGGCTTGTGCCCGGGGCTGTGTTGCTGTACAGGAAGGAGGGTGTCATCCCCCTTCCTCTGCACAGCTGAGTGGGCTGTGGGTCTTGCCACATCCCCTCCTGCCCCCAGAGAGCCTCTGCTCCACCCCAAGCCCTCACATTGGCGCTGGCTTGCTGGCACGGACACTGGGGTAAGGCATGTCTCTGGGCACAGGAGTTGTGTGAGGCTGAAGAAGGGCCCGTGGCCTGCTGGGCCTCCCAAAGCCAGCAGCTTCCCTCTGCTGCCGCGGCAACACCCACACGCACCCGCCTACCGACAGCGGTCCCTGCTATTTGTGATGTTTTGTATCCCAATAACTGCGTGCTGCAGGGGTCAGGGATGGCTGGAGGGGCAGGCTCGGTGTCAGTAAATCACCCAGCTAATTGATTTGTCTCTGGGGGGCGGCTCTGCATCAGCAGGGCTGTGCACAAACTGTGCTTGCAGCTCCTGTTCAAAATGCTCAGCTCATCTGGGGACTTGAGCACTGCCCAGGCTGCACTGTCTGCCCGTGAAGGCTTTGGTGACAAGGACTCATCTCTTTGGATCACAGCTCTGAGTCTTTTGCTGCCCATGGCGTGCAGCCCTTCCACAGAGCAGAGCCAACCATGAATGAGGGCAGCTTTTCTCTCATCCCTTTGCTGAACTTTGGCATTACCTAACTCTGGCTTTCCCGCTCCTTCCTTAGCAACTTCTTTCCCTGCAGGACACTTCCAGCTTCCCTCCTAAGTGGTGTACTTTCTTACAGGAACTTGTAATCCATTTTCAGCCTTGAAGAACAGATGTCGTTCCCAGAGCCCAAGCTGAAAGAACTGCTCTGAAGGAAGTTCTCACAGGAAGGAGAGGTTGAGCTATTCACTCATTTGTGATTAGCCATCAGTGGCTTGCACTAGCATTTTAAAGTGATTATTCTAGGATTGTGCCACTTTTTGTTCTGAAGTGCTGTGTTCTAAAGAGTTGCATCACCTATCAGTGGCAGTGACACAGCTGAAATGCCAATCAGTCACTCTGAGGGTCCTGGATTTACTCTCTGGTCGTAGAAGGGCAACAGCCACTTCCCTCAGCAGTGCAGAAGTAACCCACCAAAACATTTTCACATTTTACTCTTCCTTAAAACCTCTTCAGATGAGCAAATCTACATGTTGGATCTTGTCAAACTTCTATTTTTTAAATTGGTTTTGACCTTTCAGAAAATCAAGACTGTTTCACTTGTCACTGGCTTTTTTTTCTGTTCTAAACTGATCCTGTGCTGTGTATTTTCCTGTTGGTCTGCCTACTGATGGAACCACAGGCAAGCGAGGGGCCTTATCTTTTCCCACAGTGTTTGAGAGGAGAGACATTATGGCTGTCTGCTGTTACTGACAGTAACATTTTGATCCGAGGCGAGGAGGGTAGGAACACTGCTGCCAACCTTCTCCACAGGTATCCCAGCTTTGCAGCGCAGAGGTGGGAACTGGAGCAGGGCCACCAGTGTTCAGGCGGTGCTGGGCAGGACACAGACAGCAAGCAGCAAGATGGGTACAGCTGGGGTACAGCTTCCACCTCCTGGCAGCCTCAGTGCAGAAGCAGCAGTGGTGGATGATGCAGCTCAAGCCTGGTCTCCCAGCTACGTAACCTGCACATGGAAAATCCAGGCTTGCAAGCCCAAGGAGGGCATTACCCATCATCTTTAACATGCTGTAGAGACTGGAGCAGTTCTGGGCATTTCTGAAACCCAGCTGCAGCTATCTGAGACAACTTGAACAAACAAGGAAGACATATGTACAGATGGCTCCAGGCCTAGGGAGCTGCTGAGCAGACACATTTTACATGTCAGTTGTGGACTCGGAGCATCCTAGTATATCTATTTTAATTAAGATAATAATTTTATGAATTGAGGATTCTTTTTATCTTCTTGCAGGTGGTGCCTGTATTAGTGGAAGGTAAGATTTATGATTCAGTCATTGGGAAACACAAACTGGGTTAGACAGATTAAGTGTACAGTGTTTGGCCTAGATTCTACCAGATGTAAATCCACTGAAATGACTATACAAATTGCACAGTCTGTGCCCTTCGATTTTCCCTAACTTAATGCTTTACTAAAATCAAATAAATAAAAGACATATTAAACATATTCAGTAAAAGAACTGCTGTACTTTGAATGTATAAAATGCCCATTATAACTAACCTACACTTGAGTATACAATGTTTTTATATAACAAAACCAATCCAAATCTTTTAAACACAAACACTGACCAGTATCAATGTGAAAGAAGCCTATTTTTACATCAACCTGCAGCAAAAGTCTGCATGTGACATTTCATCTTCATATGAAGAAAAAAGACCATTTTTTCCTTTTTTTTTTTTTTTTTTTTTTCTTTCTACATGTAAATGAGACTCATTTGGGGGCTTGTGAATCATGCCAATTTGGCCAAGAGCTGGAATTAAAATAATCTTTGTCTGAGCAGAAGGAAACAAAGAAGAAACAGGGCAAGGTACATATTCCCCTGACCCCCTAGCCTGACCCATGCAGCTGTCTGGTCGTCCTCACCATTTATTATTTCTTCTGGAATGACAGAGAAAAGGACAGAAAAGTGAGGACTCATTACAAATTCTAATAAAGATTCAGGATTTCTCTTTTTATTGCATTCGTTGTCTAACAACAATAATACTCATTGGCAAGAAATTTATTTACACTAACAAATTAACTTTAAACCACAAGGCTTTGTTGTTTGTATTTCAACTGTAAGAAAACAAAGGGCCACCATGATGTTTTCTTTTGATGTCTCCCAATAACTAAATATTAAACAAAGTTATCCTGGGGAAAACTCAACAATCTAGAGAAGTTCATATCAACCAAGCACAAGAGAACAAGCTCAGACATGGCACTACTGTGTCCTTCATGCAGGTGATCAGACACCAAGATGTACAAACAAAAAGTTCAGGATAACATGCATTTCATATACATTTGACCTCTTTAAAAAAAGAACAGAAAAAGGAAAAAATCTGAAGCACAACTATCTCTTTAACCATATAAAAAGAAGCAATGTAAGAAGCCATTTTTTACAGTAAGCACAGTGCATTTTAGTCTTTTAGCTGCCTGGTCTTCTAGCAATATGTGTAACACTTGTCAGTGACCAGTGAGATACCCTTGCAACGTGACTGGAAAATATGAAAGCATTGTTGAGTGAACATGTATAGGAAATTATAGAGTCAGAAGATGTTCACTGTGCACTCTTCACTTCCAAATGTGCTGGTTACTCCTATGTCTGGTGTCCTGAGATCCCCCTTTCCTTCAGACACTTCTGCACAGGTCCCACATCCACCTCCATTGGTGGCAGTGGCAAAGGTCCCGCTGGAAACCCAGCAGGAGCCCCAGGCTCCCGGGTTGGATCCAGTCTCGTGAGCTGTGAGCCCTCCTCACGAGCTCTTTGGAAGAAGAGACCTGCCTAACTCAGCAGGTTTCACAAACAGCTTGTTTTTAACACAATCCACACTTCCCAAAGAAACAGGCAGCCCAAGGCACTACCACCAAACCTTCCCATAAGATGTGCATTTTTAAAATCATTACTTAATGCTAAAAGCGAAAGTACCAGTTGGTACAGCTGGTTAGTAACAGAAAGCTCATTTTATATTGAGGGTTTGGAGGGCTCAATGTCATGACTAAGAGATTACAGCTTTGAAAAAGCAGTTTCACAGGTACAGAAAAAAAGTCCAGTAAAATCCACAGGGAGGTTAACAAAAGGGACTATGCCATCTGCAGATGACCCACACTCCACTCTAGTGAGTGCGCAAGTCTCCTTGGATTTCATGTGTCATCCTGCTCAGAAACAAACTGCTGAAAGTGCTCCAATAAAATCAAAGTTGGGGTTAAACCCAAAAAAAAAAAAAAAAAATTAAAAAAAAAAAATAAAAATTAAAGTGTTTCCTTGCTAGAACACTGACACCCAACTACATGATGATCCTCTTCCATACTACTGTAGAACAGAATTCTGCACTACATGAAGAGCGGCATTTCTTTCTCTTCTTTCTCTTGGAAGTGGAAGACAATTCATTCTCAAAAATGACACTGCTCACCTCTTACCAATCCATGAGCCAGGAGGTGAAGGTGTAGCAGGTCAGAACAGGAGGCTTTGATGGAAGCAATAAAGTATGAGGAACTCCGATCTAAGGTGTCAAGCACCTCTGAATGTCAATGACAGCTAAGGGCTGGCAAGTATTAGAGGAAAGCTTCTCAGTAATTCTAGTAAAAAGCTCAGTTCTTGTGGTATCCCTGCAGCAGACTACAGTCATAGCAAAAGATGCTATTGCAAAAAATTTTTGAGAAGTTGTAAAAATACAAAAGTATTTGTATACACTGAAATACAAACATCTAATTCAATTCTCAGTCTTTTTTATTACTGGCTTCTGTTCCACTGTGTAATTCAAACCCATGATGTTCAACAGGTTTCACTCCCAGCAACCCAACCAGGACCTGCTTAGGGTGGAGGGTGAAATGCAGACAGTGGGCAGCTCTCTGTGCGTTGCAGTGAAGGCGTGCAGCTCCTTCCTCACCCCTGGCCCTTGTCTCTTTGGGCAGACTGAAACCCAACAGGGAATTTTAAAAGGACACTGCACGGGTGCAGCAACCCACCCGTGAAGAAATGAAGATACAAGCTGGAAGTGAGTAATGTCAGTATGTTTGGCTGATTTGAACAGAACAAGGAGCCCCTGCTCTCCTCACAATCTCAGAGTAAGCATTAGGGTTTTTAGGACTAAAGTAACCTGCAGTGTTGTATATTTCATTTTCTATTTTTGAAATGTCACTTTTTTCCTAACTCTCCGTTCTTCACCTTTTTAGAGGCTCTACATATTCACAACTTGTAATACTGCAGCAGTGAGCAGAACTAGAGTTTACAGAACTGGCCCACCACCCGAACCAGGGAGAAAATAACTTGGGCCAGCCTGCTGCAGTCACCCAGGTGTAACGATGACACAAGCACATGTCTTGAGGTGTGGAAATACCACACTGCCTGCACAGCAGTTCAGTGGTGGCCAGGCAAGTCAGCCTAATAAAAACAGCTTTAGCTCCATGAATAAATAGACAATGTAGGTGACATTACACCTGCAGGTGAGCCAAACCATGAAAAAGGCTGTCCAGCCATTCAGCACAGAAAATTTGTTTCTTCTTGTTACATTCAGCCCCACATTAGTCTAACTTAGCATTGGTTTACAGGAAGTTTAAGTTAAGAATGATGAGACATCCATATTTTGTTTCTTATAAGTCGTAATACAATACAAGGGAAAAAAATTGCAACACAACTTTAAAGGTCCTGTAGAATAGCAAGAAAAGTTTCAAACTGTGCTTCACGTCTGTTATCCAGTGACATCTCTGCACTTCCCAAGATTGAGTTGCCATATTTCATAAAAGGAACCACATAAATCTTTTATCACAGAAAGAACAGCAGAACTCTTGTCATTGCTCCGTTTCCTTAGTTTTCACACATTGATCAAAATGCCTTTTAATGGTTTTAATTTAAATGTAACCCATTAGGTTTTTTTTAAGTTAGATTTTTGTTGATGTTTTTAGTCTGAGAATAACAAAATAACATTATCACAAAGCAGTAAAAATCCCCTGAATACTTAATGGACTTAAGTTGAATTAGTTATTCTGCAGAGTAAGAACATGATTTACAAACAGATTAACTAGGCACCGTTCTAAGAAGCAAGAATGAAAACTCAATATATAATGCCAAGCAGTCTGCTCTGGTTTCTAAATAAAAAAAGAACATAAAACAGAGACACCACCTTATATTATTATATACAACCACTTAAACATAACTACAATGTAAACATAATTTAAAAAGAAAATTGTCATCTAATGCATTCATCAACATTGTATTTAAAATATTAAACTTCCAGTTTCTTCCAGGTAACTTCTTTTACTCTAAGAATGCTAATTTTATGAGGCTGTTAAACATTTGTAAAATTTTTCTCCTATGAATGAACACAGAAGGATTTACTGCAATGTGTAATTTTTGTTAGCAGGTGTATTTTGCTGCTGGTGGTTTATCTCCAGAAAAGTAGCACAAGCCTTTAGAAATATCAGCAAGTATCTTTTATGGCAATTTCAATTTTAGATATGAATAAAATATACATCAAAAACTTGTAGAAATTAGATTTGGAAGGAAAAATAAAGCTAATGTTAAGTAGATGTGTTGTGTATTAATTTTGAATGAACTAGGCTCTCTCAGTTTACAGACCATTTTACATGTCAAAGAAATGATTAGGATCAAGAGAAATGTAACTATTAACAACGCACCCTAAGTGTTCCAAATCTGAGCTTCAGAGAACTTTGCAGACATAAATCTGAATGCCATAAAGTACAGAGCAGAAGAGAAGCCAAGCCAAACCAAAACACACATTTTCTTCAGAGGAATTTTCAATTCAAGGCTGGCACACTTTTAAGTTCAAGATTCTAACTTTGCATCACCATCTTAAACAACTTCTGGGTTTGCACAGCTAGATGAAGACTGCCACTTGCAGGCTGCACGAGTGGGAAGTGACGTTTCTCAACTGTATGCAGTTAGCTTTGACTGGAGAGCAGTCAGCTCCTGCCTGCAGCTCCTCATTGTGGAGATCTGCCCGTTGTCTGTCCCTTCTTTTGAGGCAATACTGTATAGTTCAGTACTGCTGTTGAGGCAGTAACACCATACGCTGCTTCTGTCACAGTCAAAACTACACAGCAGGCTTCATCCATAACCTCACACACCCCAGAAATCCCTCAAGTATGACCACTGCTAAGCCATCAAAACATTCTACAGCCAAAGCCCAAAAATTCAGGTTTTGGTTGGATATTCTTTAAATATATCAATCAAAACAGTTAAAACGTGGGAGCTTTGGATTAAGTAACCATCACCTCCATGGCAGCATTGACCTTAACAGCAATGTACTGAAATTAGTTTTAACCAGAATCACTCATCTTCCTCTTCTTAAAGTGCACTTCTGTAAAAATGGAAAATCTACAGCAGACTCAAATTTGATAATTGTTTCCAATACCAGCTTCATAATAGCACAGCACAAAGCTTATTCTCCTGACTGAGAAGCTTACTGACTGGAGAACAAATTTGCAGATGTGGTGTTTTTCCCGGGGAAAAACTAACTTGAAACAAAATAAACCTAGTTTCCTGTATGAAACACATTCAAAAAAAAAAAAAAAAAAAAAAAAAAAAAGTGGAGTGTGGAGTGTGCTGTAAGAAAGTTGCCTACACACTGGGAGCACAATAAAATTTATACAGATTTATACGCTGTGCTCTAGTTAGAAATTCATCCTTGCTCAGATATCTAAAGGATAAATGTTATCCTCAGATTTCTATGTAAACCCACATAACCATTTAAGGCTTTGCCTCCTTCCTGGATTAACTATTATACATTTAACAGAAAGAGTTTCACCTCCTGTCCTTTACCCAGGGGGAATATTGACTCTCCTGTCTTTATCTCCAGTGTATAAGAAGTCACTGAACAGTTTTCAGAGCAGTGTTGCTTAAAGGTACTGACGCAAGTTGAAACTTACTCCAGCAGACTGAACTGAGTATCCAAACACCGCAAAGAAGATGAACTTCCAGTCAGAAGGTTAAGTCAAATCTTATCAGACAGAGCACAACTCCTTTTATCCAGCTGAAGAAATGTTCCCCAACCATAATGACTGGCCATCCTATTCAGAAGAGGTGAAGCAGTGGACATGCTCCTCGGCATCATGCTGGTTACTGAAGTGACCAAACACACAGAGCTCAACAGAGAAGAGTAGTTTGGAAGGAAACACTACCACACAAAAATGAAATCTGTTAGCTGTCAACAAGAACAGAACAAACTGAGGGGATGGGATTGTTTCACATGGCAACAGCAACGAGCATGAACTGGATATGCAGGAAAGAAAACGACACAATATAAATTTCGCTAGTCATTCTATGTACAGCCCCGTCTCTCTGTACACAATCCTGGGCGATGAACACAAGAAAGCTGAAGGGGCATCAGAGTGGATAAGAGTTTCTCTTGACATGCTTCCACTTGCCAAACAGAGCAGCACTTCTGCTCATCACTGCTCATTAGTGCCCTCTGTTGCATCTGACGAACACTTGTCTGTTTTCTTTGATCTTCTCTGCAGCTGCTCTTGTTCCTTCTTTCTAAGCTTTTCCCTTTGCTTTTCCATTTTCTCTTGAGCTTTGCGAGCCTTCTCCAAGGATGCTTTCATTTCCTTTAGCTTTCTTTTAATGATTGCTCTGTCCTGGGAAGATGTCATACCAAGAGCCTGAGGTGGAGAAAACAAAATTTAAAAGAATTTCTTATGGTTTCATCGATCACATTTTGTTTTCATATTCTAGTAATAGTTCTCCTTAGAAGACTGTAACAACAAAATGAATCTGTCACAGGCTCAGATACATCACTGATGTGCAAGTACTAAACTTCATGCTTTCCACTTCTAGAATATTAAAATGAGACCTCATTGCCACCACTAATGTTGATTTCATTGATCAAATAAGGTAAATAAACTATTCTATCGAAATCATCTAAGTCCACATTGACCAAGACTTCCAAATTCTCACTGCTATGCCTTAGTCAAAAGTTCACCTGCAGTCTTCTAAGACACAGTTAGTGAAGTGCCACCAAAAAATTCAAAAGGGAAATACCAAACTTGGACTTTCAGATCTACTGAGCTTCCTGCAACTCCATCCTGTATTTCTGGCTGAAGTAGGCTTGTATTTTTAATACAAGAAACAACAAATAATTTATATACCAAAACTGTATTTAGTTCTAACACACTACAACTGGTATCAGTTTATGCCTCCCATATCCCATTAATCCATTATTCCCTTGCTACTTCTATGTCTATTCACTGTCTTCTCAGAATCACCCTTTCACAAAATAGAGCTGGATGAGAAATAGGTGCATGCAAATACCCCTTTCACACACTGCTGTATGATTTGCACATGCAAATATGGGTACGTTATATACACCAAGAATTTTCATAAAGCAAATGCCTTTCATTTCTGAAGCTTCTGAATCCAAGTGCATATGGGAATTTCTTCAAGTGTTGCTGTGGCTTTATACTTTCTGTTTAATATTCTGGCCTATCATGACTCCATGCACAAGGTTTTGCTGCTTTCTGGATGAATTCTTACTGCCTTTGAGATGATGCAAAGTGACAAAAAATACTACAGTTAATCTTGAAGCCCAGTCAGTGAATTACCTTAAGCTTACTGCCATCCAGCTGAAGGAGATGCTCCCCATTAATGTTCTGGGCACTGAATTCAGAAACATATTGTTCAAGGTTCAGGCTCATCAACCAGTGGGAAACCTGCTGCACGCTCCACTCGTGAACAGCACGACTCTGACACTGACTGTGCTTTGGAGACTGTCCATCGTCAAGGATCTGCGACAAAAATGTTGCACGTTATTACTGAAGGGTAACACAGATGAGTAACAACATTTTTCTGCACAAACTGCCAGCATCAGAGCACAGGTACCTGGACTATCTTTGCACTACAATAATAACGATTTCACACTGCTGTATTACATCTCTATCTAACCAGACACCTAAGAATGAATCATAGAAGAAAAAGGAACTATAGAATCAGAGAAGGAAAAGGAACTGGCATTCCTTTAAATCCTGGCAGGGACTGAAATGATCAGGTGGCATGATTCAAACCATGTGTGCTCCCATTCCCTCACAATATTTTTTCCTTCAAGTTAGCAAATTTCTAAAGTATGCAATGAATTGTGCATTCCACTTCCCGTGCTCATTCATAGAACTTTATTATTTGTTTAAGGAAAGGACAAATA
Source organism: Peucedramus taeniatus (assembly GCA_013400575.1). Taxonomy (NCBI): domain Eukaryota; kingdom Metazoa; phylum Chordata; class Aves; order Passeriformes; family Fringillidae; genus Peucedramus; species Peucedramus taeniatus. The sequence continues at coordinate 205,819 of WBNO01027800.1, read as the reverse complement.
AAACCCTCAGAAAACCACTCTAGAGTTCAAAGTGATGATATCAAACAGCTAGAGAGACTGACACTGTCTATGAAGAAGACTTACGAGATGACACAGAGCGGTGGTACGGAACACACAGCGACCCCACAGCCCTGGCCCTGCTCTCACCACGTTGTGCTGCTGTGGGGGAGAGCACAAACCCCACCAAAAAGGGCAAGTGTGGCATCAACCGCTGGAGCAGACCCATGCCCCTGCTCTGCCACTTTATTCCACCCACGGGTATGCCAGTGGGACCTGAAACAAAAGCTATTCTGTCCTGGCTGTAGTCAGCAAAGCAGCTGCTACAGGCTGCAGCAGCTGTCTGCTGTTAGAGAAGCTTTTACATTAGGTTAGATGAAGCTGGGAGCTCTCTCAGCTTCTGGCTGTTTAGTTGACAGGGCTGGACACTGTCTTTTTCTTCTGCTATTGCCAGCATGAGCTCAGCACAGCTGATGCCTGGTCTGGTAGATTTGCTTTGACACTGACCCTCCTCCTCCTTCCAGCATAACACAAAAACTGCAGTTTGCTGTGGCCTTGAAAACTCTCAACAACAACGAGAGGGCAACTCAAGACAAAGAAAGAGGAGCCAGTGACATCTGTGTGTTCTGTGCCAACAAGAGTGTTTGCCACACAACACCACAAGACAAGAAATGTGACTCTGCAAAAGAGACAGTACATTGCCACGCAACAGCCACGCAATTCACCACAACAGCACGCTAGTATCTCACCTCATCATCAATCATATCCAGGCTCTGAGTGAGGGAGCAACAAAGAAACAGGAAAGAAAAGCATTATAGAAACAAAATACCAAACACGTAACAGCATGTAAAAGTTCAGGCAACGGCAGCACCAAGGTTTGCAAACAGAAATGGCTACTTAAAACCAATAAGATTTCCTTAAAAAGAATTATTTCCAGAAGCAAAAAGGTTATGTTGAAAGCTCACCACACACATGATTTGGCAGCTAAATCTGACACTTCATCAATAAAACCCCTCTGGGGTTCCTGATCTTGTCACCCTAGAACTGGTGGGAACTTCTCTGATGGCTCCGATTTCCAAGAGCAAAAGCTCCTTAATTAGAGGAGAACTGACTGCAAGAACTGGGTTCCCCCCCACCCAGGGGAATTTTTTTCATTTTTTTAAATGCTGCTGGGGCTCCCCAGGAAGCCAGAGCAGAGGAGTGCTCGCAGCAATGTGCTCTGGAAGGCTGAGGAGCAGCACCAGCCTCCTCCCCACCCAGGGTGGCTGGGGAGATTTCCAGGGCAGCTCCTGCTGAACATGCTGCCTCATCTGGAGGCAGCAATTTGGCACACAGCAGAGGATGGAGAAAACACATTCATTTTTATGGACCTGCTCAGGCTTGGCATTTTAGAAGTAATAAAGTAGAGAGCTGAAATCGCAAAATGAAAGGATTTTCAAGCTTTTAATTCAATACCACTCGGAACAGGACATTGCCACAATTAAATGCATAAGGGGAGTTAAACATGGCAAGATAATGAAATGCATTATCAAGATAATACTAAAACTAAATAAAGTGCAAGTGATGACTTCGCTATTTTCAGTAATTTACAGCATATGCAGACCTCTGTGCTGTCTCCTTTCGTTATAAATTTTTGCCCTTAATTACCTGCAGTAAAAGCAACCTCAAAAGAATGGCTGGGTTTGTAGACTTGCAGTTTGGCAAATAGAATTGCACAGAACAGCTCTCATTCTTTAGACCCAAGTAAACCATGCAGGCAGTAATAAAAAACCTACCTATCATTAAAACAACAAAAAATGCTACAGAAGGTACAGATACTTCAAGTTCTCCCTCTCCAGTAAAAATGATTTGGCTCGAATCTCACATGAAAAATGTGAAGTTCTTATGGAGTATTTGTAAAAGAACAAATGCACAAGTTTCCTGACTCCACAGGATGTGCTGTCAGCTACTGTCAAATTGTACAACTTCAGCCACAACTGAGTTACAAAACTTTCTTAAGAAGAGTATTTTCAATACATTATATTCAGCTCAAATATGTCACCAATTTAAAGGGTTAGGAATGCCTTTTTACTTTATCATTGAATGAAAAAACTCTGGTTTGGAGTAATTGATTTCAAATCCACTGTGCAAAGCAAGCACAAAGAATGCAAAGTGGATTAAGACATACAGGTTATAATCAATACACACACATTCAGGTACAGTAACACACAATTACTGCATGTACAGGTCACTATACCAGGGCAAAAACTGGGGTAGGTAAAGGTGCCTTACAAAAAAACTACATTTACCAAACTCTACTCTATGTTTGGTAGATCAAAACTGTCCCAGGCCAAGTTTAGTGTATTTATATGTATGTCTGTATCTATGTCCATATATATATATAAAAAATGTATTGGCAGGTGTGAGGGTATAGCATCTCTTAGGACATCAACTGCATTCTACTTCCCTATGATAGTACCACAGGGCATTATTTTGTTATTATATAAACAAGAAAAATCTTAATTTAGAAACCATTAATTTCTGTCTCCAATCCTATTGCCTAAAACCTTTCCTTTATTATTTGAGTAATCAAGAGGGGTTCCATAGGAAAAAGAAAACAACTTTTTCCCAAATTAAACAACTTCATCTGCATACCTCATCTGATGACAGTGCTAAGGAGTGCGAGAAGCCTGGTGTTTTAGGTTCTGCTCCTAAACCACTCAAATCAGCTGAACTTGTGCTGCTGGGACTGAAATCATCATTGAATGTGAAATTCTGTGGAGAAAAAGAGGAGTAAGAATTAACAAATTATTGTTTAGATGCATCTAAAAGGGAAATTTGCTTTCTGTCTTCCATGTTGGCATAGCTCAGGAGTGATTTCAATCATTTACCAAACCAATCACAGTACACATGAGTAAGCCTAATGTTTATAGTGTTACTATTTACAGGATGCACAGTATTTTTACCACTCTGTACTTCATGAGACACCTTTGCCAGCTTAATGCCTCCATGAATAACAAGGGTGTCTAAAAGCAATTTCCAGACTCTTAAGATGCTGGCTCTCATCCTGGAGCTAAATTACTGCTTCTGCAGGTTAATCACTAGCATTTACTGTCCTACAAATACTTAGGAGAAGCGTAGAACAGGCAGTAGCACAAATAATAGGACAGAGAATAAATAGAGAAAGTGAAAACTCCTATTGCAAGAGCAAGGAGGATATGCAGTGAATCCACTTCTGAGTCCCAAAAAATCTCCTCGAAAAGTGAAAGGATCCTCCCTCTTTGCCTATGCCTTTAGAAAAAAACGGAAATTGAAAGTAAAAAAAATCTTGGATATTGAATATTATTTACTAAACTAATAACCATAAAACAAGCCCTGTTTTTTCTTAACAATGCAATGAGACATATCACATCTTAGAGCAGGTAATAGCAAAAGCAGGCATGTATTTTTCAGGAATACAACAAAATTACCATTAGAATAAAACAAAAATTAACAAGTATTTCACACCAGAGGGAGAACAATGAAAAAAACCAAAATATATAAAAGATTAAGGACACCATGATACTCCATTTAACTTGAATACACACTTGACAATACAGAGACCTCTACTCTCTAACATCTAAATGAGTATTAAATCCAATTAATCTTTGACCTTCCCTACCTTCACTTCCAGAAACTGAAACAGTAGAAACAACACTAGAAAAGTTATCCTTCTATCTGCCCCCCTCAAATACTTGACCTATCTTTCCTGAAAACAGGAAGACTTCCAAAAATATCAAGTGTTGGTCCTCTTAGGTTTTGCTGGAAATTCAACTAAATATTGGTATCATGTTGTGCTTTGAAAGCCTGCATAGCAGTACAGAAACTCTTAATTTAAGAGCCTGTGAACTTTTCAGAGAACATAATATTTTTGTGATCAATTTTCTCTCACCTATGTTTAGAATTCCTGTTCTGTTTTTCCCAGCTCTCTATAGAGGAGAAGAAAATCTGAGCAGCTTCCTTAGCTGCTTCCTTAGCCCACACAGCATTCTTAGGCCAGGAGTTCAACAGCTCTGCCTCCTGTTGTGTGAAAAACATATTTTTCTTTTTTAAGTACTCTGATTTTTCTTTCACCTCTATTTTCTGCAAGCTTTAGCTTTACAATGATTTTAAGCTTTTCAAATTTAATTTTCTACAGCAAAACCACAAGATAGCCAAGGCCTGGTAATAGTTAGGATAGCCCCCACAACCTCAACCTAATACTATCCAGAAGGGTGTGCTTCTTTTCCCATTTGAAAACTATTTTTAAACAATGTTTGCTTAAATACGTAAATAGGATTTACGGCTCTACATTTTTTTCCCTAAAAGAGAAGAGGTAAGCAAATAATTTCTGTTCAGAGATTTCACTGGTGGTCTTCTCTATCAGTCTGATCTGGACTGCTGTAAGCCTTGTGCTGCTCTCCCTGCCAGGTAACACAAAAACAGCTAAGACCTTGCATAGCCAAGAGCACAGCAGAAGTAATGCATCACCAGCTTTTGGCATCAAAAAAGTATGAAGTGCCTGTGGAAGCTGCAATGAACATGCATTTGGTGGCAAAAGACAGAGAAATGAGATTTCTGATTCATATTCCTATACAAAGTTGAGAACCATATCTGCTTCTTTTTACCAGACAAATACAAAAAAATCAACTGCTATAAGTCATAACAAGTTACAGGCAAAGAAATATTTTCCAGAAGTGAAAACAAACATGAAAAAGCTAAGTGTAATACTATAAATAAGGGTTATTTAAGGAATTGTCATGCTGAAACATTCATGCACATAGAAAGGAATCACACAGATGTATTAAATTGCAGTATTTCATATTTACAGTTTCAAGCATCTTCATACAAAGAATTAAATCCAACATCCAGCATGCATGACATACAGATTTCATTACTGGGGGAAAAAAGGCAGATGACTGACAGCATACAGCATTTCTTCACTTGCAAACACCTCATTTGAACATGGGTATTCCCACTACCAGTCCTGAAGAATGAAGGAAAGATCTATAACTGAATACACAAATGTAGCATTTGTTCAGCGGATCCAAATGCTAATTTCCACTGGCACCACTTGCTTTTGTTACTGTAAAGCACACCACAGTTAGTTTACTGGAATAATGTACATTAAGACAGAGTAAAAAAGGTAAAACAGGGAATGGTACAATGACAGAGATGTTCTGTTTGGATGGGCTGTTACCGTACAATGAACACCATGCACTGTTTATCGTAGTAGTCACATATTGGCCTGTTCTTTTTTCCAGAACCACAAAGCCAATTATGCTACTCAACACAGTGGGAATAAGGTAGTTTTTATTTTCTACCTTCGACCCTTTTTTAGCTGGGCTTAAATTTTCAGAGGAAGGTTCAGTTGAGCTGGTAGGCGACGGCAGGTTGCTGGAAGAGTTGGATCCCTTGCCGCTCTCTCCATACCATGTGAATGGTACACAGTGTGGGAGAGAGGAGGATCGCTCTGCTAAAGATTTAGTGCTTGCTGGTTTCTGCAGCATCTCTCTGACAGTCCTGTTCAAGAAAAAGGAGCAGGAATATGCATTAGATTATAAAAGGGGAAACAAAATGCCACAGAGGCAGTTAATTGTAAGGAGTGACATTCCCTGTAGCTGTGACTAAAGAACAGAGTGGCATGCAGCTGGTAGGGACATGCCTGAAATATCTCTTTCAGCAAAAGAAAAAAAGCATGTTCTTTTGATTCTTTTTCTAACTCAAGCTTTCTTAAGACAACGTGCACCCAGCAAATGGAGACAGATGCCAGCTGAAAATGCCTATACTCCCACCATTGGGATGAGAAGCAGCCCCTGTCAAGAAGCCACACGTTGTGTTTGTGCATTTCTGAGCGCCAGTGGTGTCTCAGCATGATTAAATCATTGGACTCAGCAGTGACCCAAGCGGGCCCTGGCTCCCAGAGAAGATCTGGCTTGGATTTTGAGCACAGGCAGAAGGAGTCAGATGCATCTGTATCCATCTATGAAGATGTTCCTTTGCTACAACAGCTAAATACACATGAAGTACTATTATCTTGCTTTTAAACTAATTAAATATTAGGAATATTGATGGAGAAAAATGAAAGAAACACCTGTGGGACTTTATCAGATTCTCTCTTTGTAATAACAAAGATTGCAGTAATCAAGTCAAAGGTAATGTCTAAATTATGCCTATAATGTTATGCCTAAATTTTATTTCCTTATATATAAGGAATATACATATATAATAAATAATAAGTACAATATATAAATTAAAAATAATTATGCAAAGTGTCTGCCTCCAAAAATTTATGCATATGTTATAGAACCACATTATTTACATGGACATATATGTTATCCAGAGCATTAAAATCCCAATGCTCTTAGCAGTCGTGTAAATGGGGCGTAGGTACACCTCCCTCAACATCTACATTCTGGACAGCTTCTAAATCATTATTAACATAATCACTAGACCACATATTTTGTAAAACCACTTTTCTGTATGGATGAAAGTAAGGCTGTGAAAGGACCCCCATCTATGGAAGCAGAAGGACAATCTGTTCAGCATTTAGCAACTGAAAGAAAGGTGGATGCATCTCATCCTCTAATCTTGCTTGAACATAGAAAGCAAACACGAATGTTGTTGCCCAAATCACCTAATTTCAGGCAGGGAAATAAATGCTCCTTACTTAAATGGAGTATTTTTTCATATCTGTAGCATTAGTGGTAGTTTCAAGAAATAATTTGGGATTTTATTTACACATCCTGAGTGCTACCTTCTGGAAGTGGCAAAATAATGCATGCAACACTCATCTGACAACACAATTAATTCTACATCAATCAGTTGCTGTAATGGACATAATAATAAGAGGATGCTGTCTTTTCATCATCCTCCTTCTTTCAAAGAGCTTATACAGCTTTGGACTTGTAGAGCGAATATCCTCAATATATTTCTTGCAAGGCAAATTCTTTGGAGTTAGTAACAAAAGAAGTGGCAATGCCTGTTTAAAAAGTTATGCTGAAACAGTTACACTCCATTTAACAGAGGTCAAGTGAGAATGACAAATGCTCACAAATTTCAACTTTGAAAGCAGTATTAAACTCTGCTTTTAGCAAATGTAATTGGGATATTGAACTGTATTAAAGAAATATTAAGAGACAACACAAAGAACTGATTTATCACATGGACTAACAAGCAACTGGTCTCTACACTGAGATCTGCTCTCTCTATGGAAGACACTTGTGAGATCTCACAAACATCTGCACCATCCTGTGTTGGCATAAGGGTCATTCAAAGTCTTACGAACAAGTATACATTTATTTCCTCCACCCTGTGGCTTGGTATCTAAATGCTGCATAATGCCTAACACCCTGCCAAGGGCAATAGTTGCCTCACAGCAACATAAAGTGCAGAGATTGGGCTTTAAGAAAGCTCTCCCTGTCACTGGGGAAACCCAGCAGTGAGTATCACTGACTCCAAGTCAGCTGCGAGCAGACGCCCTGGGACAGGTTTTCTGACACCAGCAGAGAGGTGATGACTGCTGCCTAAGATCACTGAAGATCCTGCCAGATATTTGCAGAATACAAATGTAAAAATGTATGCTGAGACAGAACACTGCACTTCAGCACAGTGTGCCTGAGGGAGTAAGGAAGGTTTCTTTTACTTTTCTGATTTTATGGAGCTACACAATGTACTTGTCACTGGCTCTCCATATACCAGACTGTCAGTAGAACTGCACAAATGGCTACATACTGACTTTCCACCACAATGTTTTTCTGAATAGCATTCAAACTCTGCTTTCTTCCAACAGCTCTTTTATCATGTAGGTTTTTTTGCATTGTTTTATGTGCAGAGTTTTTGAGTTGCTATGTCCTTTCTAGACTTTTGCAACATATTAAGTTTGCTTAGCCTCCTGACTTTATTTTTTCTTTCATACCTGGAACCAGATATCATACTGTGATCTTGTCAGACTCGTAGGTATGTAAGGAGAGGCCTTCAGTAAAAATCTACACTAGCTTTTGCAGTGATTGCCTCCTGTCATTGTGAACATTGATTTATTTATTCAGAGTTCTGACGCTGGTGCTGTTGTCTCATCAGATCTCACAAGGAATTCACAGCTCCTTGCCTGAAAGTTGTTGATGTGACATGCAGTCAGCATTTTTCCTATTTTTCAACTTAAGATGTTTCTCGTCAGAAAAAAACACCCTTCTGAAAGCATTCCTAGTGTGGGTGCTGCAAAGCTGCAGTGAACAGCTGCTGCTCAACCTCACTCGGGGGCCTTTAAAAACAAAAAGTGGAATTGTGTCAAGGTTTCTGGTTCATGGGTTTTATTAACTGACTGGGTGCATCTTGTAGGGCTGCTCTAAAAATCTATTTCTACAAATCCCATTAGTGGATGCAACAGCAGCAGTGATCGAGTTGGACTTGATGATTCTTGTGAGTCACTGCCAGCTTGAGAAATTTTACGATTCTATGACACTATAATCCTCCAAGTATCTTTAGATGATATGTCAGTCTTCTGTGAGCCAAGGAATCTAGCTTTGTAAGCTCGGGTTATCTCAAGGCTTAACACTCATTTATGAAGTCAGTGGGATTGTAAATATTCCATCTGCTAGGATGATTAGGTTTTCCCAATGTTTCTGGCACACAGTTTCTCACATCCTCAGTCTCTCACCCATACCTACTGCCACAGGTCACCCTAACAGCTTCTTTCTCCTTCCGCTTCTTGCCCTTGCTTGAACTCCTTCTCAAGGGAGCCCTATAAGAATATTAGAAAACATCAGGAAACATCTTAGAAATTTTACTTTCAATCCTTTTAATGAAGAAGAAAATGTATTTTAAATAACAAAATGCTTACCCAAGATCTGCAAGTTTTCTCTTTAGCTTTTCTGTATGCCCTATAGTAGGGCTTGTTGTTCTTGCTGCCTGAGCACTTGTGGCACCATCTAGGATACATTTGTACATGGAACAATGTACATTATTAATTTAATTGGTACTTTGCATCCAAAATACTTTGTGTATCTTTTCATAATTAGATACCCATACAAGTACAAGTGTGTGAGTACACAATTTATTAGGAGAATTCTCATTTTTAGGAAGATGGTGTGAACAGGAATAAAAATAAATAATTTCAGAATTCAAAAATACACAAAAGTTTTAATTAAAGAAAATCAAAAGTAAATATTGATTGAGTTTTAATGAATATGTAATAAATTGAACAAGACAAAGTATTTATAGGCAAACATTCCAGTGAAACCATTTTTTAAACTCAGCAGTAGTTTGCTTATGTTTATTTTTTACACAATTCATTTGATATGTATCCTTTACTTCTAAAATAACTCCTAAAATTCTATTTTCAATTTTGGAGCCTGGGATACCTTTTATGGCTATGAAATAGTTAATCAGCTTAGCCCAAACATCTCTGTTAAACTGAACATGTAACCTAAAATCTAACCATTCTGAATTAAAAAACAAACAGCAACCCCCTTCCCCCCAAACCTAAATGTAGCGTAGTTAATAAATTTGCCCTGAGGCATCTATCAATTTTTGATCTCTTCTACCAATGCTATTAAATCCTAAAAAAGAAACAGGCTGCAGTACCTATAAAGCCAAAACAATGAACCTGAGTCTGGCAAACATCCTGTGAAATCTATATGGAAGCTAAAAGAAAACACACTACTGTGTGTTTAAAAATTCAGAGACTGTGACTCTTAAACATAAAGAGTGTTCCCAAATACCCTAGAGAAAGCAAATGAAGGTCAGTCATTCATGTCACTCATGGTTTGGTGGCTTCTGCATGTGACCTCAGACATATACAACTTTTAAGTGGAAGCGTTGCTAGGTTTGTGGATTTCTCCTAGTGTTGATGTTGTGTTAAACTGAACCCTCAAAATTAACCCCAAGTACCACAGCACTATCACAGGACAGTCAACTATGTGTATAGAACTTTGTGTGTTGCTATGTAGATAATATCTGCCCAAGTTTTCATTTGAGCAAAATATTTACTGTGCAATTAATTGGTTCTTAAAGCCTCTGGAAAGTAGGAAACTAAGTCTTTTGTAATATCCACACTAGAAGTCATACTATTTCTACCAACACAAGTCCTTATGTTAATAAAAAAAAATTCAAAACCAGCTAAAAAGCAATCTCATTCCAAAAAAGCAAACAAAAGAAAGTAATACAAAGAATGACAAAAGCAATATAAAGTCTCCAAAGAAGTAATCCATTACCCAAGGAGGTAGAGGAGAACTTTAGGCAATGCACACTCTGCATCAATCCTACACTGTGAACACTTCTTTCCTGTTTCCTCTAACAGTCTCTCTTTCACCTTTACTGCACACTTCTCATTTAACCACTGCCAAAATTGTCACAAGAATTGCAACATTTATTTTCACACTAGCTACTCACAGGCAAGTGGCTTCAGGGGTGGTGGTGGGCTTTTTTGAGAAACTTCTTAATGAAAATCAAGAAATTATAAAGTAAAGTGGTTTTGTGTTGTGCAAATAATTAAAGCATTTAGTAGATGGATGTTTTGCTGCTGTAGTAGAAAAAAAAGTCTGAAGAGCTTAGCTGGAATACACAGCAGCTACTTGGAATGGCAAATTTCTGTTTGAGCTCTTATATCCCTATGATCCCCCTCCCACACAGCTGGGGCCAGCCAGAGCCCTTTAAATAATGATGACTTGCTGAGGAAAATATTTGTGCTGGCTATGTGACACAGTGGAGCAGGGATAGGCTAGGTCCCAAAACCAGCTTCAGCAGCAGTGTGGATCTGAACCTAGGGGGTGTTGCATGCAGGAAGTACCCCATGCTTGCACATGGCAGCAGAGCCACAGGTGCCCTGCCTGGGCAGGACAGGACTTTGGCCACCCTGGTTGGGTGCATCTTCCCTGGCTCCTTTGAAGTTCTTCAGAAAAGGTAAGGGAAAGCTGGTTTCTCAGAATAAATCACACAGAAGCTGTTTAATCCATCACCTCCAGCTGAAAGCTGCAGCAATGTGTGGCTGATGGCTGTGGGAGACACTAGACCTCAGTCCCCTGCCCATGGGCACACAGCACTTGCAGCAGCCTCATGTCAGTGAGCACTGCCCACTGCTGTCACCTGGCAGCCTTATCAAAGGATGATGCTGTTGCACAAACCAGGCAGAACTGAAGAAAATTAAGCACCACATATACATGATAAAGCTTATGTGATAAACTCATCATTTTGCAATGAAACTAATCTCATGCCACTTCAGCCCTTCCCACAACACTGCGGGATCTCGAGAGAAAAAGGAGAAAACACAAATGTGAGCTTGCTATTGCTCACTTCTGCTACTGAGAGACTAACCCATGGCCATGTGTGTGTCCACAGAGGTACTCTCTTTCCATCTCTAAAAAGCCCCACCTGAACACACAAAGCAAATGCAATGTCTTTTTTTATTTTCTGAGCTGTATGACTTTAACAGCCAAATTAACAATTATTTAAAATAGCGCTGCTGCAACACTTGTTGCCAAAAACTGCTCTATTTCCTTTTTTAGTAGGACTTACTAAATATTATTTTTTCTACTTGAAATTATACTGCTCTGGTTAATTCTAATGTATTACTCAGCAGAACCTGGACACACCCAAAAGCATTGGCTGTTTACTTAACAGTCACAATGGTGAAAGCATGACAGCAATACTTAAACAGGGATTGTTTTTCAAGCCTAAAATGGAAAGAGTGACACAGTGGGTGGAATGCAATGTCCTATTCCTTGCACTACAAGGTTAGTTTCCACTTATTTTTTATCAAGGTGTTTTTCATACACCAGTTGGAAGTGTAGGATTTAGGACTTCCCTGACAAACTAATCACACATTCAAGCTGAGTTTCTAAGGTCACAATCTTATGTTCACACCTTTATTTTTACTTGCAAAACTCAAATATTGAATTTAAGTTGGAATCCTTAACAATTGACCCTAGTTACAACTAGCAATTTCAGAACTCATGTAAAAATTCTTGGAATGTATTAACCTATCCTAAATTCAGTAAAGTTTCATTGTGCTGTCTTTTATGAACCTGTGTGAAAGCCCTGCATAAAGATGAACAAAAACCAGGGCTTAAATCAGTAGCAAGTCTTTTTAGACACACAAACACAAATCTTCAACAAATTGCTCTTTTCAGTTAAATCAAGCAAGCTGAAGTCTGTTATGAGCCTATCTAGACCTCATCCTGCAGACCACACTCATGAACAATTTTTTATTATGTAGTTTAGCTTATGCGACAGTTTCAGAATGCAAGGTGCATTGCTAAGAATGCTGATGTGGTGTCAAATGTTAATTCTGCCTTTGAAATGCATCTGAAAAGGACAGCTCAGGGTTCTGCGACATATCATATGTTAATTCTTATAATCAATCTGAGACATTTACCTGAGCTACATATGACTGCATCTTGTTTTATCCACCTAGCCTTTCAAGAATCTGAATTAAATTAGTAACAACGAGGCAAATCTCTCCAAGAAATTACTTTATTTTTTTCTGTAAATGAAAAATCTCAGGACACTAACCTGTCATTAAACCTAGACTTTGCTTCCTCTCAGCAATTAAAAGCTACAATCTGCTGTTCTTGCTTTACACTCCTTTCCACACCCTCCAAAAAAATCATCTAGCAGTGCCAAAATCACATTATTTGAGTAAGTACACTGTGTTAAGCACGTTTCTAATATGGAGGTGTCAACATTTAAAAAAAAAAAACACAATACAACATTTTCTTAAGGGCAATTTCCCCCTGTTTTTTTAGTGAGTTCCAAGAAAGCCTGAAAAAAAGGAAAGTAAGCAGTTCCCTATCCCATTTTAAACTTTGTCCTTTTCTTATACCATCATACAAGGTCATTTTGAAGTTTTTGACTTCCAGGTAGGCTGAAGCAATTACAAGATGATGACCTTCTAGTTGCTAAGGTACTACTGCACAACGAAAGATAATAAAGTAGACAGCTGTTAAGTGAGCAAAATGATGCATCAATTTATTGTAAAAGAAACAGTAATACCTTTATCCTGTAAAATATTCCTGCCAGCTGGGTGATGCAAAGGAGATGCTTCAGAGCTGTGCCCAGATTTTGAAGGAGAGGAAAGTGGAGTGTCTCCCCGAGCATATGGGGAAAGGACACCTCCTTTGTGGTGCTGTTCTTCTTCTTGGTTTTCAGTTAGGTTGTCAAGTGAGATTGCTGCACTGCTAGCCACGGGGGAGAGGGAGGAAGCACCAGAATCTGATGCTGGTGAGGATGCTCTCATGCATAAGGGCAGTGGTGATTTTGAAATGTGCATGGGACTACTGTAACTGTGTGATGGCTGTTGGTATAAGAGATTATAAAGCAGGTTATACCACTTAGTAAGCAAACAGAGCAAGATTTACTTTGAACATGCAATTCTTTTATTCATTATTTAGCTTTCTATTTGTACGAAATGCTGTAGCAGTTCAAGGCATTACCCTTTGATGTTGTTTATTGGTACAACACAGTGTTGTTTATTGGTATCTGCTTTCAGATGAAGTCAGAATAGGACAAAACAATGAGCAAATATTGTATCAATTGTGGTAACAAATTAACAAATAGAGAAAAGCACAATTCAAGCTCCTTTCACCTCCTGCATAAATGAAAAGACCTGCTCTGCGTTATAAAGCACATGTAAATCAAAAAGACCAGGATTCCAGTTAAAACACAACAGAACCAAAAAAACAGGCGAGCTGACTCAAAAGGAGACTGGACTTGCACATCACTCAAGTACATTGACAGCAGACCGGCCACAGAGGAATAAATACTGCCTGTGCTACAATGAAAGGATAAAGACAGAGGATGAACTGACTTAAGGGGCAATCTAGCACTCCACAGGAAGCCGTAAAGAGAGGGTAGAGCCCTTCTCACCTTTCGTTCCAGGCTGTCCTCCCCATCAGTTGAACTGATGCTATCGTACAGCCGCGTTCTGGAAGGCCTCTGCCGCTTGTTCTTCACTGAGAGCTGAGCCCGAGTCTTCAGTGCTTTGGAGTCCAGTCTCTCTGTTTCTGGAACTGCTTCATTGAAATCTGTATAGAAACATGATTTGAAACTGTTTAACAAAAGTATCTTCCATTACTTTTTCCTAAGAAAAGGAATTGTACAAAAAATTGCAAGCACATGCACTTTGCATAGAATCATAGAATAATTTAGGTTAGAAAAGACACATTTTACTTGTACCTGTACCTTCATAACTCTTATAGTACCCCCATAAAAACTTATTTGCATAAACAAGTTTATCTGTAGAGATTCAGAAAGGGCATAGCAAAGAAACAACTGCAGATATTTAAGAATTCAACAAAGTATTCCCACTGTTACCATACAAACCCAGCTGTACCAGCCCCGAAAGCAGATCCACTTAGACTCCTTCAGAGGGAGTTGCACGTGTTTGGCCTGCAGAGAGTCCTTCTCCACCAGGGCATAAACATCATTATGTGATACATGAAAACTGGAGAAGTATTTAATACAAAAAAATGTAACAATGAAATCATCTTACTTCCCTGGCTTCAAAGACACCTGATTCCTGAATGTCTTGTGAGCAAAGTGTACTAACATTTCATATATGACTTGCCTCTATAGTTAAAACTAACATAGCTGTACTTAGCTATCAACCATCCACTAAAATGTAATCTGAGTACTGCAGCAAATTTAACATTTTACAAAGCTGCAGTGACTAAGACTAAACACGTTTTAAATTATGCTTTTGTATTTTATACTAGAAAAAGAATAGATTCTTATGGTTTTAAAGATTTTTTTTCAACCCTCACAGTAAAAATCAAAATAGAATCCATTAGATACATTTACTTGTCCATATACTGCATTCAGAATACACTAATAAATTAAAATCTGGACAGGTATTTTTGCTTTTCTTCTATGTATAAGAGTTAAATTTTACTTCACATGATACAACAGAAGAACGAGCATTGTCTGACTTGCATTGATGCTTCTGCCCTAAGTATTCCACAGGATAACTACACATTGTCATAGCTTGAACTGCTTGTAGTTGTTCTTTCAGGTGTACAGACTTCTATACATCCCTTCGTTTCACTGCTGAAATTATGGAAACTGTCAACATAGGACTGCAAATGGTATTTACAGAAGTGCTCATATGAGCCTTCTTAAGGCAAAAGAACATCTGGGCCTGGAGCTTCCTAATTCCTCCACCCCATCTTGCCCTGCTTTGTTGCAGTGGAACTGGGCTGCTGTCAGATGGTCTCTGCCCCAGCCACACGTGCTGCCACCCCCCATCCCAGCTCCCTCTTCTGCAGAGAGTGGCCCTTACAGCTCCCAGCACAAACCCACAATCTCACATGATATTGTAGTAATCTCCCAACCCACTGGGGTGTCTGGAAAATCTCTCACATAAAAGTCACACTAGTTCTTATTTCACTCTCAGAGTCAATGTAATGAGACTTTCTTTCCCCAGACGTTCAACCACTTGACTCCAACGTTCTTCCATCTGAACTATTTCAGTACCACTGTGAAGCAGGAAAGAGCTCGCCTGTACTCCCACTGTTTTTCCATTAGACAGGCTGACAGAATTTTAAACTTCCTTCTGTGAACTGGTGCATCCCTGGGTATCCAAAGACACCCAGAAAGTAGAGACACAAAGTGGCTTGAACGGGAACTCGCAAAGAGATGTCAAAGACTGAGACTGGCCTCAGCACTGAACTGTTTAGATTTCAAACCACTGACTCCAGCCAGTAAACAGCTTGATTGTCTACTGCAGACACAGCTCATGATCACTAAATCAGAAAGCTGAAATGCACTGCTTGACTCTCAGAATAAACCATATATTTGCAAAGGAAATGCAATCCATAGTCTAGTATTCACTGGCAAAGCAAAGGAAGAATTACGTGGGCCACAGTAGTTTTGATTTTCTCTTTGCAACTTCCACTGATGTTTCTGGCAGCCCCTTAAGCTCAGTGTGAGGTTATGTTACAGCCTGAGGAGTCTGGCAGTCTTGGCAGGATGCTGAGCACAGCCAGAGCACCAGCAGTGTCAGGAACAGTTACACTCAAATGTTTGTAACCATCAGGTGGCATCCATTGCTTCTTCCCAAGTCTGCAACTATGCAAGAATGTAACAAACACCTCAGATCACATTGAAACAAAAACATACTTGACACAATTTTAATTAAAATACTGTATTTTTACATACCCTAATTTTTTGGAAGGAAAACAGACCTGCAAACCTCTGGACAAAATTCTGGGATGTAGCTGTCCTACCCCAGGAACCCAGGGCAGAGGCTTGATCAAGAAGCACGTGTTGCCAAACATGGGCCACAAAAGAGACTGGAGCACCTGTGTGAATGTCACAAAGGCAGTGTGCACAACCACAGAGTCCCCAGAGGGACTCTACTCACCTCCAGCTGCCCATCGTGGACAACTCCCCTGCCCTTTATAGCTCCTCTGCAAACATCCATGGGGTGATGGCAACTTCTTTGCTTAAAAGGTTTAAACAAGAGTGATATAGAGACATAGACTCTTTGCAGAGCAAGTATCACTATGTTAGAGTCTGATACAGACCTCAGAAATTGACACAGAATTTACTGGGAAAGATATATGGAAGTCAAATAATGCTACAGCATATTTAAGGATATCCTTACTTTTAAAAAGGAAGTGTTTTTTTTTTTTTTTTCCTCTTCTTAAAACCACAAATGCAGCCTGGAGTCTAACTATGCAGCCTCTGCTTTCAAAAAATGATTGCCAATTACCTATCTTTCCTAGCAAATAATTTGTGTTTGTATTCATGTGGTTAAACGTGGGTATTTAAATTCAGAGATCTTCTAGTCTAATATTTAGAAATAATTAACACTGGTAACATTTCTCCAGGAAATTATTTTTGGAATGAAAAAAGGCAGCTCTTTGAAAATTTTCATGCAAATGCATCGATTAAGAAACATAATTTTGAAGCACTGACATGCAGTCAGTGAAGAACTTCCAATTTTTTAGAATTAATTTAAAATTTTTTCTTTTTTTTTTACATGTAGAAATTCCAAGATTTTAGCTCTTGAGCCATAGATGTGTGTTGACATTGTTACAACAGTACATGTAAGCATCATTTTTTCTGAGTCAAGTGAAGAAAACATAATTTCTTCTCTTGAAAAAATCTACTGAAAGGATTTGTTTTAACAGCATTGCTAAGTATTAAGTGTTTTATAACACTTACTGAGTCTCTATGGCAGAAATACAGACTTGTTTTCCTGGGTGCTTTTCTGAACTTCAGAGATTTCATTACAATTAACACTTGACAGAAAAAAAACAGGTCTGTGAAAGTTTGTGGAAACCAATTGCACAAGGTCTGCATATCACCTAAGACCATTTCAGCAGGACTAGCTCATTTTTATACACATAACTTGTTAAAAATGTAACTCATATTGATTTTTTTGTAAGGAAATATTGTTGGGGTCCACAAATGAAATGACTGCTAAAATATCATTTTTAATAAAACACTTCTGAGTTTCCTAGAAATTAATTTATTTTATAATGCATTTTTTTTCAACAAAAAGTAAGTAATATTACATATTCTAGGAATCCTGTGCTGCATCAAAAGCAGGGTGCCCAGCAGGTCAAAGGAGGTGATTCTGCCCCTCTGCTCTCCTGAGACCCCACCTGGAGTGCTGCATCCAGCTCTGGAACTCCTAGCCTAAGAAGGACACGGAACTGTTGGATCAAGTCCAGAGGAAGACCATGATGTTAATGAGGGGATTGGAGCACATCCCCATGAAGACAGGCTGAGAAAGTTGGGGCTGTTCAGCCTGAAAAGAGAAGGTTGTGCAGAGACCTCATAGCAACCTTCCAGCATCTGAAGGGGCCCTACAGGGAAGCCAGAGAGGGGCTCTTTGTCAGGAACTGCAGTGACAGGACAAGGAGTAATGGTTCACACTGAGAGAGGAACATTTAGATTAGACATGTGGAAGGAATTCTTTACTGTGAGGGTGGTGAGACACTGGAACAGGCTGCCCAGAGAAGCTGTGGCTGCCCCATCCATGGAAGAGTTCAAGGCCAGGTTGGAGGCAGGTTTGAGCAACCTGGTCTAGTGAAAGGTGTCCCTGCCCATGGCAGGGGGATTGGAGCTAAAAGATCTTTAAGGTACTTCCAACCCAAACTATTCTATGATTCTATGATTCATAGGAGTTCTGGTTTGGTTCAAACAAACCTTGATTTAAGCCATCCAGGCAGGTCACTTGCTTAGTATCTAGATTTTCCACTGGATCTCCTCTAGAAACTTCTCCAAAAGATGTCTGCCTTTCAAAAATGTTGTTGTTATTGTTAACTTGGCTTCCATTTTGCTTCATTAGCCTGAAAACTTCTGCTTCCAAGTCTTGTATCTGAAAGAAATACAACGCAGTATTACCAATAATATTCACACCAATACACCCTTCCCATTAGAGATGTTGTTTTTCCAGAATATCAGACAGAATTGTCTCATTCTTCATATATAGGAGTAAATGCTACTCACACGAGCTTGTAAGCCTTGAACCTCTACAAGGTGTGCTTTCTCCAAATCTTCTATTTTCTTTCGTTCAGCTTCCTGGCGTTTGATGAAGTCAAGTTCTCTTAGGGGAAAAAAAAAAATGTATTTGCTGTCATCAAAGCAATCAGAGTGAAAAAAAAAAAAAAGTTTTGCTACTCATCACAAAAATCTTTCCTCACCAAGTAATTTATCACTTAGTAAGACCTATGAAACTGCAATCAGGACAAACCCTAAGCAATTAGTCTAAGAGAATATGCTAGGCAATAATATAAAAAATGGCAAGAGCAACTTATCTGGAAAAAACAAAATCTCAGTTCTTACTAATAATCAAAACAGTTAAACTGGTTTCTTTTCCTAATCTGTATTTACAACAAAACCATTGTAGCTGAGTTTATGCTGTTCTGTGTTGTCGGACATAGAGCAAAGTCTCTGTTTTACTAGAGTATGACTGTGCTCCTTCACAGAACGGAGAACCTGTAAGTTTGCAGGTACAAACTGAATTTTCTAAAGGAAATCTGTTAGGTCAGTTAAGGAGTCTAAGCTATTCAAAAGCAACTGACTAGATCTTTTACTAATATAAAGCAGAATGTCAATGGAACGTTATCCAAGCTCATTCAAGTGACTTGCCCTATCTCTTTTTATTTTTAATGTTAAAAGAAATTTGTGATAGAAAGCACACAGGATACAAACTAGCTCTGGAACAGTCATGAAATTCCAATATAGGTAATGATATTTTGATACCTAACCCCCTTTTTAATGGGACAGGATATTCATTTCTGCAATCCCAATTATCACTTGACATTGCTGTATGTCTTTGAGTTTTCCTCTTTAAATAAGCATATTTCAGCAGAAAATGAAAAAAAAACCTGTTGCTGCCGCAAAATAAAAGCAATTTGGGGAATGGAAGCTGTTATAGAAATGTAAGATGTTATTTTTCTTGCTAGCCACCAGGGAGAGGGGACCACATGAAACAGAGGGGGCCGGGAAATCATCAGTTAGCTCAACTCAGCTCAAACATTCTTGGCATCTACAAGAAGAAGAAAAATAAAATGTAAAATATAACAAAACAATATTCTTTTTGATGTTAGATTAGTACACAGCAGGAATTAATCCAGCTGATACAATATCCATATAAATTGCCGCAAACTTTGCTAATCAAATGCTTTACTGTGATTACTCTTAGTTGTTTTCAATTACATCGAGCTATCTCCTAATTCTGAAACATACCAACCTGGAATATTACAGACTAAGTCTTTATTTAGGTACAGTATGACTACAGCTTGAACACCAGCATTTTTCCATAATAAAGATTCCATGCTTTTCATGAATAAAAAAGTGGAAAATAGTGTTTACCTTACAGGTGTTTAACAGTGGGTTTCATATTTCAAAACATATCACATACATGTTTTCTATTTGGCCACTAAGTCATTTGCTGAGCCTGGTGTAGCTGCTTACTTTTGCTGAAAATCCTTGATTAATTTCTTTGCCTTGTTATATTTCTTCTCCAGAGCCTGATACTGGCTTTGCGTCTCCTTGAGGTGCTCATTCACTGTGTGACACAGGGTTTGTGCCTCAATCCAATAACTCTCTAATTTCATCATCCTTTCCTTATTCTCCTCAATGTTCTGCTGGAGTTGGGTCTTCTCCAATTCCCACCTCACCTTCTCATTCTCAGCAGCCTGCAGCTGAACAAAGGAGTAGAGATGCAGTCCATAAAAAGCTGCAAAGTGCAGCCTAGTAGTTCAGGATTAATTCAAACAACACAAATAGAATCAGTAAATCAGTAACTACCATAGTAATATGCTAGCAGTGGGAAGAGTGTTCAGGGACAAAGAAATCAGGTTGATATATGTGTTATTCTTCCTCATAAAAACAAGCAGAGTTTTTGCTCAGTGTTCCAGTGCAGCCTCTATGCTTCTCTGGGTTATACTAACCTATTTGACTGGCTGACATTTAAAAATGTCAATAGTGGAGTACTCAGGCAAACTGCAGCCAGCACATGGGATGCATTTTGCTCTGTGCATGTGACTCAGGTGCTATAAAGCATTCACACACTTTCAGAAAATGATGACATTTTTTATTTTGGGAAGGGGGAATTTTATTTCCAGATTTTTTTTTTTTCGTTTTAGTGTTCTCATTTGCTAACTGAAGCTACCTGCAGATTTCAGTGTTTGATGCTGAATAAGAGTAGGGTTATATAGCATCTTGTAGGACTTTGCTCCTAGAATTTAGGGAACAAAAATGCCTTAACATCCCTATGTATTTATCAAGAGTTTTTAATTTGCTCTAGGCAATTCTGCTAGCATCATGGATGATACACACCTCAAAAAAATTAACTGGTTTACAGTTTAATTAGTAATATACCTAAATTAGTCACATTTTCTTCAGCTCTATTGAAAAGATGAGGTAAAAAGGTCCAACACTAAAAGGCACATTAACCCTAATTTTGCAAATGGATTTGCACAGATGAATGTTTACACCCACACATTGATGCCATCAAGTCAATGGGCCTTGGCACAATCCCAAGGGATCAACTGTGTGGCTCCAATTGCTAGATTGGAACTGGAAAGCAGAGGAAGAAAAGATTTTTGACTTTCTGGACTGAGACAGGACAACAGAAATTGCCCTTAAAGAGAACAGTTGCATTCTGATTTTTTTTTAACAGTGCAGATTTGCATGATTTGATGCAGATTTGATAAACACTATGCAAAATATAAAATAATAGTGAGTGCAAATGCTACTGGAAAGAAATAATAATCTAAAATCTTTTCCTGAAGTACAATTTTCTCTTTTTCTTATGTTTATGTCCTTTATAATGTACTCAGACTCAAAGAGAAGGATGTCATTATAAAACCTAGTATTGCTGAACAACTGAATAATCAGGTTCCCATAAAGGTTACCCTAGTACAAAAAAACCCAATTCTTTTTTATTGCTACAGCAAATTTATTTTATTAACTAGCAACTGATTGTGAGATAATGTTTTCTTTTAAGCTGATCATATTTTTCCTTCCTACACTATCTTTTATAGAGAACTGCAACAATATGAAACAACACTTTTTCTTCTGCATATAAAAATAATTTCTATTAAATACCTCTAAACAAATCAGGTTTTTAAAAAATGTCGATAATGGAAAGTAGTGTAGAGATACTTTAACATCACTAGTAAATAAAAACCTACTAACTTCCACTTGAATATTCAATCCAAATATAATTTTAAAACCTGAAAAAATGCATCAGAATTTTAAAACTAGCAATCTGCCATTTAGTCATTATGGTATCTCTTAAAGCATATGTTTAATTGAAGCCACAAAAGTTGGCACTTTCTTTTAATAGCAGCACTTAAGATTTTTACTCAAAACTTGGAATAAAGAATACATACAAAGACAAGATTTAGCTGAGCCACTGTGCTTCTTAATCAGCCTTTAATAAGGATAGTGACTTCTCCACCCACATAAAGATACATCTTCAGATCTGATTTTGCACGAAGAAAAAAACATCACGTATTAACCGTATATTGATTCTTACCTTTGTCTTCAGCTTCTGAATTTCAGCTTCTGTAACTGCATGTTTGATTTGCAACTGGAATTGAAAACATAAAATAAACAAGTGAAGTCACAGAGAGTTCTCCGGTATTTTTAAAGCCTGTGCTGCAAGTTGAATACCTTATTACATAGCAGAAGGCCCCGAAGAGTGCTGCAGTGCAGTAGATTGTAAATTAAAATGTCTAGCTTGCAAAATGACTCAGTCTGTGCAACCTAATTAAAGATAGGATGCCGTCTAACCACTCATAATTTCAAATCAGAACATCCAATCTGTTTAGCAAAACCAAATGTCTTAAAAAAATTAGATGTTATCCTGCTGGGCTTTGCTCTCCTCTGATGTGAATATGAAATACGTCCCAGTGCCCAAAGTCCCACTGCACTGATTAAAGCAGGCACATTACAAATAAGCAAATATGGAAATAAGTGATTTAACAACTCAAGGAGTCAGGAAAACCTTGAGGGAAGATTCCACACATTTACTTCATGCAAGAAGAAAGGTAAACTGATGCTATCTTTCACCAATAGCTGGAGTTACTCTGCACAAGCCAGCTAATTTCAATTGAGAGCAGTTACACAGGGAAACTGTAAATAACAGCAACAGCATTCAAGCAACAAAGTGATTGCAAGCAGATTAACAGCCCAGGCAATGTGCTAAAGGTTGTAGTTACATCACCAAGCAGCCACAACAACAGAGGGTCTGTACAGGGAAAGGGTTGGTGTGGAGGACCTGGCATCCACCTGCACACCTGCTGTGGGATTTCTTCTGTACTAACCTATATTAGTCTGTTCCTGAGGAGTGAAGGACTACTACAGTCTACTACTCTGAGTGTATTAAGCAATGTCCTGAAACAACTTCAGTTTTACCACAAAGGTCTGCTATTCACGGGCTCCAGGAATGCTCTGAAGTACAAACTGAACCACATCATAACCCTAATCCAAATGGAAATGATCCTGTACATGTACCCAATAGTGGCCTGCACCCCAATCCCTGCCACTGTACTATTTAAAGCAGGCAGGGTGGACAAACTACTGGTTTTAAGGGTGGACAGCCCTGAAAGCCTTATACTGAACCAGTGACTTAGCTACATTGGGTATGGAGCTGAGGACAAGGGCAAAAAGTGAGTAACAGCCTGAGCCAGCACTGCACTGGAGATAAGGCATTGTCCATTATTTATGAATAGAAGGAATAGTCACGGAAAAGCATGTTTTACATGCAGGTTACTTCTCTTACAAGACAAACATGAGCTTTTGGGAATAGTTGATGTGAGCTAATAGTGTGTATGAGGTTGTTGTACTAAACCAGAAACTAACATCTCTGGTGAAGCAATGGCTACATTCTTGAAGAACCAGCTGTTAGTAAGAAAATGTGAAAATTAATCAAAGGAGAAGTTCTTCTGGAAGAGAGGAATAATCTTCAAAGTAACAGGAGCTATCACTGAGCTGACCAGTACAAGTATCTCTGACAAATTCTAAGCCAATTTAGAAATTCTCTTTTCATGAAGTCTCTTGAATGCCCCTTCTTGTGGCATAGGAAATGCATACTCTCAGATACAGTTTGATTTGCAAATCAGCCTTAATTAATCTACTGAATAAACCTAGTGCTTCAAGGTAGAGAATTCCTCAATTTATGCTGGACAGAATAAAGGAGACACCAATTCACTGTTTAGGAATCCTTTTTCCAACACTCATTTCTTGGTCATGGTTTCCAGAGGAGACTGTAAGAACTTCTATTCCCCACGATCATCTGTTACTTCTGCTCACTTTTCAACTTTGCACTGAAAGGTGTTACAACTCTTCCTGTGCTCAGTGAGAGCAGATGTAAGATTTCATTTCAAATGAAAATGAACTGACTTGCAGAGACACAGGTAACCCACGGATCACGGAGCTCCTGAGGAAGTGCCACAGGGGAGCAGGGCTACTGCTCCAGGATGGAGAGGTGCCAGTGCAGCTGGGAACAGGGCACTTGGCAGCCCTGGAGCTGGTGTAATGGCAAGAAGTTGCCAGTGAAGCTGCTCAGTCATTCCAATCTCTGATCTACAATTTTCAGAGATTGAGAACTGGTTTTTCTCCCCACTGCATTCCTGTTAATAGTGAAAAATTATTAAAGAACCATCACAAAACATTGTGGTGTTTATAAAATGCCCAACCTTTGCTTAGTTCTCCTACACTGTTCAGGGATGAGATAAAATCAGGGAAATAGTGGACGAGCTAGATTTTCCCCTTTTCAGACTTAATAATGACATCAAAATGCCAAGACTCAAATCCTTAGGCTACCTGCTGACAGTCCACTCCCATCTCTTCTAAAACCTCACAAATCCATATGGGGCACTTAAAGCACTTACTATTACATA
This sequence comes from Peucedramus taeniatus, assembly GCA_013400575.1. Classification (NCBI taxonomy): domain Eukaryota; kingdom Metazoa; phylum Chordata; class Aves; order Passeriformes; family Fringillidae; genus Peucedramus; species Peucedramus taeniatus. The sequence goes on along the minus strand of WBNO01027800.1, from coordinate 181,463 downwards.
CAAATAAACTCCAAATTGTTGCATAAATGACAATCTGCTCAGGTACAGATGGTTTTTAACAGTTATTTTTATGCTCTCTGTTATTAAGTTAAAAAAATGAATACTGAGTACCCAGTCAGATCATTGAATCAATACATGGTACAGCAGATCCCACTGAGGCAGAAGAAAGAAGACACTTTTCTGCTTAACAGAAAAATGGGCAGCTGGATATGTTTTGTTTTTTTTTTTAAAAGAACTAATTATGCTTGTAGAATAGATGAGAAATACTAACCATTTATAGGTTAGACTAAACAACAGGCAAGGTCAACTATTTGGCAAGAAAATCTGGACTCCATAGCTAAAATTTTTTAAGCAAGTTTAGTAATAGGGGACCAGAAATCTTTATTCCATGTCCTATTTAATGCCAGACAAATTCTTGGCAGATACTATCTTGTATTTTTTTTTTTTTTCTTGGTTTTTAAGTCAACATAAAATAGCGAAAGCTTCACTTTAACAAAGACATTTTGAGTAATTTTTGGCACATTTCCTATTCAAGTATGTCTTGAAAAACTGATTAATTTTCTACAAAACAATAGAACTTGTTATAAAAAGTAACTTTTAGAGAGAAAATGGACTGAATTTATCAAGACTGCAAAAGGTAGAATGGGATGAAAGTCTAGTAAATGTTAAAATACCAGGAGTACACTGGGAAGGAAAGTATGAAATAGAATCTAATAATCACCATGACAATTTTTACGCAATCATTATATATTTTTGCATATAATGATCATCCATTCTTCATATATTTCATTAAAATATTAAATAATGAATTCTTACATAAATGTCCCTTCTCCCTACAGATCTTGTCTCTCTTCAATCATCGCAGCTAAAATAAAATTTCTAGCTCTTTCTCTCAAAGCAGTTAAGAAAAATCAGTCCTATTTTCCTGTTTTATAGCCAGGAAAACAAGACTTTCAGAAGTACAGTGATTCACCCAGGAATGCCCATCTCTCTTCTGACTTTCATTCCAAAAGCAAGGCATTTTAAATAAGAGTGCTCTCAGAGTATGGGAACACGATTTTTGTTGCAAAGACTGAATTCAGCTAATTAGGTCAAACTATTATGCTTAAAGATTATGTCTACCCATTTGCCTAATACTTTCATTAATCTCTGGAGTAAGAACAAGAAAGAACAGTTATTCTTTAAATACAATTCCAGAAAACACTGTGTGGGCTTGTGCAGTGTGATCATGAACAAGTCCTCCAGTGTTGAAAGAATTCAGGGCAAATACCAAGAAAAATACATGTACTCACTCGGCATCAGCCAAGAGAACGCAGCTGTGTACCCTCAAAGACAGTCCGCGAAACAAAAGTGGTGTGCTCAGAACAGCAGCAACTGCGTGGGCTGCTGAAACAGCCCACTCTCAGGCAGGAGCATTTAATGTTTTCTTCTCAGGCTCTCATCTACACTTACACTCAAGGATCCCAAAGTACCTTCATCTGGGCTCTAAAACAGCGTTTTAAGGCCATTACAGAAGACAGGTCTGCAAATAACTTCAAATCAGTCTGGACAAGTTCAAGTATGGCAATAGCCTGAGTTTGTGGAAACTGTATTCAAGCACAGATTTAAAGGTGATTTATTCAAAAGTGAGTTTCTGTCCCATCACTGCATCTGTGTTTTGCACAGCCTTGGAAAACTCACCGGCACATAGAGAATGGTAGCATCTTCCCACCACTTTGAGACTGTATTCTACGTATGATGCAAAGTATTAGAAAATGAAGTAAAATGTTCTGCTAATTCATGTAAGAGCCTCAAACTCAAAATATGGAATGAGAAAATAATAATTTAAGTAATGTAAAAAACTTTCAGGAACCAACAGTGAATAACAGTTGGCACCCAATGGCTGCAAGGACTATCAGCAGAAAAGGGTAAGACTGGTTGCTCATTGACTGATTACTTTCCACATGTGACTCTCACTAGAGGGTAGTAACGATATATTTATACAGCATAAAATATCTGGTTTGAGTGAAGGCAAGAGGATAAATGGAGAAGGATAAAAAGGGAGTCCTGGAATTTAAAAACTCCTATCTGGGCCCAGGTTCTGCTGCTTAAATCTCCTATGAGGTTCTGGCTACTTTCAACCCTTCCATCTTCCTGTGTTTAAAAAAAGAGAAGAAGTTCTTTACTGCCATCACTCAGCCCATTACTGTAAGCTTAGGTAAATCCATTGTTTCATATCTTTATTTCCATGAGAATTCAGGAAAGCTTAGAAAGAAGCCACATAAAAAGCACACAGCCTAAAATACAGAAGAAATGTCCCTCCATATTTTGATATGTGAAATTGTATTAATTCAATGACCACAATGAACATCACAGTACAGGTAGATGCTACGCTCCCTAAGCATAAACTTGGTATGGTTTTGGTAAAACTTTGGTAAAATACCATCTTGAAGTATGGCTGCCTCCCCAGTAGAGCATCTTTCTAAATACATGGCCAAACATATGACACAGCTGTACACTGAGGAGTTACTGTGGAATGGTATAGGATGAGTTTTACATCTCTCTTCATTGAAATTTAACATTTGTTGTTTGGTTTTCCTAATCACCTTTTATTGGAATCCTAAAAAACCAAAGCAAATAAAAGAAAACCAAACCAAACCATGCCAAAAAAAACCCAACCCCAAACCCCAGCACCCTGCTAGTGATGAATTAACTTGCACTTTGTCTGTGTGGCCAAACTAAGTGCAGAGGCAAAGTAACTTCTGTGTTGAAAAGTTAATTTATAAATTGCCCTCATCAATACAACAGTCACTTGAAAGCTTATGCCAAAATATCTCCAAAGACCAGTTCTACTACTTTCAAGCAGAAATTTTTGAGTAATTTCAAAGTACTAAGCATACATAAAGCTAAAAACCACACCAGTTTTCAAGAGAAAAAACCCAAGAAGTGAGATAACTAAAAATCTGGTTCAGTGACGTATTTCAGCAGTATTTTCTGATGTATAACTTACTTCTTTGAATTTGTGAGCAAGTTTGCTGGTGTCCACATCACTGGGGGAGAACATGTCATCATTTTCAGGGAGGTCGAACACTTCAATAGCCATGTCACCTCCTGGAAGGACAGGTCCCATGTCTTCATCTTCTTCATCTGTAGCATATTCCCCTGTCTTAATTTTATAGCATTTAAGAAATTCCAGTTATCTTCTTATTATGCAGAGACTATTCAAAGAGCAACTAAGATACTGTGCAATCACAGCATTCTGCATACAAAAAAGGTTAACTTTGTCTTTAGCTATAACCTCAGTACTGATGAATTCTACCAGACAAAATGTAACTCCACAGCAGTATTTCAGTACATTAAAAGAGAAGAGAAAACAGTGTCTTAAGCACTAATAACTCAGTTTTCAAGCATTACTGGCTATGTATTTTGATGGTTTCATCCTTTTCCAAGTAAGACCTCTTTTCCATTGGAAGAACTCTCCAAATTTATTTCAGATTTAACAAGGAATCTTTTCCAAACAGAAAAAAAAGCAGAATACAACCAACAGGATCTTGATTAGTCATCTGGATTAAGTAATTCTCCAGTGATATTCCATGTTGAATTTGAAAATTCACTGGTTTGTTCTTTACAAACAAATTAACGATAGAAAAGTCACACCCACGCAGAAATACAACAGTAGGAAAAATAAACCAAGTGTCAGAGACAAGTTCAGAGTCTGAAGCCAGAGTTTACTCAATTTTCACCCTGAATAAGGACCTGCTCTGAACCAGTTTTGAACAGTAAATGTGTGTCTTTCTTGTGCTGGTAAACCATGAGGTGCAAACAATTTACTGACAAAACAGAATTTTGAAAAACCGTAAGCTGCAATCTGTATCTCAAAAACAAACAAAATAAAACAAAACAACAATTTTGAAAAGAAAATGCTTGCAATATTGAACACCAAGCTGCCTACTCAGTCTTTGGCACACATGTCTGTGCTCATCTCTCCCTGTCCCTAAGGTGAATGGTACCACCTTGCTCCTGCAGGGCTCCCTCTGGAAGCTGGAGTACAGCATGTAGGGATCACAAACAGCCTGCTGGCTTGCAGATGACTGTGCAAATACAGTATAAAGCAAACAGTTCCCTCAGGACCACATCTGGATTTATAAGGCTTGGGACTAAATAAATACATGGAAAAGGAAGGGCGGGTGGACCGGTGCAGTCTTTTTCATGTTTATACAGTAACACCACCAAAATTTTGACAATACTATTCAGTTTTTCTTCATGAGCTTTCAGTTCCTGAGATGAAGAAACATAATACTATTATCAGAAGTATATTCCCCATAGTGCTAAAATTATCTATTAGTGTAATTTTGTGACAAAAGGACTTTTCAAAACAAGAGGTAAGAACTCAGATGTTTGAGCAACAGTTCAAACCTCAGTTTCCTACCTTAATTCAGTTTCCCAGCTGTTTTTTAGGCTTATGTGAATCTCTCTAAACTAAAAAGCAGTGCATGCAAGATGTTGACTCTAGGTGCACAGGACACACAGACAGCACATAGAAAAGTAGAACGGTTTGGGTTAAAATGAACCTTCAAAGATCATGAAAAACCTGCATTCTCTTTTTTTTTAAACCCATGAAGTTCCTAAAAAACAAAGCCAAAACACACTGAAAGCATAAAATAGTTTAGTAAAATTTTATGATGTTGAAATAACTACTAAAAATAAGGTAAGTCACCAACATGCACATCCATACTTTAAAATAGTCACTGTAAAGTGATGCACTTTCTTGGTGAGTTATGCCTGCCTCTAAAAATAGTAACATATCCTCAAATGAAATAAACTGTAACCATTTATTTTATATACTTCATATCTACTAAGCATATATGTCTAAGAATCTCAATAGTGTTCTATAGGAAAATCTAACAACTGGTTTTGCTTCTTCTTCCCTTATTTAAGAGAAGCAAAGAATACACAGTCCATCTCACTGGAGTTTTCAGGCATGTAAGCACTATAGCTAAACAAAACAACACCTGAAATTGTCATTCTGTATGTCTAGATCTCATGCACACACACAAAAAATCTTCTATTACACTACATCTGTAGTAACTTCTGTTTCTACTTTATTGTCCCTGGCTATGAGCAGTAGCTGTCTAAACTGAAAATTTGGCTACTAACTCTCCTGGCTCTCTCCAGGAGCATGTAACACCACCTTCACACACCATCAGGGTGACCAGAAGCAGAAAGAATAACTATTAAAATCACACTGAGATTTCAGAGAAATTAATTTTTGTGGGGACAAAATAGTAACAGTCCACGTACGTTCAATTTTGGAGTCATTATCCCTGAAACAAATAATGTAAGACACAACCATAATTTCTGCATTAAAAAAAATCCTGGTGGGTCCATCAGCAGTGGCGAGGAAATCTCTGAAGCGTGCAAAGAGGAGGCAGAAACAGGATCATTAACCACTAAACTCATGCCCTGCTTATGTAAAACAAAACAGACCTGGCTCAGCTACATGTGCATTTTAAAGGAATACATTAATACAAAATTCCAACTATATTTACCAATTTTGGCAAAGGAATAAACCAGATGAATTTACTTAGAACTGATTTCTCCAAAGACTTAAGCTAAGAAGTACTGAATACAAAAAGAAAAATGAACACACATGAAGGAGTAAATTATTGGGGAAAAATTCAAGAGCAGACAATATTCTACTGGCCTCAGGAGCCAGAGTGTTTGAAGAGGAACATCAGGCAGCTAAAAATGAACACAAAGGAAAATCTTGTTTCAAATTGTACATAATGAGTGTCAATGAGCACAGTCATTTTTGCTTCAATTAATGAAAAAAGTAGTTGTCAAAGCAAAGCACAGCTCAAGTAAACAAGACACCAGGACGACAAGAACACATTACAGAACACAGAAATAAATGTGACTTCTGCTTTTGTCTTAAAATAAAGGGATTTCATCTTATAGTCACATGAAAAACAAATTACAGGTTCAAAAGAACCAATGTGTACATTGAGGAAATATACATCATGAACTATATGAAACAGACTTTCTCTGAAAAAATTCTCTCTGCTGACTTTTGTTCCACATGAAACTACCAGAAGATAGTTGCTCAGACACTGTGCCAGTTAGCTAGAATGTGAAATTCACTATTTTACAAGGAGCAGCAAGGCACAGGAAAAAAGTTGTCTTCTTCAAATAACAAAGCCCTGTGAGGTAAGAGTTTTCATTTTAACTCCCTGAGGTTCCCTGAAATACATTTTGTTTCCTTAGCCGGCAGCAGCAATAATATTTTTTATTTCACAGCCAATGAAATTTTGCATGCTCTTGAAGGAAAATCTTAGACCCCTCATTCTGTGTTGGTGAGCAGAATTCATCCACGTAAAAGCCCTGTTTCTCACTCTAGTAGCACCTAGGGCTTAAGCTCATCCCATCCAAAACAATAGCTTCTGATATTAGCCAGTCCATTTTGCCACATGCAATCACAGCTAATAGCATGAAATTATCCACATGAGCTGCAATTTTCCACTTCTAAAGGGAAAATGTGTTACTTGCATTGTTTAACTGCCTTAACAGTAAATTTCTGAAATGTGCCTAACACTCCCAACCATAAAGAAGGAGCTGCAGCACCAGCCTGGATAATGCAGACAGACCTTCCCCAAATCACCATAACAAAGGCTGCATCAAGCTACACCTTTTGCTCCTGCTGAAACTCTCCCACAATCAGGGAACACCATTTGAAGAACTATAAAAATAACTCAAAGCCATCTCTTCATTTGATTTTTTCTTTGATGGCTTGTATTTAATTCTTTCAAAAGAGTGAAAAAAAACATAATGACATAGTATTAATCATTGCTTTTACAGGAGTGCATCATATTAATCATGTTGGAAAAAATGTACTCTCTGAAAGATTTGGTTAAGCAAATGTACTCTTTGTGTGTTAAGACATTCAAGTACATTGCAACTTTTTTTTTTGCATCTGTCAAGATTTTCTTCAGTGGTTCTAAATGTTGCTTTGCTCTCAGCATGTCCCAATGAACGAGAATTTTAAATAAAAAATTTCATTTGACTATTAGTGATATTTTAAAACACCATTTGCATTAAATTACTTGTCTGTGGTCACAGAGTGAAAAGAATCCTGCAATATACTATTCATTTCACATTTTGCATCACCCTATGCAGCCTTGTGGAGAACAGGTCATCTGCTTTTTGTGACTTTTGTCATTTGCTGTAGAACATGAAGAAGATAATACCAAGTCCAAATCAAAATTCCAAGAAATGTCAGAATTTTGACTCGTGCACAGAACACTATGTTAACACAAGGAATTTAAAAGGTTTCAGTCAAGGCTACAGATTCAGGTCATACTTAGCACCCTAAGTAGGAAATACAAAGACAGTGCCTGCTTCAAAGCCTTTGAGTTTTATTTTCTGGCAGGATGGTACAAATTAAAAGGATGTGAGATTTTAGGAAGCCAGACAAACTGGTGATGAGCAAACTCTGCAGCAGGCTATCAAGAGGCAACATACTCTCCCAGCTTTACTGTGATTAGCACAGACTCACTCAGAAATGCCAGTGCTGCTTACTGCATGTAACACTTGAGAAACAGCTGATACTACTGGCTCAAGTGCTGGCTTGTGGGAGCTTAACAACAAATTGTGAGCTGATGCACACTTCTCCTGCTGGTCTTTGCAGGGACTATGCTGTGAACATCCATTTTCTTTTCATGTTCATCAGTTCTGCACAAGGCCTTTATGTTTCCATGCAAAAACTTAAACAAAGGAGCATCTGAAAGCATCCTGCAACCCTGTGATGACCTGCAGCCCATGGTAACAGCAGATTTTGAAATGCAGGGATGCAGGGCATTTATATAGTAAATGATGAGCTTTCAGTATCAGTTACACAGTAAATGATACGTATTTTAGAAACATTATGTATTAGTGTAAATCTTCCCCAATAAATAGCTGTCAGGCAACCTTCCTGCAAGGCAATGGAATGAGAAGGTAGTAGGCTAACACTGCATCTCTAAATTTAGTATTCAACTCAAGTCCACTGCCCACTAGCTGGCAGAAACCAAAACTGTTTCAGAATACTGCTTTTTAAAATAACTCGGATCCTTCTAAAATACCTACATATTCCTTGGGCTGTGAAGACTTTCAGAAGCTCTAAAAGAGAGGAAATCCAGCCAGCTGGTGACACAGCAAGATAAAACATCAGAACTTGCACATGCCTGGCACACATTCTCTTCCTGTGGTTTAACCACCTCTAACAAACACAAGTCATGTGCCATGACCGCAGAACTCAAACAAGATCACTGACTTCCTGCTCTGGAAAACTTAAAATGTTATTGCTGTCCTTGTGGTAAAGTCTCTGAGCCTCAGAATTTGGCAGTCTCAAGATCATTTTCTTGTTTATTTATGCAGCACTGTACCTGGATATCCATGGTACCATACTTTAAACGGTGCAGGAAAATGAACAGGATGGCTTGACAGCTCTAAGACTGAGCTACTCGTGTATAATTCTGTGCTGCCTCAATGCTAAACTCCTTACACTGGCAATCCAAACACTCCTGAACTCCAAGCAGTCAGACCCACTATTCCTTTGATGAAATGGACTCAAAAGGGTAGCAGTGGTTTTTGTACACTTGTAGATATTCATTCAGCCAGTGCAAACTGAGATTTTCTTGCCCAAAAGGTGCTCTGCTTACCCAGAGCCAAGGAATGCAGGGCTGGTGGTGGTGTCTGGCAACATAAACCCAGCCTGACTTGTCCACACAGTGCAAGGTAAGCTCAAAGAAGTAACGCTTGTATTTGACAGTAAATGGAGCANAGTGCTTGTGGTGACCAAAAATGTCTTTGAACTGTGGCTAATGTGCATTAGATCAGAGTTTACATCGTGTCAGTTGTCTGGGAATGGTGCAAGTTATGTGAGTAGACCTGGATAGCATAGTCAGGTGGCCAAAAAAAATAGTATTATTCAGATTACTTCAGGTAGTCAATAAAACCTACTTCTGGTAAGTCTCGTAATTAAGAAAGGGAACATGCTACACTGCATACCTTAGTAACTAAACCCCAGCATTTATTCTGAGAGTGTTTACCACCATGTCCCAAATATATATACATATACATATATATGTCATCAAGTAGGAAATGGGTATGACTCTCAAATGATCCCAGCATAGTTTTTAAGCANNNGCATTTATTCTCAGGCCTAATTCCTCCTCCTTCCAAAAGAGATAATTGATAAGATCATCTGGATCTCCCCTGGTAGATGTCTTTTCCTTTCTTCCTCCTTTCCTCATAAGCAACACAAAACTCTCCTCTGCACTTCAAAGGCCATTGCCAAAAATCATGTCATAGTCACAGAATGTTCACCATCCTTAGTGTAGTGCTACAATTAAGAAAATACACCTTTAACTCTCTTAATTATGGAAAAATCTGGGAAAAACTTGCCCAATTTTTTTTTCTCTCTATGATCCAAAGCACTACCAAAAGAAAACACTTTGTGAATTTAGTATCTTTTGTGAAAAATATATGCAGTGAACAGAACTTAAGAGTCTGTAACCACCAAATTGCAAGGACAAGACACATCACAAAAAGTACCTGATACCTACTCATCCCTGTCTTCCTTCAGTACTGTACTGAGAAAAACTTGCATGGCCATCAGTGTGACAGTGTCACCATCAGCACCTTCACAGCAACAATCCCTACTGAAGGCTGCAGTACTACCAGGATCAGTATTGATGAATGTGGGTTTAACCACATTTTCCTTATTGCCAGATCTTGAGTAATGCTACCTGTGTGGTGCAGGAAGGTAAGAAACACAAACATTTGAGATTATTTGCAGGTGGATGTGTCCCACAGATAAAAGGTGCAATGCATCAATCGCTCACACAGGTCAGCCACACGCCCCTCTACATGCAAGTACACAGTGAGAAAGATTTGATCATCAGGCATTTAGGACACCCCTCTCTTGCCTGTATGAAAGCAATCAGACTATGCTCACTGTAAGATGGTACTGCAAGTCTTCAAACCCATCTACAGCACGCTGTGATGAGTTGTGAGAATTCTCTTTTCCCAAAGACTAGCTGTTCCATTTTTTTTTAAGAGATTGTAAGTTCCTTCAAGAAACTTCTCTTGAATTTAATTCTAGACTAAAGAGAAGTTAGGAGACTTGCATGTTTCTGTAGTTTGAGGAGGGAACAGAGAGGATATGGATTTTTCTATCCTTCATGGTCTCTCACAGGCATACATACATATGCATGTATGTACAGCTCTTATTTATATGAGTTACATATGTCCCTGTGACAGGATTAATTCTAAGACATATTGAAATATTTTTATTCTTAATATTAGTGGAAATTACAGTAAGTGAAAGCATTACAGGGGCTAGACAGGATTTTTACTTAGTCTGTTGGGACACTTCTGATTGTTCTGACATATTGCTATTTTAACAGCTTATTTCAAAATCTGAGTATATTCTGATTTTATGTCAATAATACTTTTTTCTGATAGCGAAAACTAACTTGAAATAAATGTGTATCATGAATTCTCTATCTCCCCTTATCTACTGTTCCCTTACAGAAAAAAAAAAAAACCCCCACCCCCCCAAAAAAAAAAAAAAAAAAAAAAAAAAAAAAAAAAAAAAAAATTCCCCAGGATGAAAAAAAAAAAAAAACAAAACAACAAAAACAACTTGCCCAGGATGAAAACACACTATACATGGAGTCTAGCATTTCAAACAGTATTACTCAAGATGATGTGAAACGATGACAGTATGCTTGGGCTATATGGAAGCAGTTTGTTACAAAACCCAGCAGCTAATTTAGGGAGCAACACAGACAGCAGTAGTCTCTGAAAAAGCTCTCAAAGTAATCCTTCCAAGTATCTTGGTATTTAGGCATACAAGGAATTTTATGAGAATGGAAAGAAGTTATGGAAATTTTACTGCACAGAACTGTTACTTTCAAAACCTTCGTATTGGGACATCAGGCACTCATTAATTGTAAGCATGAATATACACTTCAGACAAGGTAGGCTAATTCTCTATCCTAAGGAATATCTGTTCACACAGAAACAAAATCATGGTGTGTGGAAGGAGGGGTCTTACCTAGAATTTCAGAAAACATTCTAACTTAAGAAGAATATCAATTCTTCTAGGAAAAAACCCCAACTTCCTCAAACCCTCTAGAAGTTAGAAGGCAACTTTTACCAGTTTTCACAAAACTTTTAACGTTTCAGTGCACAACCAAACCAACTTTACTCCCTTATTTCAGAAAGGTATAGGCTTTCAAGGAAGAGGAATGCTTACAGAACCATCAAACAACTTGATATTTGCTCTTCTGGAACAAAAAAAAATACTTTAAATCCATGATGAAAAGCTTTTCTATAGATTTGTTCTTCAATTAAGAATCATTATCAAAATCGGTAAAAATCATCAGCAAAGGTAATGGAAAGGTCCAAAAGTTGACCTCTGAGTGGTATGTAAAAAGAAGAAATTAGGAACAGAAAACAACATTAGAAAACACCAAACAGTGAAACACTGGACAGTCTGTTACCTCATCATCATCTGCATCATACTGGGCATAATGCTGCTCCAGCAGCTCTCTCTGGCGGCGTTCTTGTTCTAGGGTTTGGCTAATCAGCTGCGCAACCTCACTCACTTGTCCCGGTTTTTCTCGTCCAATTACAAACCTATACAAAACATCAGTGAAAAAATATTACTCCTACTGTTTACTGAAGTTCTAGGGTTTTAGCCATTTCTAGCACAGAGGGTAGCATTTTTCTCCAAAGATGCATAGTTTTGATTGTTTCAAATGTGTTCTGTGGATGAGATTCGTCACAAGGGCACTGTGTGCAGGAGTTGGAGTGATCAGACCATGGCAGCTCTGGTCACATGACAGGAGGGGCAAAATAGAAGGGACCATTACAAGCCACCACTCCAAGTTTCAGTACAGTATAATCACTTCCATTCTCTTCAGAACCATGTATTTTCCAGAAGGCTGCAGAAGACCAGACTGTTATGGATGCACAGTAAGAGCACAGGCGCACTTATGGCAGCTTATAGTGAGAGGAACATGCATCAGAGTAACTCCTCCCCACTCTGACTTAGAAGTTATCTTCCATTTCTGAGCTTTTGTATTTGTCTTCCTCCGGTCTAGAAAACAGAATCTATTTCCACATTTTAAAATCTGACAGACGCTGTTTCCCTAATTTTAAGCTGCATTTAAATCTGTCTTTTATTTCATGAACTTCTGTTGCTAAGGAACGTTTTCTCCACTCTTAGCTACTGCTGAACACTAGGCACACACTTCCTTGGCTTAACAAAACACAAGAGAAGTGCCTCTTTTTTGGTTGAGACTTACAAGAATGCTTCTCAGTCTTGCTTTCAGCAACTAGAAATCAGAATTGGTTTGGATTGTAACCCTTTTTTTTCAGCACAGTGGCATAACCATATTTAAATATGTTGCTATCTCCAAAACTAATCATAAACACCCATTACACAGTACCAACACACTGTGAATTACTGAACAAAAGCACAATTTAAAGATGTCAAGCTGAAGAATTATTTTCTTAGAAGGCTAGAAAGATAATTAGGTAATTACAGATGAAAGAAGTATTATGTAGAGCTGAAAAGCACAATAAGGTGATGCAGAGGTACTGGATATAGTATATTATTTGTTTCCATAACATTTGGCTCAAATGATGAATTTAATTTATTATATAAATGAGAGGCAGAAATGTGCATTATATCTCATGTATGAAAACTCTTTTCATTAGTACTGCCTATCACTGTTAAAATCCCTTGGGATTTGTCATCCATGTGTAAGCCAACTTCCCAACATTGGAGGACCCTGGGTCCATTTCCTATGACAAATAATTTTTCAGTTTCTATGAAGTCAGGCACTACAGAGAGGACTGCAATTTGAAGATTATTTCGACATCATCAAAATATATATCCAAGCTACTAATTACTTCCAAAAGGATGAGAAAGGTGAGAATGAGTGACTCCATTTGAAATAATAGTACAAAGTGCTCTGAAATCAATTTGCAAGAAAGTGTCTTAGCCTAAAAACATCAACAGCAAATACAGCAGAAACTGGAAGAGAATCAAAGCAATAACATCAGCATTTTAATCCTGATCAGAAGAGATCACAGCCTGGTACTCATATCCCACGACTAAAAAATGCGACATTAGTTCTCAGTGATGATAAAGACCTTGGGCTGAAAGAAAAAGAATGTTTCTTCACGGCCCCTACACTTCATCTGTTCTGCATACTGACTCACAGACAGATCCTGTTTCCTTTAAATTTTGATTTTAGAGCCAAGCATTACAAAGACTAAATCAGTCATGTTTTCAGACTCAACTGGGAGGAACAATGAACTTCTGAAATTACCAAAGGAAGTAAAAAAAGGATTGAACCCGTATCTGCTACTTGTTTATCTCCTTGAATGAAAAAAACAAAATTAAATATGGAAAAATAAATTTCTGTTTTTAAAAAGGAAGCATGGTTTCCTTTTAAAAAAACATTTTAAGCAAAATTGCGCATGAGTATATTACTTACACATAGTAGAGAGAGAACCACATTTGTAAACACGTGAGGGAGATCCTCAATGTGTAAAGTTATGAAACCACACAAAGTGATGCAAAGATTGGATTCCCTCTGGCCCTCTGCCTGGTAATTCACCTTCCTTGGAAAATACAAGACTCAAAATGCTTCATACAATCACCGTTTACACTAAAAACTTAGAATAGACAACATATAATGCATCTCAAGTCTGGTAATTCCTGATAATTTAGAAGTGGTTTTTGACACATTAGACTGTAATGCAGTAATATTTTCATATAGACAAACAAAATTAGGTAGGATGTAAAAATATGAAGCCTTATTAATTGAATTTTTCTCATGCCAAAGACACAGATCACAGTGATGTGATTTTCAAGGCTTGAATCACATTTAAAAATGAAGTTATTCAGTGATACCTGAAGCTGTTCAATGATATATAAAAAAAGCCTCCAAGCAATGAAAAAGTTTAAAACAAAGGTTTTCCAAAATAGAAATATAATAGTAATGTTCTGTCTTACTAAAATTTATTGCTTTACAGTAAGACATATCCAAAAGTCTGAAAATAATTTTTAGAAGCATTCAATCTAAAATTGATGTCAGTTCTAGACAAAGAACTGTAAATTTGTAAAGTTGAATACTATGTTCCCAGCAATTACAGCTTTTACTAACTAAACCAAACTTTTTTTCGTTTTACATTCCATAATCTTAAGAATACTATGCATATAATTATACTTAACTGGTAATTGGGATAAACCATAAATTATGAAGTTACATTTTAAACACAGAGCTGAATAAAAATAACTTAGAAAACCATAAAGCAGGGTCAGTTATTAAAATTCAAAACATGAATCAGATATTTATTCAAATAATAGCTTTAAATACAAGAACTATCATAATTTGAAGTGTTTAAATATGAGAAGTAGACATAAGGCTGTGATTCACTGACCAAAAATCAGTCACTGAACCATAATATACTCACTTCAACAAAGTAGCTAATTATATATTTCCAATCATTTTGACTCAACAAAATCAATCACATGCATTTCAGACTTCATAGGTTAGTCTCAAGGGCTAGAAGTATTATAAGAAAGAACTATATATTCTGTTGCAATCATGTATTTGAGAAGCTGGTCATGTTTTTAGATATGAGAAAAATGAGCATTTTATAGCTTTTAAACCACATCACAATAATATTCCCCTAGATTATTAAAGCCAGCAAATGCAAAATAAATCCCAGCAAATCTATGATACAGTCATCACTGTACTAAATTTTAGGTCATTCCTGATTTTTTCTGAAGTCTGCAAACAAGAAGGAAGGAGAAGGAGAGAGGCAGGGCATGAACTGCCCTTGATACTCAAGAGTTACACACAATTTAGCTGAATTACCAGCTGTGAAATATTCTTCATGGCTGTGGTTAAAATGAACAGGGATGGAGCTAGAAATATAATTAATATTTGACTCAATAATGGATTTTAGAATATCTAAAAGAATTAAGTATCTTGAGAAACTGAAAATTATTTACAGTAGTGGTAGTAAGAAAAGCATTCCACTGAAATTGGCAGCAACTCCTACATCTCCTGCAATCCATGATCTAAATATTTTACAGCACACCTGATACACAGCCTTCTGCATATGTCCTGCTTTAATTAAAAGACAATCTGCAGACCTGTGCTTCTTGAAATAACTTATTGATTTTTTATCAACTATGGAAACCAGAAACATTATTATAAAAATTGATTAAATTAAAAAATATTTCCACTTTGAAAATAACTGGTACTAAAAAAAATTGAGAAGGCACCAAATCTGTGATGTGAAACTGAAGTTCTGCAGCACACACTTTTAGCAAGTTCATGATTTCTCCTGAAAATACTTCAGGAATTGTGTGCTCAGTTAAAAATATATCAGCATGGTCTCCTTAAATCCAACAAAAATCAAGTAAGAATACAGCAAACACATTCTAAGAAAGAATGGGGGGTGTGCTGTAACAGTATCTAAAATCTTTTCTTCTAACCTGTCCTAAAATACAGTTCAGTCCATAAAAATGTACAGTAAAATTCATTCAGGGAGTTTTACAGTCAGATGCTTCGTCCCTGGAACTGTTCAAGGCCACTGTGGATGGGGCTCTGAGTAACCTGATTTAGTGGAAGGTGTCCCTGACAACAGCATAGGGGCTGGAACTAAATGATCTTTAAGGTCCCGTCTAACTCAAACGATTCTATGATTTTTGAAATTATTTTCCTCTGAGCTTTAAAGTCTGAAGCTGCTTCAGATACCATTTATCTCATTTATTTCAAGATGTCCTCAATTACCTACTCTGGCTGCTTCCATTAGGTTAACAGCCACATAATTAATCCAAAGTGCTAAAAGGGGTGTGAACCCTGTTAAGAAAGCAGTTTTATTTAGTCACAGCAGCATAAGGTGGAATTTGTGTGGTTACAATGAACAACATCAACCTCTCCCAAACAGCCCTCTCAAATGCAGAAGTCATTGACTGCTCGTAAGGAATTCGCAACCTATGAGCTTCCATTACACCTCTTGATATGAAATGATCTGAAACTCATAAACACTCTTTGAATAATTTCAGTTGGAAGGAAACTGGTCCAGCCTAAGCCCCTGACTTGAAAAGAAGGCCAACTTTGTCATGGCCTTGATCAGAATTACCCTTGCTGCAACTTCTATCCATTGCCAGTTATTCTGTCCCTTTGTACCAAGAGTATGAAGAATCTGGGTTTAGCCATTCTACCTCATGAAAGGTAGTTTAGACAGCAATAAGATGCCTGAAATTCCATTACTTTATTTCTACTGAAGATGTTCTTTCCACCTCTTCCTGGGATGCTGCCTGCACATCTGCTCTCTAGCTCACTGTGTTTCTGTCAGCCCATTCCTGCAGGCTGTTGAAGATCCTGTGACTGCAGCCCTTCGTTACCCTATCTACCTCATGTGCAAACTTATGTCAGTAAATCCACCCAGCCCACCCCTGAATCAGATATAGGCATGTACACAGCAATCTTTAAAGCTACTAGGCTGGAACCAAGAGGACTGGTAAAGAGAAATAAAAAAGGTTTGCCTGGAGATAACTGATAAGCAATCCAAAACTAATAAACAAGTGAAGAACTCTGCTTGGAGATCAGCACCCAAAGTAACATAATGAAGTGATGACCATCAGTGAATGAAAGTGACAATGACTGAGTGAAGTTATTCAAGGTCACATAAGAAACATTTAAGAGGACAATCTGTGTAGTATCTTCTGCAGGATGCTGGCTATATGAAACGAGTACAGAAAAAGCAGACTTTGGCAAGAGCCTCCAAGGACCCTGGAGATTGAGTTGCCAGTAAGATGAACTGTTGTGCAGAAGTTCTGCAGCCTCTATCCTTGTACCCAGACCCAGGATGAAGTAAAGTACCCTGAATTTGAAGACAGAGAGCAGGACCTCAACTTACCACTTTGTGTTAGAAGGGACCATGCCATGAGCAGGGACCTTCCACTAAATCAGGTTGCTCAGGGCTCCACTCAGCCTGGCCTTTAACAGTTCCAGGGATAAGACATCCACAAATTTTCTGAGAACCTGTTCCAGTGCCTCAATACTCCATGTGTAAAGAACTTCCTAATCTCTAACACAAATCTTTCCTCTTTCAGTTCAAAACCATTCCCCCTTGTCCTACCACTATCTGTGTAAAAAG
Organism: Peucedramus taeniatus; assembly: GCA_013400575.1. NCBI lineage: Eukaryota > Metazoa > Chordata > Aves > Passeriformes > Fringillidae > Peucedramus > Peucedramus taeniatus. Next base: position 164,246 of record WBNO01027800.1, on the reverse strand, counting down.
TCACTCTACCTTTTATATAGGCTCCATTCCATTACTGGAAGGTACTATAAAGTCTCTTCAGAGTGTTTGCTTCTCCAGGTGGAACAATTCCAGCATTCCCAACCTGTCTCCAGGAGAGGTGCTCCAGCCCTCTGATCAACTCTGTGGCCTCCTCTGCACCCACAGCAACAAGTCCACATCTTTCTCGTGCTGAGGACCCCAGAGCTGATGCAGCACTGCAGGTGGGGTCTCACAAGGCAGAGAAGGGAGGCAGAATCACCTCCCTCATCCTGATGGCCATTCCTCTTTTGGTGCTGACCCAGGATATGGTTGGCCTTCTGGGCAAACAGTGGTATCAGTGGTACTGGTGGATGAGCAGCAAAATCACAGACTAAGCATCAGAAAAGCCTCATCAGACTCTCCAGAGTATCTTGGATAGAAGCCCCTGATAAAGTATGCTACTATCAACACTAAACGGATATTGAGTCAGACAATTAGGTAGTCATGTAAAAAACCCACACAATTATATCAGATCACTTAGATTAATTATTCCTCCAGAAATCAATTCTAGTCTAGGGCCTCACTAACACATTAGCTTTACTCAAGAGTACTTCAAAATTAGCCAAGGGATTCAATGTTTTGGCACCTCTCCAGATTCTGGTCCTTACATTGCTCTGTTCTTCTGAGAGTGCATGTTAAGAATCAATTCCATCTCTTTCCAGACAGCCTGACAGTATTCCAACACAACCCATGCTTAAAAGGTTTCCTTGAATACAGGGTGATAATTTCACCGGCATTTGCTATAGCACCACATGATTCTTATGGGAATGGCCACTTCATAGAAACACATATGTAAATCTGTGCTTTAACATACCTGAATGCAGACACCTCTGTTCAGAAGGTACAAGTGCTAGCAGGTCATGTTTCTAAAAAAAAACAAATTGCTTTTTGAAGTGAGATCTGTCTTCCCTTACTCTCATCCTCGCTGGCATCCACAGGGAAAAAATCCAGGAAGAAAATATAGGTAGGTCACAAGTAAGCTTCTGAGTTCAGACCATGTCCTTAATCTGGATAATTACATGATCCAGATTCTGGGCAAGATAGACCATCCTCACAGCACAGTCCAGCTAAATGCTCCTACAGCACCATCCATATAGTTTGGAGAGTTGTCCTGCAAGGATGAACAGCAGGTATTTCTGCCCAGCTGTCACAATGTTGTATCCCATTAATCAAGGTGCACCAAAGCTGTGTGGGAGCTTCCACAAAATAGTATCTTGGATGAAGGAGTAAAAAATTAGCTAAATACATATATATTATGATATTTCAGTTGCATGGTTAGTAGTTTATGTTTAGATCCAACCAAGCTGAGGACGAACTGATTCAAAACCTGTCAAGTTGTTCCTTTTTCCAGGAAAAGAAAAGCTGCTCCTAATGAAATCCAGCCCCACTTGAACCTTACTCATTCATGTTATACTTAATTTTAAAAGCCACACTCCAATACCTAGAAAAATACTTTATAATTAATATAAAATATTTAAATGAGTATTTCTTCATATGTTTCACACTGAAACATATAATTTCCTGTCCAAATGTGCAAATATTTTTTTAATTGCCATAAAAGTCAAATTAGCAAGAACTAAAGACACAGGGGCTATGTTTATGCCAGTAAATTACACAGTGCCAGGGAATGCTTCCAAGTACTAGTAACTGGTCATCATATTAAAATTGTATTTTACATCACTGAAACAGTATTGGAAAGAGTTTGACCCAAGTTAACTAATATTCTACTAAAGAATGCTCAAACACAGTCCAGGAGTTAGCGAAGGCTAGGAGTCAGCTTGGATGTTTCCAATGGACAATTTGGATATGGCCACCCTGCTCAGGAAGGTGCAACTCTTTAAGGGTAGGAGCACCAACCACTATGGTGCCAGCTGGCCTCAGCACAAAGAACAGTCCAAGGCACAGCTTGTCTACTACACAGACACAGCCAAGGAATATAAACCAGCTAAGCACTGATGAATGCAGTCTTAGCTCACCCATGCTAAGGGGTCAGAGGACTCTTGAGTAATTTTCCATGTTCAGCACACTACTCCTGGTAGTCCTACAGGACAATTACCAGCGCTTGTCAGAGTACTGTGCAGAAACCAGAAAGAATGGAATCTTTACTATAACCACAGTAGATTAAACAGAAGAAATTTACACTACTTAGACACAAAGCATCACACCTTTAGTTTCTGCAGGATCCACAATTCAGGTTTATGAAAGAAGCAGAAAGTGCACCAAGCACACATGGCTTCTGAAGCAGCCCAGCATGAAGTCCCAGCTCAGCAAACAGCATTGCAGAGCAAAGGGCTTTTCTTTTCTTTTCTTCTCTTTTTATCTCATCAGCTCCAGCACTTGGATTCAAGGAAAAAGACAAGGGAAGGAAGAACAAAACCACAACTCCCAGAAAAGAGATAACATAACCCAGCTCTCTGAAGCAGACATGGAGTGTGGTGTCTTTTGGCTTGGGTCCTGTCTCATTACCCAGTAATTAGCAGTCGTGCCTCTGCCACAATGTGGATCTGCGCTATGGAGAATGCCTGCAAATTTTGAAGGACCCAACTGTTTCACAGGGTAAGAGCACAGGCAGGCAAAGCCAGAAGGAGCAAAAGAAGATCTGCACAGGCATGCACACTGAGAGAAGAGAATGACTACCTAGAAAGGGAGTCACAGCAAAGGCACACTGCTCAGTGTTACTGTCAACAACAGCATTCCCATCGGGGCACACTGCTGCTGGCTAGGTCCTGAGGCAGACTTCATCTGCCCCCTGCACTGCCTTAGCTCTTGCGAAGACCTAACTCTACAAACTGCCTTTCCAGATGCTGTGGTGGCAAACAAAACTAACAGCAGGCATGCAAATACTATTTTAGGAAACAGTGTATTTTTCAGAAAAAATTCAGTTCAAGATGGGTTGAGGAATTAACTGAGAAAGGAATAGATGACATTTCAAGTTGATGTTAATGAACAATCAATTATTTTACTTTTCACCCTTTAATTGCTCCTTGCATAAGAGCTATATAAAAGTAAAACTTTGTATCAAAGATTGCCTTTTCAATTTAGTAAGAGATAAACAAATTAGGTTATGAACTAACTGTGAGTTGAGACAGAACCCTGCTTTGAATTCAAACTTTCCAGATAAGAAAAAAAAAGGCATTAAATTATTCTTTATTAGAACAGAGAACAGTTAATAGTGAAAAGCCAGAGGGCTGGACAGTTGCATTGCTGTTGTTAGAACATACTCTTTAATGATCTAGAAGATTAATTAGATATGGCAAAATTGGCTAACCAATTATTTAGGATGGAAAGACTTTGATGCATTTCAGCAGAACCTAAATAAATAAAAGCAGGTAAACTCATTGGCAGGTTAGAATTAAAACAATTAATAACTTTCACAGTGGTACAAGTCATGAAAAAACACAGAGGTTTTGCACAGGTTCTGTGTGGTTCCCTAAAAAAAATCAAGAACTGACTCAGAAAGCACCATGAGAGCATCCGCTCGGTGCCTAGCAACAGTTTGGAAAGCCAAGAAAATGTTTAGTCACATTCATACGACAGGATACGGAAGGAGGACACAGAATTTAAAATTTCCTCTCCAGTAACACTGAATTTGGTTAACTTCCTTAAAAGAAACCTTTCAGAGGAAAGTAAAAATGCTAAAAGCATACAAGCAGCATATGAAGGACTGGGATTTTCTGATGATTCTCTCAGGCAAGACCCTTTCTCCTTATCAATGCATTAAGTCTTCCAAGAACCATGTCCTCCTTTCCTGGGACTCTGCCTTTCCCAGAGCTGTGTGAGCACAAATCTTTCTATCCAGTAAGTATGAGAAAAGGATAAAGTTTTCTCTATGAAATAACTAGATTTTTTCTCTTGTGAATATGTTCAAGAAAAAAAAAAATCCCTGGAGGCATAGAGCTCTTCGAGTGAGCTTTGTCTGGCAGAGACCGTAGGGTCTCCCAGAACCCTTTCATTATGATGAAAAGGGGAACAAAGTGTGGTCACAAAGGCTTAACATCACCCAAGCAGCTTTAAGGAACAGGTCTGATACTCAACATCACAGTCCATGGGGAGACTGCAAGTAAAATAACACAGGAGAAACTCCATGAAAGGATAGGATTTCTACTGTCAAGCTGTCTCCTTATCCTATCCTTTATGACTGCAGGCACCACTTGCAAACTTCAAACTGATGGATTACATCTTAAATGGGGTCAAAAGAAGCACAGAACAATTAGTGGTATTAGTGTGGCACTGCCCTCTGAGCCATTAATCTTAGAGCAGGGGCAAGAGTCAACAATATTGAAAACAACACACATTTCAAATCCCTCCTGCATATAATCAAATTCTGAAATCCACTAATATGATATATTAGTAAACTAAACAGTTATGTAAAATTATATAAAGAAGACTTGATATTTACATCAATTGAAATAGCATTCATAGTTGTATTTGCCTGATTAGAGTCACGAGGACACTAATTCTCCTTCTGAAAAACAGAAGCTGATTGCCAGCTGGGATTATGAAAGAATTCCATCTCTTTCCTTTGCCACACAGGCTACCAGAGTACATCTGCTGGGTACTGAGTATCTTTCTAGAAAACATAGTAAGAAAGAATAATTTAATTTATTATCACTGTGGAAGTCAAACTGGTTGAGTCAATGATCTTCCATTATGGTATGATGACTCTGCTGGATAATCCAATACTGCAAACAATGGATAAAATAATCACAGATGCTTAAGTTTGTTCTTCTTTCACCTCCTCTCAGCCTCACCTAGAAGAGTTCAAAAGGTAAAAGCCATGTCTTCATTTCCACAAATTCTTTACTGTGTCAGCTACAGACAGTCTGGATACATTTTTTCTGGTAGAAAAACTGAAAAAATCTATTCTAGGTCAACGACTTCCACTGTCAGTATCATTCAAAGTGTTCAGAAGGCTCAAAGGAGAAAAATAAATCACTAAGTATTGGTATTATGCAAGCTCTCTGAACAGGTATTGACTGCATTTATTGCAAAGAATTAAGAAGTGGCTTTAATGTCATTCTATTCATGAGTTTCCTTTCTTTACAACTGATCTCACATACTATACCCTGCTATAAAAGCCAGCATGCACCTTCACTAGATTAAGGACAAAACGACTTCAGATACCTAATGCTGTGGGATATAAAAGTGAAGTAATGCCAGTGAAAGGCACACAAATCTCTGTGTGTACAGGACACCAGGCAGAAGAAAGGCACAGATTTTGTATGCTATGATCACAATGATAACTATGCTTAATAAAGCAGTTCTATAAATCCCATCAAGTTGACACTATTGAACAGCAGATATGCAAGTAAGTGTGAACGTGATTCCTCCTGTGAAGGAAGGATTCGTGAAGCTGCCTTGCCTAGGATCAAGTGAGGTGTGCTTGTACACTGCCTACACACTGGCAGCTCAGCTGGGACATCCTCCTCAGGAAAGGCAGGAGGGGTTTATAGAGCAGCAACCTCTTCCCCTGCTCCTGCCTCCCGCCGTGACACGGATCATTAATGGCAGCTGCCATGGGAATGGTGCACTCAAAGGGCAGGAGCACTGCTCCCTGCCCTGCTCCCTGCCCTGCCAGCAGGCAGGGGCTGACAGCTGGGGGCAAGAAAGGCATTTTGCCCCAGCAGACACTCCCATGTCTTCCCTAATGTTCTGGAGCAGTTCAAGTGCAGAGGTTGTCCCTGTCTGCCAAAGAAGGTGGAGATGAGCGATTCTCCATCCTAGCTCTAACACAGCTGGAAAGAGGATCTGTCAAGAACCAATTCTTCTCACCACAAAACAAGCAGCAGGCAGGGCTCTTTTGTCACATGTCGAAAGAAGAACAGTCACAAAGTTAAAAATACCTTGTTTCCTTTCATAGCTAAATTCATCAATATTAGCTCTTACCTTCTTTACAAGCAAATGTTCAAACCTGTATTGAAGCCAAAGCATCAAGCATCCTGAAATAACTGTCTCCAAAAAACAGCTTTCTGGAACCATTTTTCATTTTGTGCAACTGAAATCAATGTAGACCATCAGGCAACAAAACTGTCCAGGACTGGACCAGAAGCTAAGAAGGAGCCTGTGCCACACAAGGTTTGGCTATTTTGTCAAGTCTCACTCCCAGCCTACCACAAACCAGGGAAAAACTCATGGATTTCTCAGCTGGCTTGCATAAAGCAGAAAGAAGCCTTTCTGAGCATTTTTTTTCATGAAGTTTAAAATGAAAAAATAATTGAAGAAGTTGCACCAAATTCTACCCATTTTTTTCTTCTAATTAGAAATACACATTAGTAAGATACTGCCAACCACATGGTATGCTCTTTACGTATACATTATTAATATCTTAGTATAATTTTATTCTGTTACTCATATAGTATTTAAAATGTATTAGTAACTGAATATTATTTTTTTCTCTAGTTTTGACACTAACATACTGGGTCATTTTTTCCATGAAAACTCAGTATCTTAATCTTACAGGAAAAATGAAGAAACTCAAATATCTCTCTTGATAAATGAGACCTGTCAGAAACCAATGATCCCAGTGCACAAGATACACAGTACACTTGACAATGTGAGCTCAACAACAATGAAGAAATACTTTTTTCAGCTCCCTATTTTGTGACAAGGGTCTAGATTGCAACCAGTCTCACTGTAATTTATTCCCTGAGAGAAGACTGCGGGAACTCTGTGTGAAAATCACTTTATGTTTTTTCCTTCCTCCATTATTTTCCCATGGAAGCAAGTATTCTGTTCTGTAACTTATGCAGTAATAATTACATAAACTAAGCTGATTCTAAATGTATAGAATGCATATGTTTTATGTGAGCACTTTCTTTTTTCCTTTTTCCTTTTGAACTAGAATATCAAACACAGAATATACATAACATTTGCTCTGTGTACTGAAACACAGGAACACCTTATTCTCTGTCATAAGGCTTTTATGTTTGAAGGTTCCAACTGCAGAAAACCTAATAAAGTATATACTCATTTTCATAGTTTAGTCAGTAGGAACCCTCACAGCATGTGTGAGTCTTTGCAGAAATAGTAATGGTGTAACTTCAAATGTAAATGTTACACAAAAACATACTCGCCTATAATTACACTACAGTATATAATTATTTTTTTTCTTAAATAACCTCTCTCAAATAAAAGATTGATCAACCACCCCCAAGATTCTTTGCAGAATCTACATCCCAGCATTATTCCTCAATGTCATGCAGGATCAGCTATGGAATTATAGCGGAAGTGTGCATGCCAACATACAGCACCACCATCTGAGGGCGTCTGCATATATTACCACCCATAGTTTAGTCATGGTTCAAAAGAAGTCAGCTCTGAACTCATTAATTAAAGAATTCAGCTGTACTCCCTAGAGAAGATTTTGAAAGAGAACCAAAAGGTGACTACAGAATGGCTGCTGCTTTTACAATATGCCAAAGATATTTTTGGATTTATTTTGTAGAGTTGAATCTTTACTGAAATTAACAAGCTATTGAAAAACGATGTGACTGCACAGGGTTTTAAATGGCAAGCCAGTTCATTTCTACGGAAACAATGTTCTTATTAATGACATTTTATAGCTTTGCACTCACATTCACACAAGTTCAGAAGCGTACTTGCAGTATATGTTACATTTTCTAGTCTGTTCATTATTTTATGGATTTTTACGGGGACACCTTTCAATGAACCACAGTACAGACGCAGAGAAAAACCCACAGATGGTGCTGGGAGCTCAGATTATTAATACTGGTTACTTTCCCCAATTTGGTAGCTGTTATCATTACTGCATCCAGTACTCTCCTCTCCTCTGTGCTGAGGTGGCATCTGAGGGACGGGAGTGCTCATCTCCTCCTGCTCCAACCCTGGAGCATGAATATGGTCAGTGATCCCATGGGTGGAGCAAGGAAATGATCACTGCTGCAGTTTCCATCTGACCAACACCCATGGCCTTCATCATCCCAACTAATACGAACAGCTTGAAGCCCATGAACATCTAGAATAGTGATCAAGAGCATAGTCATCATCTGTCTGCAATTTTAGCTTGTCTTGGTGGTAATATTCTAAAAAACTAAGCCAAAGCAAAACTGTAATATTGTATTTGATCCCTCTCTTGGGAGTAAAGGAGAAAAGACACAGAGGCCAAAAGACACAGAAAGCCCCTGATTCTACCTGAGCAAACTGAAAGGCCTGTGAAGGAAGCCAAGTAATCTTAAGCATTAAATTAAAATTTCTTTTTTCCTTATAAAATACTCACCTGACTTTCTCTTTGGTGTTTCTAAGAACAGTTGCAGCAAAATTTTGTGTAACACCAACCAGACTGATGCCATCAACTTCCACAATTTGGTCATTCACTTGGATCCTTTCAGAGGAAAAAATAAAAATGCATAAATAATTGTATGTATTCTTGAAAATTTTCAGCAAAACTTAGCATAGAGAGATCTTTCTAGTTTGACCTTAAACAAAAGCTCAGTCATAAAAGGACTGAAGAAAATATGAAAAACGCATCATTCCTTGCACACAGACATCTCATAAATCCAACTTCAAAGTTACCATTACAGTTAATATCATCAATTAATTATCCAGTGGCTTTCCTTGTACAGAAATACAGCAACACAAACTCTTGAATTTGTCATATGAATTAAATTAAAGGAGATACTTTAACAGCTCTTATATCATTATTTCCTAAGCCAGTCTTGAAAAACAGCATAAGACACAGCTCTGGCATTTCATGCTAATGGAAAAAAAAAGTAGTATTTAACTAAAACAACCTGCTCATCTGTGGAGAAAAGAACTTCAGTATCAGACCCAATTGTGACATACTATCTGAAGATATTTCAACCAACTTGTTCCAAAAAGATGAATTCCCAGTGTAAGCATGAACTTGCTGCACACAATCATAAAACACTGGACTGCTTTAATGAGGACTCTCTTTTTGAAACCAAACACCTATTTACACTGTTTAATGCAGAAAAAGCTAAGACAGAATGAAAGCCATGCTGCTTTTATCTAAAGCAAGCACTGCTACAAAATGCCTAAAGCAGGCACTGGACTCATCTGGATTACAAATCCCTGGAAAATGACTGCTAAACTATTCTTTAGAAATGCACGATCTTATAATAGTTTCAAAATAAAAACCAAACAAGCACATCCAGAACTAGTCAAAGGGAGCAATTTTCAAGTACTTACATGGATTCTATTGATCCAAACAACACAGTTTACAAAAGAACCAAGAAACAGTTATGAAAAAATCCTATTTAAATTATATGAAAATACCTAAATTAATGTATTTAACATCTTAGGATATATTAGATTTCTTTTCAAAAAAACAGAGGCTTCAACAGAATGCTGAAGCATTTGGACTTGGAGCACTAATTTCTCTGTCAAGTCTGAGGAAATGCTTTGCAGTTTTACATGTGTTCCAGCAGCATCTTCTGTTCTTTGGATTCCAGTGATGAGTAAGAAATACAGTATTTATTCTTTGGCAGCCTCACACTACAGAATGTCACTGTGTTCTAGGCAGGATCTTCCTTGAAAAAGACAGTCTAAAAACTCCTATTTTGAAAATCATATTAGGCATTTTAATCTCAGAATTTTATTTCAATTTTCCCTGAAACATCTGAGAAATACAGCACTCATACTAATACTTACCTAATTTTAACTTAAAAAAAAAAACAAAAAAAACTTTAGCAAACACAGGGTGCAGTCAGATGGCACAGGAGTTCCTAGAAAAGAACTTTTAAGAATTTGGTGCCTACTGAACGGGAAACTGTCACCCTCTTGGCTGAAAATGGTGGAATAACAGACTCCTTTGAGATGACAGCAACAACACTGTACATCATCACATAGTGGACTAGCAGTGTTCATACAGGTACACAGGTGCAGGATTTCAGGTGATGAAACATCCTGTTAGAGAACTGTTGCCTGCAACTTCAGAAGTGGCTCTAAGTTGATTGAGTCTGTTTGTCCTTTAGGCATATTTTGTATCGCCTCCTGTCTTGTTTGTAGAGCTCCTAAATTAACTTCAAACTCATTTTTATGGCCACTGTTCTCCAAAACTCCTTCCCTTCTACATACACGTATATTTTAATTACATATGAGCATACATGCCTATCAGCATGCTAAGGGTGGCCTTCCCATTAGAGCCCACTCCAACAGGAGCTCCAGGCCTCCTCTGTCTGTCAAATCTAATTTCAACACAAATGAAAAATTAGACTCAGGTTGCCAAAGTCTGAATTATAGACTTTTTATTGCTTTTAGTATTAATAAAATTGGTAACTCTTCTGACAATTATTTTCTAATGTTGATGACTTTAAACTCCGCCTGCAGATCACAATGAAGTAGCAACTACAGAAGCAAACCAACTAAAGTTGGACAAATTATTTGCACAATTGCTCTGTATGATGAACTGAAAATTTTAATTTGTGCAGAGACATCTTCTAGAGTTCAAGTTAAGAACTATGTAATGTTTCAAAACTATTACTTCCAATGCTATCAAAATACTTTATAAAGTGAATGACTCATCATCACAATAATTTGAAAGAAGCAGCTGTTGATTGATCCAGGAAAAGATTTTATTTTTCATATTCAGTCTAATGACTGATTTCCTATTTTTCACACTATTAATAACCTCTCCTAATACTTATCAACATGCTTGCCTTTGGATTCATCTTGAAGCACCCTCCTTGGTTAAATACTGGCACACAAAACCTTTAAATATGACAACTAAATGCTACCTGTTTGTCTATGGCAGCATGAATCAAGCCAGTGGTGTTAAATCACTGAGAAACCCCTTTGCACAGATTTTTTATTTCCATGGGACACAAGTACTTTGTATCATAATTTGATAGGTCTTTTAATAAAAAACAGAACAACTATCCTACAGATACTGTAACATTTTAAACTGTAGCTTCATAAGAACCTGGTTGAAGATTGCTATGCGATTATTCAGAATATCAGATGCAACTACTGAAGTAGTTCTATTTTCTGGTAGGAGACTTTGTTTTGCTATCAGTGTTAATGATTAAGTAGGCTTTTTATAAAGATGAAGTTAACAGGACCCTTTACAGTTGATGCACTTTATTATGCAGAACTGTCTGGTCCTGACTGAGAGGATTATATATCCCTTTCCCAAGTGAATGATCAGTCAGGCTCTCAAAGAGAAAATCAGAGTCCTATTTCTCAGCTGACTGAACATTCTGCCAGTTGAAAACCAACACAAATATTAGAATGGTCAAAGAATGATATTATTTTTTGTCAGCTGACAAGTTCCTTTCAGATGCCATCTAGGGAAATGAAAGAAGAGACTTGTGATGGAACATTAACTTCTGTAGCCCACTCACACATGTGAATAATGAGATGAAAAGAAATTACAGATCATGACAGAGCAGCAGTGAGTGACTGATTTTCAACCAGAGAATTTCACAAAGAACACCAGTCGTGAGCTTAATGCCTTCTAGCTGAGGTCAAGCATACCCTTCAGAAAAACATTCACTAAAATTTAAAGTAATGGATAAAGTCATGACATCTTAAGGTGTCAGCTTCATTTCCCTTCATAATTTTTAAGCCCATGATAAATCAGTACCTGGCCTTACACTTGATATCTTATTGCCAAGATTTGTAAAGATACCTCCAAGCCCAATCTAGAAGACAATATACTTCAGTAGTTTCAGAGCAATGTTACTAAACTTTGCAAGTCCCTCCCTTCTAGAGTCTTTTGCTTAAATTTTTGTGGGGTTTTCACAGCAGAACAATTTTTTTGCCTGGCTGCAAAGTTAGAGGTGTTCAACAAGGAATGTGTTACTGCAATATATTTTTTAGAAGACAGCATCAATATCTTAAGAGTTTATTCCCACTCTTATCTATAAACAATATTTTCATATGGTTTATGACTAATATAACAGCACATTAATGGTTAAACTCAGAAAATTAGAATGAAGATAAGCTGATTTAATTGCATATCAGAGAAGTAATATTTTATTGGCATGAAAATTTACAAAGTTAAGCACTGGGACAATTTGAAAAATTGTACGGGTTGGAAGATACTTAAGAATCCTTTTCATTATTAAATGATTACATAGTAAAGTTTTTTCTAATCTCCTAATGAGCAGAGGATGGCTTGGTTTTTTGCAGGTATTGTATAAGACACAGACTGGCAGGTGTTGTATAATACACAGATAACTGTGCCCCATATGATTGGAAGTATTTTATGTTGAAAAGGAATTCTTTAGCTTGCACATACCAATAAGCAATTCTAGAAGCAAGCAGGTTTTATATGAGCAGCACATAGGACTACATACACCAATTCACTTATTTAGTGGGCAAGGTTTATGGTACAGCTTCCTATTCCAATCAATTAATGTACTTTCAGTGCTGTAGGTGTGAAAACTGAACTCCAGAATAGAAGACTATCCAAAATAAGAAATATAAAGTAACAATCTGTGTTAGTAAAGTTGAAAGTAGTGTACTTAGTAAAAGTTTAAACATTCAGATACACTAATTATTTCCTTAATCACAGAATAATCAAGGTTGGAAATGACCTTCCAACACCATCCAGTTCAGCCATCAACCAAGCAGCTCAGTCACTCCTAAACCACCCAAGTGCCACGTCCAGATGCCTCTTCAACACTTCCAGAGACAGTGACTGCATCACCTTTCTGGACAACTTATTCCAATGGCTTTTTTAGTGAAAAAAAGGCTTTAATATTTAATCTGAACCTTACCTGGCAAAACTTAAGGCCATTTCCTCTCATCCTTTCACTTGAGATATGTCAGAAGAGACCAACCCCCACCTGGTTACACCCTCCTTTCCAGTGGTTGTAAAGAGTGATAAGGTCTCCCCAGCCTCCTTTTCTTCAGGTTGAACACCCCCAGCTCCCTCAGATGCTCCTCATAAACTTGTGCTCCAGACCCTTCACCAGCCCTGTTCCCCTTCTCTGGTCACACTCCAGCACCTCAGTGTCCTTCTTGTGGTGAAAGGCCTGGAGCTGGACACAGCACTCAAGGTGGCCTCACCAATGCCCAGTACAAGGGGACAGTCACTGCCTTGGTGCTGCTGGATACTCTATTGCTGGTCCAGGCCAGGATGTCTCTGGCTCTCTTGGCCACCTGGGCACACCCTGGCTGATATTCAGCTGCCTGTCAGCCAGCACCCCAAGTCCCTTTCTGCTGAGCAGCTCTCAAGCTGCTCCTCCCCCAGCCTGTATCCCTGCCTGGGGTTGCTGTGACCCCAGTGCAGGACCTGGCCCTTTGCCCTACTGAACCTCATGCAGCTGTCCTCAGCCCATTGATCCAGCCTGTCAGGATCTCTTTGTAAGGACATCATATGCAGAGAGACCAAATAACCCAATGTTGAACAGAATTCTTTTTATAATATTGCCTATATAAAGCTGGCTTGAAGCCAATAGAAGGGGTGGGAGCTCAACACCTTAACAATCTAAACTACCTTCAAAAGGGACACAGAGTTTGGAATCAGCAGCCTTACTCATGCTAAAGCATCTGGGTTCTCAGTAGTCACAAACACATATCTTTGGAAAATTTGTTCTTCTTTGAAAGTTTAAACTCACGGTACCAATTTAGTGTCTTCTCATAACCACATCAGGTATTTGGACCTTACCAATGAAGTTTGAGAACTTTACAGCTTGGATTACCATGACATACATTAAGCAAACAACTACACCTTTTGAAAATAATAATTTATAGTACCTATTGCTGATAAAATTTCCAAATACAAAGTCTAGTTTACCTGCCATCTCTTTCTGCTGTCCCACCCTCTGTTACTGTTTTGACAAATATTCCAAGTTTTTCAAGACCTGCATCAGCTCCAACTCCCATTCCAATAATGCTTATGCCAAGTCCATCTTCATCTGTGAAAAAGGCAAGAGAAAGCAGAAAATTCTTACATTTATCTGTACAGTTATTTGGTAGGTAAACATTCATGCTTTGGTTCCTCTTGGCTTTCTGTGTCAATAACATTAATATTATTTCCTTTTAATAACACTATTTGACTACCATTTTAATTACACACAAAAAGTATCATCTGCAGCCTTATGAGGAACTTAGAACAACAGACAAGATTTTTACTCCTCCAGTGAAGAAGAAACATATCACAATCAAACACTGTGTAAAATCAAATTAATGCAGTGTCACAAAACAAATCTCTTACAAAGATACAAACTGCCTGTCTCTGAGCTGCTTCTTGAATTCCTCACTGAACAATTCCTGAAATCCAAAAAGCCAAGGTGACTACAAAAAATGCATGGAAATTCAAAATAGGCTCTGTAGGCCACGAGCAGACTTCCTCAAACTTGCAGGTCAGTGTCACAGGAAATGGCACACAGACACAATACCTTTTTCCAGTTCAACTGGGAAGAGCTCCAGCTTTTCCACACGCTTCTCAAGTTCATATTCAGCTGATGCAGCCACTGGGTCAACTTCATCATTCCTCCTGTCATAGTCTTCATTAGAGTATGTATTGAAAACCTGTGGAAATAGATCAAAGATCATTCAGCTACCCACTCCAAAAAGACTTTCAAATTATTAAATTCGCTACCACTTTTCTCCTGTGATACTGCAAAGTTTGAAAAGATTTTTAAAAGACAAATTTCTCCTGTTCATTTAAACTTCAGGTTTTTAAATTTGTGCTTTTTTAATTCAAGGAAGCACAAGTACAATTGCAATAGTCAACTGAGTGTAAGTTTCTATTGCTTTTGATTATAAATTCAAAAGGAGATCTTTAATGTCTACTTTGGTCTATGCATGTAAATAATTAAAATACTTAACTCATTAAAAAATGCACTATTAATAAACATAAACAGAGTCAAATACATTGAAATTATAATCTGTATAGTGTTTCTGCATTAGTCCTTAGGCCTTATGAAGTTCCAGTTTACAATGATCCAAAGAAAGCTTGACCTGAAGATTACTAATCTACATTTACATCCCCTATGGATATCATAGAGATTATGTTCCATATTATGTATTAACTTTTTTAGAACAACAATATACATAGCCATTGGTATTCGTTAAACTAGCCAGGTTTACAGGTATATTTCATGTCTAAAGCAGTAATTTAACAGTAACTGCATTAACCTGATTATATTATTTATGCTACTTACTATCATACTTTCAACATGGACTTTAATCAGTGATTATTCAGACCTTCAGAAACATTAGTCAGGAAAGGATATTTTCGTATTTTAGAGATTTAGAATTAGAGTTTGCCAGCCTAATTCATTAAACTGTCTGCACTTGGCAGTAAGGAAAGAATATGTATTACTAGTAATAATTTTACTGAGCTTCAGTCCCATGGATATATCATATTCATCACTTCATATAAAGGAGAACAACTTCCCACATCTCCTCTTCCTCTTTTACAGGCAACCTACAGAAGACATCATTGCGTAGCCACATTTTCCTTTATCACTGTTCCTCTCTCAGTGTAAAACACTGCACCCTGCTACACAGCTACACAAATATTCCAAAGTTCTCCAGAAGCCTGCTCTTTTACAGCCCTGCTCTGTCACAATGTCCCTGGATGGAGCACACACCAGCTGGCTGCCCAGTGCACTGACAGGAGCTGGGTCACTGCCACCCGAGGTTTCACCTGCCTGAAAAGCTCTTAGTACACATTCATTTCTTTTAAATAGTAAATACATTGAAGTTGAAATACAAAAATACTTTTAAATACTATTGTAATTATTAACTATGTTATGGCTACCACAAAGCCACTAAAAAGCCCTCTCAGTTTTACATAAAGTAGTGGTTGAAACAGAAAAGACAGTAGGGACTCAATGGGAATTTTAAGTCTTGCATTTCACATCAATGTGAAACAATTAATTTTCTCTTCCAAGAAGACTGAGATGATAAAACTTTTACAAGAATTCACAAACCTATCTCACATGGATTTTTAGTCATTATGATGCAAGAAAAAGGCTGCTTTAACTAGATTATGTTCCTAGAAAGCCTGCATAAATACATACAAAGCATAAGTAAAATAAGACGTATAATTAACACTGTCCAGTGCTGCTGAAGGTTTTATGCTGCTTTAGTATCTGTAAGATTGGAGGAAAGACATGGATTGAGAAACAAGTAATGCAATTCAAGGCCATCATTTCTAGCCTGACTAAAGAATAGAAAAAAACAGCTGTAAGAGTCCACTCAACAGCAATTAAAAAGTGGTACAGCTTCCCTGGCAGCTTCCCTTCTCTGTGATTTGGTGTCAAAGGCAGCAGTTTTTACCCACTAAGGGTTCCATGATCAAGCTCAACCTCATATATGCTGACATCAACCAAAATAAGGATCAATCAATAGAGTGAGACCCAACTAAAACATTATTGAGCTAAGGTTGGACCATAAACCTTGAGGTTTGAAATGGAGCAGACATGCAAACAAGTACAGGATAAAAACAACAGCTGTGAACTTAGCTTGAATAATCTCATTTATTAACATGATGAGAGAGAGCCATGCCCCAAATGTGAACAGAGATGAATTGCATGAAGCTAAAGGAAGATACTGCTTGCTGGAGACAAAGAACAGCTGAGAGAGAGGTATAGGGGGAAATTATGCCACAAAATGAGTATATTTAATCCCTGCCTGGGGTCTATCATGTTGGCATGGTAGAAATAATAATAATGGCACCATTATTTTCCTTGTGGTTAATGACTGGCATGAGAATATTGTGGAAGCAGTTTTAGATTTTTTATGCTTCAGGATATGCCTCAGTATAATTTTCTTTGAAAGCATCAAATAATATATTGCATTCAGGTTTGGAAAGATCTTTCTTGAATCAGATTAGACAGAAGATATGACTTCTTGGATTGTGCTCACTGTTTTGGAGTATTCTGATAATTCCACTAAAAGAAAACTAAATATACTGTAGGTGATTAAAAGTTATCATTATGTCTCCAAATACATCACATCACTCTCATCTAGTACCTCACCTAAGCACTCACTCTGAGACTGTTGATCACTGATTGCATAAAGCTCTGAGTTTCCTACCTGGCATTAACTCATTGTCTTTTCTACACTGGTCATATAATTTTGCCCACTGCCTTCAACAAGGCAGTTGTCTCCCCCTGACAAGGGGAAGAAGAAGAAGAAGAAGGATATTCTTGTATGTCATTTATCTCATTTTGTGCAATCACATTTCATGGCTGACTGATTCTATTAAATGAATCTCTGGGTGCTAAACTGAAGTAAAGAAAATTTGTGCTTGGAAATTTTCTTTCTTTGTGAAACAGTCTATCCACCAGAGTAGTGAACTGCTTGCTCAGTACAGTCATGAGAACTGTCACTCAAGATTTTACTGCACTAAAAATAAGATAAACATTTATAACTTCTTCCTCACAGTATGGGTAACTTGATTTAAGTAGAACTATTTCACCATGTCTATTGCTGTTGTGTTTTCCAGAGTGTGCGTGGGATTTCAGACTCTTGGGATTTCTCCCATTCCCTGTCATTTGACAGATTTGGTTTTACTGCCACTCTGACCAAGTAGCCAGTACAGTAAAGTCACAATTACAGAATATGCTGAGTTGGAAGGGACCTACAAGGATCATAGAGTCCAACTCTGAGCCCTGTACAGGACCATTCCCAAGAGTCACATCATAAACCATTACTTATAAAGCAAACTCTTTTTCATGGAAATCCAATAAAGTAGTATTCCAATAACCAATAACATTAATTCAAAATATCCAATATCATTAATTTCTGATTTTACCACTACAGGTATTTAGTAAAAAAAAAAAATTCATAGAATTCACTTGTGACATTTTCTAGGATTTAAAACAGCACTTGTGGAAAACAAAAAGCCAACAGTGGTGACACATCGAAACAAACCCTGAAGAGATGCTGTTAATAGAACACACTTCTGTGTTCTCTAAAGTGACAGAAAAAGGGGTCATCAGTGATTCATCCTGCACCAATATATAACAAACTGTAATATCAAAGAAGCAGGTATAAGTGTTAGGCACCCTGCATGGCATCCCCAGGGAAATCATACATACACACAGAGATCATCTGCTTCTCTTTGGAAGAGCACAAGATAGAGAAGACATGTCACTAACTATAAAAATATGTGGCTGACTAATTCAGAAAAAAAACCCTACATTTTTGTTTTAGTACTTCATCTTTAGGAGTAAGATCAGAAGGATAAAAACTAATTATTCTTGAAAAAAGGCAAAGTTGCCTAAGTTTGGGGTGCTTTCCCATAGCTCTTAACTACAAATAAGTTACAGAATTTAGCTAACAGTAACCAGTAGTAGTGACAAGGGAGTTTTTTTTTTTATTTTTTAAGCAAGTCAGAATGGAGATAACTCTAAAGAATCACATGGACTATCCCCCCCAGGGGCTAACCAGCCTGGTGCTACATAAGCCACAATTAGTGCTGCATACTATGAACTGTGCAACATAAAAACTGAAGTATCTGATGTAAGGCTGAGAGAATTGGGGTTGTTCAGCCTGGAAAAGAGAAGGCTTAGGGGTGACACAGCTGTGGCCTCCAACAGCTAAAGGGAGACTACAAAAAAGACAGAGAGAGACTATTTACAACAGCATGTAGTGACAGGACAAGGGGGAAGAGATTCAAACTGCAAGGGAGTAGATTTAGATTATCTGTAATGAAGCACTGAGTATAACCTCTCTGGTTGTGCTGAAGAAGCTAAATGAGGAAAAGAAATCACAATTTGACCATTACTTCCTGCCTTAAAATCTTTCTACAGCATAGCTTCAGGGAGGAGAGGAAGCTCTGGCAGTGTCTGAAATCGGTGACTCCTTTTATAAAAAGTTTTTTCTCTGCAAAGTGGTTGTTTTGTCACAGTCAAAGGCAGTGAGTCAGTGAGGAGGCTTCCTCCAGCTTTCCTGGCTCCATGCTCCCCTACAGCCTGTGTGGGCATCAGCCATCACTAATGCTTCAGCAAGGAAGCACCCAGGAGACAAATCCTCCCAAGCAGCAATTGCAGGAATGAGACACAGATGGGAATTAGACATCAGCAACATTGAAAAAAACTGCACGTCTAACATCAAATGCCTGGGCTTTCCCTCAGAAAACTCTGTAACAGGAAGATCTGTTTGAAGTGTCCTGAAACTCTGGCAAGGAGACCTGCACAGCAGATTAATGGTTCTAAAATCCTAAAAGTATCTGGGCCCTGGACTTCTCCATTCCAGAGAGACCTTTTCACACATATGACAAGCCAGGAGCAGCTGCCATGACACACAAACTGTTCTATTTGTTGGGGCAAACTGGAAAATATTATCTCTATGTACTCTTGTTTTAGACAACTGGAACAAGTTATCGAGTCTTCTACCTGTTGGAACATCATGAAGACCATTTGTAGTAGAAAACCACAGTGTCACTGTCCTGCAGCAGTGCCAACACATCCCAGTTTGGATCCATGCACCTCTGTGCACTAGAGCGTGTCCTCCTAAACCCAAACCATGCCCCAGTGGCATTTCCTGGGGGGACACAAGCATTAAAATGCATGGGTTAACCACACACATTCATTAGTCCTATGACAGGAGGGTGCATTTACTTCATGGTATAATAGTTAAAGAACCAGCCAGACTCCTCTGTTAGGCTTCTTCCACTGAAACTAATATCTTAAATTGGATAAACTGCAGTTTTGGGCCAAAACACGGAACCAAAATTGCCTAGGTGGTACTGCACATGGATCATCTCCCCTGTTCCTGCTACTTGGCTCACTTTTGGTGCAAATTTTTTAAAACACTAGTTTCCATTAAGTAGAGTCCTAGAATCAGTGAAAATTATTGTTTATATCCACTTATTATTTATTCAGCGTGTACTTGTTTTATTGTGGCTGTACTAGTTTTATTACAATTTACATTGCTACTTGTCTACATAGCAGAAAAATACAAAATCACTTTAGCTGTAAATGAGATGCATACCCCAGGAAAAACTTCATGCTGTTACTCTCAGCTAAAACAGGTCAGAGTAATTAGCAAGTAAAAGTAAGCCCTGTTACTGAAGAGTAAAACCTCAGCTCACATGGAACTTGTACCTCTATTAGAGCTGTGTTTGTTTTAGTAAGTAAGTGAAACAGCAAGGTGCACTGAAACCTGGAGTTGACAAAGATATACAGACAGACTGATCTGAATATTCCTGCTTTTTTGTTTGTTTTGTTTTTTCAAATACAGTGATGAGTTACAATTCCATGTGGAATTTTCTTTCACACATTTTTTCTTTGTCATAACCATTGATACAAATGGGAAATCAAAATATTGTCCTGTTTTATATTAATGGTACGGGCTAAACAATTTTCACTCAGTTCTCTTGGATGAGTTTTGCAGACCTGGGTCTAAATCTTCTCTTGATGGTTGGTTTTTCTAATGCAGCAGCTTGGATGTAACAGTGTAATGGGAGGTATAAATGACTAGTGAGGTGGCTTCCCTGAGCCTTACTGATCATATAAAAATCCCACAGAGACTTTTTTTAAGTGTTGTGCACTTCACAGGTACACTTCATATGTAATTCATCCCTTTGCCTGATCTTGCCTTTTTTTAAACTCTACTTTGCACTACTGTAACGTACCGACAAAAATGTGCTTTGGAACTGCTGCTGCCTATTTTTGGTCAGTTATCAACTATTTAGATATAGAGAATAAAAATCATGAAGACAAAAAAGCTTTGTGGTTTTCACTCCAGTAGTTTGACAATTGCAGGGAAAAGAGCCCAGAGACAATTGCATTCCCATTAAACTCAGGGTTCCTCCAAAGGTCCCTCCTGCCAGACTTCCACAGGTCCTTGAGAGATTAGAGATGTGGGTACAGCAATTTAACACTTAGTATTTACCACAGTGTGGTGCTGACCTACAAACCTGAATGCCTTTAGTTGACCTTCCTGCTTCAGGGAAAAGTAAAAACATTTGTCTACACCCTGAGAGTGTCTCCATCCAGCAGAACAAAGAAGCAGTTGCAACAAGAGCACTCCAACAGCCATGTTATTAAAAAAAAATGATCAAAACTTTTTAAGAAGAACATGAATTTCCAATATGACAGCAAATATATTTTATCACTCTTTTGGCAGTTCCTTCTATTGCCAAGGTAACAAACTAGCATGCTCAAGAATTCATTGTATCTTTGAACACTGAAATAAGCATACAGAGGAGAATGTTTGAAGTGAGCAGAGTTTGACAAATTAATTAAAATACAGTACAGGCTCAAATCGCGACTCTGGTGTCCAAACAACTCTAAACAGACAGGAGAGCACAAAGCAAAGTTCCTGTTTCTGTCCCTAGACATTTATACCTGAGTCTGCTGCCATATTTCTTCCAGATCCTTGCACTGCTGCCAATCTACATCCCAACTGATGGTGATATTTTTCTTCTGCCTTTACGTGTGACACATGAGGTAGCAAGAGTAAATGCTGCTTCTGGTACCAATTAGTACACACTGCCATACAGTAGCAAAGTCACCACGAATCAACAAATCAGTGTTTCTTCTCCCAGCAATCTCACACTCCCTCAGCCTACAAGTCAAGAGGTCTAAACACAGAGTAAAAATGCCACAAATGTTCTCAGAGGCAAACACTTGAAACAAAATATTTACTATGCATAAAATATTCTATTTGAAATAAATCTCTGCATGGATAAATTGAGTAACCTGTATATTCACTAAAAATGACCCCACCAAAAAAACTTCATAAGCAATTCCTTTTATTCCCTTACAGATACTACATGTATTAAGAAAATAATTCAAAGGAAAACAAGGACACAAAAAAGTAATCACAGGCATTAATTCAGAACACTTGCTGTGTAAACTACAAAAAGATAATTCATCCAACCTGAGTTTTATTATGAAATGATGATGTTTTATAAAATGAACAAAAATTAATACAATCCTTTATATACACATATATAGAAAATCTTTAAAATGTGCTATAAATAGTACCCATTGCTATCTATCTCTTTACTTAAAGCAGAGAAGAAAGCAGAGGTGGGAGAAAAGAGCTAGATGGAAGCAGTCTGCCTTAGTGTCTGATTTTCTCAATATTACGTCAATAAAAATCCTATTGGGCTTTTTAAGGGTGCAAAATTGCACCTTTCCCAAAGGTTTTTTAATGACTCTCTCACATACCTTGTCTCATTCCCAGGAGCTATGGCATTTGGTACTAATTGCCCACCTTACCAATACTCCTGCAGACACAGCAAAGGCTGCAGGGGAGAGGGAGAAGGATCTCCAGTGACAGAAACCACAAGACTTTACAGCCTCACCTCAGACCAAGGGATAAAAAGCAAAGACACTTCCACACCAGACCATAGCAGCTGCCCTTATAAATCTCTAAAGTTGTTCCACCATCACTTTTCACAATAACTAAAAATCTCGAGAGGCTTGGATTTTTGTTTAATGAGAAGTTCTTAATGAATTCTTTAACTGAGATGAGATTACTAAAAATAATGCTTACAGTCTTAAGATGAGTGGGGGAAATTCTATTATATTCTACTAAGAAAAACTCAGGAGATGTAATAAATTCTTCTTTAAATGTATACTATTAATTATACAAGTACATGGCTTATGAGTTAAAGAATAGCTAACTATGACAATATTAGACAATTCAATATTAGACAGCCCTTCAAACAGTCTTTTGTACAGGGTAAACATATTTCCACAATTTCAGATAGCACATGTTGCAGAGGGTATTTACTTAGTTTCTAGTACAAGCAGATATTCTTTTACAGTAACAAAAACACTTATGATTCTCTGGAATCTAAAGCCTTTAGTAGCCTATTGCTACATTCACATTAACATCACCATGCAATGATGTAAAAGAGACCCATTAGGGGGGTGTTGCATTAATTTGGTAGGAGTGTTGCAGCCGTGCAGCCTGTTAATGCCATTGCTTGTGTATAAAAATGGACAAACAGGCGGAGTGTAAGAGGATTAAGGGAAAAGCTTCTGTAATACAGCAAAAGGTTTGCTGTGTTTTGTAAACATCTTTCAAACAGAAAGTGAAATGCCACGTTCTAGACCACTACTCAATTACTTTATATTGTAGACTTAACAATTCCTTAATTGCATCTGCAGGCAGAATTCATTTTGTCTGACTGCATTTTTGCTAATGATAGTTTCACATTCGCACTGTTTAGTACAATGAACTGCATTGTAGTAAGATGTAAAACTGCCTAGAGTAAGCAAAAGAATGTTTATCCATTAAGCATCCATACCTAGTGTATTACATTACAGTTAATCACACCAGTGCTTCAAAAATGAGACAGTCTGTATTTCCAGAGGAATTTAGCCTTCCTAATGCCTCTTAATATGGTAGGTGGGGTAACAGACTCTAACCCAAGCCAAGAACAGGCGTTCCCAGGTCTGACAGCATAACTGGTTCAAACACACCAGCTCTAAGTGCAATCTAAAATACGGTATTAATGCAGCAAGAAACAGAAGGTAACAAATGTGCACACAAAGAATATCCAAACAAATAGACAAAGAGAATGACGGATCATGAGGATAAGCCCGTATTAATGAATAATGCTAGCTTGGGATGAGAATACAGTAATAATGCCACAAAGTGGGGATTCAAGATAAATACTTTTAAAGTGACTCAATTCAACACTATTTTTTGGACATTTTTCAACTTCAACATTTGCTATGACATCAGGCACAAAGATATTACCCCTTTGAAAACAATAGCAAAATTAATTTCATCAACCCCAAGGGAAGTCTCTATTACAGCTGGTTTTTACTCTACCCTGTGTACTGTGGAAAAATTAAATGAGCAGAGAAACTACAATGAGTTTTGCTCACCTGAAGACTTTACACAATTCTACTCTCTGTGCCCAAATTTACTGCATAAATTCAAATTTATTACAGACATTATCCACACACAAATCTGTGACAGATTTGAAGTTTTGGAGAACCAAATGGAAAGTGTAGCACCCACTGCTGTGGGAAATTGGGAGGATGCACTTATACATGTGCATTTTGGGATTGGGGTTTTGTTTTAAAGAGTTTTGGTCTGTTTTTTCCCCTCAGGAACACCTTGCTTTACTGTTCTGGGATTGACCAAACATCTCTCTGTGCATGCCCTTAATAGTCCCTGCCCGCTGCATTTGGGCAGAGTGGCAGGTAGGACACCACGTCCTTAGACCTCTGTTACTAGACACAAAGACAGACACAGCATTAAATGTGAGCTCAATGCTGTTCCTGCCACATGCCAGCAGCAGAGATGGCTGTGGAAGCTGGCAAACTCACAGAATTTTAGAACTTACTTAAGCCCTCTGAGCTTTCTGTTTTCCAGATGCAACTTCTTGACCTGCTTCAGACAGAAAAGTGAAGCTCGAGACAAACATTTCACCTTCATGAGGGAAACTAAAATATGGGGCATAGCTTTCTGTACACATTTGCTCAAGCAGAGGAGGGAAAGTGCTGTATATCCTGTGCAGTGACACAGAACTATAAAAGCTACAGAAGAACCTCTCTATCTGTTGTGTCAATGCAGGCAAGAGAGCAGGGGCATCTCTGAGTTCAGTTACTCCAGCAGCTGAACTGTGCAGCACACAGCTGGTATCACTGTCACTCACAGTAAATGTATTTTGGCTACAAACAGCTGCACATTTCTTTTACAAGTAAAACAGACACCATTTAGCAGAAGCTGGACATACTCCAGACAGCAGATTAAAATGGGTGTAATCTGTGTATGACAGGCTATAAAGCCAATACAGTAAGCCTTTCAGTTATCTTAGCATGATTTTAATGGGTACCCCATTCTAGTATAATGAATGAAGAGAACATACCCAATATCTCTATAAAATAATGACATTTAACTATTTTTCAGTCAGCTAGTGTTCATGGTCTAAGGAAACTGGCAAGGATGTGGCTCTTGCCTAAAATAAGAGCTGTGAATGAACAACTAGAGGAAGACTGCAAACCAATCTTACAAAACCTTGCTGGAATATATTTACCACCATAGCTATTTTTATGAATTCCTAGGTTCAAAAAAAAATTACACACCCAAGTTTTTTAGAAGCCCATCTTCTAAAACAGTATTTTGTAATTATGGTTTCAAGAATACCCATCAATACTGAAAGGCTTCTTTTCTTGGCCATCATTATTGTTCTTAATCAACCCTCTGTAGATCAAACTTAAGGAAAAACAGAAAACAATTCAAAGAAGCCCTTGCAAATAGTTCTTTAATATTACTAACAAAAGGCTAGTACTGTCAAGAAAAACATAAATTATAATGCTAACTTTCACTGGAAAACTGCAGGACAGACAATTAGTACAAAGTATATGTAACTCCTGGCTGCTTTTTACCCCTAAAAAAAAAGCCAATAGTGAATAAAACCACTGTCCTGGATTAGTGAGTTAGATACAAGTGGTGTGGGAAAATAAACATATGGTTGGACATCAAAACAGCCAAGCTGGTAAAACTTCAATCTCGCAAACTTTAATTTTAACCTTAACTGTTACTGATTAAACATTCTAACATTCTAAAAAAAATCTTAACAAAAGAGCACCTTTTTTTTGGAAATAAAATAATTAGAAAATAGCAGGAAATTACAAATTTTGAAAGCCTTTTCTACAGTACTGGTAAACTAAATAACCACAAACACAGTACTGTCTATAATCAGATAAAGTTTTAGCTTTCAATTTCTTGCAGTGAAGTGTTCAAAAGGATGCTATCAACCATTACAGTCCTGATGGCAAGAAATGTTTTCCAAAATTTTTCAAGAGTAAAACCAATAAAAGAGCATGCCAGAAGGTAAAGAATTATCCAAACGTTCATTACTCATGACCAACTGCACCAGCCTCAGACACAAGGCAGCTGCACAAAGGCATTCTTGCAGCTTGAGCACAGGAGTCCATCCACTCTCAGGTGTGAAAGTTGAGCCTAGGAGCCACACATGGGCCATGCAGGCAACCCTCCTGGTCACCAAATAACAAAGTGCTGGCAAAAGGATTGTGCAAATACAAAATACATTCCCTCCACTTTTTTTTTTCCTGAAGAAAAAGGAAAATCTTGCCTCTTAAGAATTCAAAAATCTCTAGAAGTATGAGCACCGCTCCAATTGCAAGAAGCACAGGATTACCATAAAAAGGAGAACAGTGCAGAAAACACTGGAAGAGAAAAAGGCAGTCAAGCTTTAAATTTCAACTGCAACTCTGGACAATATAGAGCTTTTAACATCTTACTTAACTTTGCAAATGCCAGTTTAACCCTAATGTCTAAATGGTTTTGGTACCATTGGTCACAGAAAGGGATGCAGAGAACTCGCAATCTTATGACAATTAACTGAAAATTGTCTGATAGTTCTTTGAATTAAAAGCAACTTGAATATAACATGCATGTTATTGCCTATTTACCCTGGAAGGTACAAGACATTGCTTCAACTCAAGTTTTAAAAATTATTTTATCTGATCAGGCAGGCCTCATAAAAACAGTATTAAATGAATCCTACTTTACTTCCCTTTAGGTTAAAAGCCTGACTTGCCAAAAAGGGTCACTGTCAAAATGTGCCTTAAATTCAAGCTTTTAAATAGTAAACATATTCCATCTTCCATGCCCTAAGCTTAATTTTATTTCTGATAAATTTCATAATGCAACTGAATAAAAAAGGCACAATAAAAATACAAACAGTCATTGTTGAGTCTTAATGCTATGGCTTCTAACTAAGAAGAGGCAAATCTATGGAAGAGCCATTATGTTTCTGTTTTGGAAAGAACTTGTATTTTATTATCTCAGCAGACTTTTTGGAGCTTTTTCCAAGGTAGGTCCTTGAAAAACAGATGCATAAAATGGGTCCCCTGACATGTACACCAAATGTGTTTTAGATACAAGAGTGGTTCTTCATACTCAAGCTTTTTCTTTGTTCTACCAAAACTGTCTTACAGTTTATATTGATTTCTGCTGAAACAGAGGAGGATTAAAGTCCTTCTACTGAGTAATAAGAACAACATAAAGGTTGTCATTTTGCCTTTCAAAAATGCTTAATTAACTAGGGACTTATTTATGGAACCAGAAATTAGTCAGCATGAGACTACTGCTATGTGATAGCCATCTAGATTAAAATCCCTCTGTGAGCAATGCAAAATAATTAAATCCATATTAATCCTCTCTTATGGAAGGTACCTCAAACTTCTGTCCTCCTCCTACCATAAGAGCTTGCCACTGACAGTTACAATGAAATAAATCTTCTGTCTGCCACTTCCACATTATTAATACGTAAGAACCTTAATGCAGGCCACCAGAGCGATGACAATATCCCACCTCCTCTGTGGCTTCAGACATGAACCTTCTGAGGTTCATTAAATGCTAATGATCCCACGTAAAAAACCAAGAGCTCAAGTTTTGTTTGAGAGGGCTTTGTTACTAAAGCAATGTGGTGCATGTAATGCATCCAGGACAGTCCCTGTGCAAGGTTCTCAAGTGCTAGAAACAATGGATAAGACTGGAAAAAGCCCTTCTCAAATAATGGCCATGAAAAACCCAACAAGATAACAGGCAGTAAAATCAACCAGTAGTTTCACAATAAAATATTCTCTTCACTACTTTTTAATCCATTACTAATAATATTTAAAAAAAAATACACCAAATTATGGTGAAAGAAATGGAAACCTCAAATCTGGCAGACTGCAGGTATTGACTAATAAGGTAAGAGAAATACTGGCATTCTCCATTGACTCAGTCCCATTTATTTCTCTTCAATAAGGTGTCAAATTATGTTTATAAGAAAAAAGAACATTTAATCTGTTCCAGAGCATTATTGCAACGGTCTCTTAAATGCTGAGAACCCTACAGCATGACTTTCTGTTTTTAACATCTTTTTTTTGATGTCAGTTTGGTTATGAGGTGGGATGAGGTATCCCAGCAGTCCAGTGATGTGATTTTGTGAAACACTCAGTAAGTCATCCAAACTCTGCCTGACCTCACCACAAATTACAGTGAGAACAGATGCAGGATGTCTGTCAGGGTACCAGCTGAGGCTGAGACTGAAGACATACAGTTAGTACAGGGTACACCTTTTGCAAGATGGCTCAGTACCAAAGAAAAGCAGAGACTGCAGCTGCAGAAGTCAGTTTTGGCCAGAGGGGATGTAGCAGCTCAATTTGCTGCATGAAGCTTAAAATCCAAAAGCCAAAGTCACAACTTCAAAAGAAGAAAAGCAGTGGGTGAGATATTGAAGTACTTCTAAGAGAAATTAAATTGGAGAAAAACAGTATGTAAGTCCAGCAAAGTCTGGCAGATGGAAATGCTGTGCATTATCTAACAACAAAATGACTGAAAAAATCAGACATGTCCTGACACAGCTGAAAAATCATACTTTGGATTCTAGGTCAAAACTATACAGATGAAACAAAAATAGGTAGTTTTAGAAAAATAATAATACTATATAAATAAATTTTAAAATATTTTCAAAGTAAATATATTTCAATTATATTCCCCACTACTTGAAAACCAAGGTGCTACATGCCATCTTACCCATAACCATGGGTACCAAACCAAGGTGCTACATGCCATCTAACCCACTGGTTACCCATACATCCAGATATTCACTGATTACAGAGGGTGCAGGAAACATCAGTGGTTTAACTAAAGCACAGATCAAGAACATACAAAGCCAAAGGACACTCCTCTCCTCACCTGAAGACCCACAGCACTCCTTCCTGAGGGAAAGGGCTGGCAGATCATGAGCAGGAGGAGGAAGGCAATGCTTCCCAGAAAGCTGGTCACACCTGCCCATCCCTCTTGGTAGCTATTTTAAGTGCACAAAATTCACATTTCAGTCAAATTTTAAGCCAAATTTGAGAAATGAGGAGAAACAGGATGCTGAAAACAGAAAACTTTGTATTTTCACCCCTGAATTCTGATATAGGCAGTGAACTCCAAAAGTAGATATTCACCAGTTCTATAAAACTTCAGCAGTAAAACAACATAGTTATAAATTTGTGCCAGATCATTATGACCTAATAACTATTAGAGTAGTAATTGTAATACATAATAAATGTTCTTAGTGTGTCTTACTGCTGAGGCTCAGCCTTTCCTCCTTTCAAAGAAATGGATCTCAAATATAACCTTGTTGCTATACTTCAGATGTATCAGAATTTAATGCCTAATGCCTCTCCCTTTTGGAGAGAAGCATTCCACCATCTCACAAGGAACACAATGGGCTCAATGCCCCTCGTGCTGCACAGAAAGTTAACCAGGCAGGCAGGCTGGTGGACATGCATACCAAGAACCTCCATTTCCCTGCAAGTCCATGACTGTAAGTACCAAAATAGGTAAAATGGCATCAGAAAGACTTAAAAAGAATGTAATATAGTCATATATTATGCACCTATATGATACACAGTTGACTTAAGCTCAGCTTTGATACAAACAAAATTAGAAGTGTCAGACACCTACATAAGTTTTGGTGAGAACTAAGTCTAAAAAGTTCTTTCAAATAAAGACAACCAAAGAAAAATCAGCTAGAAAGAAGAGGGACTTTGGAAGCCACCAAGGCACATTGAGAGATTTTTGGTTTGATGATACTCACCTACAATGTTCCAGCATAACCTAAATTACTGTTTAAACAATATGCAAAAAAACACAAATCACATAATATCCCATTCTGAGCTAGGGGACCTCCCAAACAGAAAAAAGACTGTGAAAAGTGAATACTTCACCTGTTCTAAGAAATGTAGGCAGCATGAAGATGTAAGGTGTAGGTGAGGTGTCTATGAAGAAGACACCATTGGAAGTACAAGGCAAAAGAACGAATTACCAGAAACAAAGTCCAAATTTAAAAGATAAATTTAAAACCAAATTGTCAGTGGTGCATACTAAATTCTTAAAATTACAAGAATTTGGAATCAATAAGCTTTTGCCAAGGGAAAGCCAAACTGGACAAACTGGAAGATATTTAAGAGCTCCAGGCTTAGCCAAAGGGGCCAGAATTGTCTCCAGAGGATGTCACCAGCACCCTGATTGGTATGGGAATGGACAAAAAGGTTAGTAGGAATGGGTAAAACAAGATTCATAGATCTGATACCTCCTTTTGTTGCCTTTTTGCTGCTTCTCAATTCATTTTGCTTACCCAGCAAAAAGTATAAAAAAAGGACTGTAACTAAATGAATGAGACTATTCATTAACCAACCTAGATAGACTTTTTAAGGAAACAAATTGAATGAAAAGGAACAATAGATCAGGGAGGTGTGATACTAGCAGGCAATTGCTTTAAAAATCCTGCTCAGCCCATATGGATCTTCCACCCACACAATTCCAGGCCTATCTCATCTTTGTCCATAAAAAATTATAATGAGAATCAGGTATTTGACAGAACATCACTGAATCGCTGCTATTTACAGCCCTTAGGGTTCTCAACAGGTGAGTAAAATACAGAAACTAGTCCAGATGTAGCAATGAGAGTTTAAGGAGATGTTCAGACTATCACTTTTTTCTCCATCTAAAGTACTCTTGTACAGCTGTACTCATGCAGGCACACTCAAACAAGCTCAATCCTCTGAAAACCCATTAAAGTCGAGGGAAGTTTAAAGGCACTCAGAGCTGCTTTCCAAACATGTCACAGAGACTTCCACAATTCATTTCAACATCATCAGTATCAGGCCATTATTCAGAGACTGAAAATTCCTGCTAAACTAGCAGATATATATATATATTTTTTTTATCCCGGAATCAAGGGTAAACACTGAATCGGAAAATTTTGAGGTTGTTCCAAAGGTTCATCACCAGCATCAAAACTGCCCTAAAGGTTTCTGGATAAGGCATAGCTGTACCTCTTTCCAAGGAATGTCTCTTCTGAAGTATAACTGAGCTTTGCTGGCTCATGAATTTCCCAGTTGCTAAAATATGAATTGCAAAGAAAAGACAATGATGCTCAGGGAAGGAAAAAGTGTTGGTACTTAAAAAGGACAGGTACAAAGACCTCAACAAACTTCTTTTTGCTGTTATGCCACATGACCCAAGCATGCAAAGGGACCATGGCAAATAAAATACACCTGAAATTATCAGTGATTGCTAAAAATTAATTTTTTTTCTGTTTTTTTACCCCAAAGATAAATTAAACAAGGCGATGTCACTGCTCATTCTCTTCATCAATAAATAAGAGGAAAAAGTTAGCCTTTCATAAAGAACCATGTGATTTCCTCATCTACAGTCTGACACAAGAACATACTCTTGCCTCTTCTACTTTTCTTTTTTTAAACTCTTCTCTCTTAACACAACTTAATATTCATGGATGCAATTTAGAACAGATGCTATTTCTGTTCTTCAGTTATCCAGATAATCTCTTAATTAAATAGCTGCATACAGTATCCAGAGAATTGAATTTATATTTTAATCACATATTCCTCCCCTTTGTTATTTTGCTTTTACTTACTCTGGCAAGTGGGTTTATTGCACACAGCTGTAAAAAAACCTGTATGGCTAAATTCTGTAATGCAGACTTTTGAAAGCAACCAAAGAATAACTTAAACAGTTCTGATTCTCAAAATCAATGAAATGCAAAAGGGTTTTACAAGATCATCATTTAAGCAACTACGCTTGTACATTCTGTGTATATGTTGCGTATGCATTTATATATTACAGGTGAAACAAACTTAATTTCTCAACTATCTAAACAGTAGTATTATCACAGCTATAACTGCAAACTAATTCCCAAAAGTCATTCAGAGAGCAAAACCTTAAATGCTGACCAGCAAACAACAACCCTCAAATTCTGAGTCCTACACTCCCATTCTTTATTCAAGGACTTTTAGAGAATAGGCAAAAAACAGGGAGTGATGCAATCCTTTAATTGAAAAGCATCATGTGTCTGCACAGCAAACTGAACACAAAGATGATTTCTATTACACAAGCATTCTTCAAAATATACTTCTAATATGATATTACTCCATCTTTACTAACTTTCAATAAAAACATTCTTTCATGACAGAATTAAATATTCATACATAATGGAAAAATAAGCTTGGCATTGCCTGTTATGGATAGAAAATTTATTTGGCCTTCATGTGGGAAAAAAATTCCGAACTCCAGTATCCGTCCCTCAACATGGTAAAACTGGATAAATCTCCCTTGACACATTTTTATGGAAGAAAAGAAGGCTGCAGGATTAAGTTAACGTTGCACTATCCATATCCTTTTCTTAGGCGTCAGCATTAGCTAATCCTAATGCACTGATTGATTTATTTGGTCTGTTAAAAATGCCACATCCTCCCTTTAGATTAAGCAGAGCCTATGGCATCTGTGTAACTGTTTATGGCACTGACCAATTTTTCACTGTGATTTTGTGTTCACCAGTTATCTCACATTATAACCTATGAAGGAGCATATCGTTAAGTGGAAGAAGAACAATTACATTCATCATGTTAAACTTAAAAAATAATCTCCCTCACCAAATGAAACTCTGTAAAAGAAAGCATACTGAATCCATGTAAATATAATATAGGTTTCTCATATCAATCTCTAGAATAGTTCAAAATTGTATATGTATGTTTATTTTTGTATATTTACACATTATGTATAAATATTTACCATTTTATATTGATATTTACTAATATATTACATGTTTACTATATATTTACTAAATAATGTATTAGATGTATTACTAAGTATTTAAATAAGCCACATATAAATACAGCTAAAAGTGAAGGAAAATGTGGATAAAAAGCTAATAAATCAGTAATCTATCTAAAATAAAAGATGCTGTACTCATTACATTTCCCATAGAGGATTTTTAAGTTTTGGTTGGAGTTTTTTGTTCGTTTTGTTGTTTTGTTTTGCTTTTGTTTGGACGGGTTTTTTTACTCAGAATGTGATCATGTGAAGAGCTTCCCAGAATGTCCATACAGATTCCAAGATGGAAAAGAACAATCTCTCCAAGCAGTACAGTGAAATCCCAGCAGGTCAGGCCAGCAGCTGTGCTGAAAGGTGCTGGTGTCCCCCAGCACCCCATCCCTCCCACGCATGGGATTACCTCTGAGCCATGCCATGGGTGACAGCAGGCAAGGACAGACCTCAGCACCACCCTCAGCTACAGCAGGGATCAGACAGGGATCGGGGCTCCCGAGGGAAAGGACAAGAAGACACAGACACAAGCCAGCATGGAAGAAATTTTTGTTAGAAGTAAGAAAGGTTCGATGTGACAATGCTCAAATGTGGGAGCATTGCATGTGCCATCAAGAGGGCATCCAGAAAGACTGCAGAATCTCTCTGGTTTTGGGGAGATGCAAAATTGGAATGGGCTGAGACCTGAGCAAATTGGGCTGTCTCCACCTGCTCTGAGTGAGGGCTGGATAAAGTGTTCTCCCATGCCTTCTAAGCTCATCTGCTGTGAAACCATTCCTTGCTCCTGTGCATGGGCACAGGAAAATTCTCTGTCAATGCATCAGGTAATAAGCATTTAGTAAAACACTGGTTATCAAGATCAAGAGAAATCCCCAAATGACAATTTTAAAACACTTTTCTGAAGTGTTTCCTAGGAGTAAAGCAGAATTACATTCTGCAAGTTTTTATCATCCAGTTCCTACCTCCCCTACCACCTCTCCACTGCCCTGCCTCTTCAGCTTCTTCCCTGCTCCTGCGATCAGAGGGGCGAGTCTGACACAAAGCTGGACCCTCTGCCCTGTTCCTCAAAACAAACACACATTTTGGGCCTTGTTCTGCAGTGGGGGCTTCTCCTGAAACTGCTTATTTTTAACCCTTAGTGCTAGTTACAGATTTGCTGGCCAACAGGAAACTTTAGGGAAGTTTTAACTTTTAAAAGGGAAATGAGGCAATCAGACTGTAAAGATCACGTTGGTGCAACTGGAAAAACAATTTTATACTGTCAACACTGGAAATCCTTCTGTAAGTAGAAACTTTAGGCTTCATGAATGGCTGCAAAGAAGGGAAAAGAGCCATTCTCTGCACAGAACAGTGTAATTCTCTAACAGCTTCTCATTAAAGTAAATTTTGTTATTACTTCTCTTTAAAGAAGCTTCATACCTATACATGTATTTTATTTTCTTTTTCCACTACTGTGCACCAACTTCCACACACAGTTCCTGCATTACATTCGATGAAAAACAATATGTCCTAAAGAGACTCAAAATGCACATCTGTCAAAAACATTTAATGCTGTAATGAATGGAACTCATCAACTATTATTTGACCCACTTTTCCTCCTGTGAGCCCTTGGACAATCCCTTATTGTGATATGGAGCTTTAATGGGATGTAATGACGGATTTCTAATCACAGAACCTTGTCTCTTTTTTAAAGGCATCCTGCAAGTAGTTCCTGAAACACAGGAGTTAAGCACAACTCTTCAATAACATGTATCAGAAAACCTAAACTCTGTCTGAGGGAAGATTTTATTATTTATTTCTGAAACATCTGAAGCCTGTATAAAAATTCAGTGCGCCATCTCTGAGTTGAAGGTTACACAAATGGGACTATCAATTTAAAAAGACAATCTTCCATGGAATTTTCTTTTGTATGGTTCTTTTTGCTGGAAATTCTATTTAAGAAAGCAGTATTTGAAATATGTTTTAAAGTTTTGTATAGATATTGCTAGAATGAAAATATAATTTCAGTGAGTGGTATAATTATTTAAATGTACCTGAAAATGACAATGAAAAACATGCGAAACAGTGGGAATTTTGTTTCAAAAAACACATTAGAGATTCACACAAAGAACGTTTCACATTACAGACAGCATACTGCCCAAATCAGAAGACTGATCAACACTAGAAAAATTTGTAATTGTGTCCAGTAGGGTACTGTGATCTAATCAGATACATAAAAAACAAAAGCCTATCTTTAGTCCAAAGTGAACCCTCTTTGTTCAGTGAAAGGTTACGATATATCAGGAACGGTTTAACCTCCTCTCCCTCCATCTGTTCAGTACCTAAGTGGCTTAGGAACTTAGTTCTTCCCACAAACAGAATCAAATATCGTGTACACAGTTCTCATTGCATTTCCTTATACTCAGGAATTTAAAGATTGCTAATGATTTGTAATCCAGCTATAAACAGAAAGAAGTGGATAATCTCTTTGAAGGTACTCTCCAAAACATTAACAGACAAGTAGATTGCAGGAATATTAAAGATTGAAAGCTCAGTGATAGTAAGTAAGTAAAGGTTTGTCTGTTTTGCCTTCCTTTCTTAAACACAGGGCAGTGATACATTGTTTACAATGCATTAGCACTATTTCTTATGACAGATTCGAGTAACAGGTTGAAGCTATAGATCAAGTTTTGTGAAGAAATGGAAAGAAGGAGTTTCTCACATTTTCTCTGTGTCTTTACATACAGAGAGGATAAAAGACAAGAATTCAGGTCACTGTGATTCTTAATTACCCTGTGCAGGTATTCCTTCCTCTTTTCCCCTGGCTGTTTGGGAGAGCAGGGATGTGAGTGGTTGTGGCTGATGGCACTATTCTTGATTGCCCTTCTACAGTCTCCTAATCTGCATTTTACATCATCACTGCCCAGAGAAACGCTGTGCATTTTCAAATGCTACTGTGGCTGGCTACTGCCATCCCAGCTGGAAGTCAAGAGACACTTGTGGGGGAGTCAAGTGTTTCACATAAAATTTTAAGCATTTATTTTGCATCATCATTGATGCACTTTCCCCAAGGAACATATAATAAAAACATGAGCTTTAATCTCTTTCACTGGTCTATTCAAAAAATTACTCAGAAGCCAAAAAAAAGAAAGCTAGCAATACTGTATCCAGCCTGAGGAGGATATTCACTGTGGATAGCAGGATAAAGAGTGAGGGGAAGTACAAAGGAAAGGGAAGACCATAAAACAAAAAATTGGACATTGAATCAAAGGATAGAATAAAAAACTATACAGCATTTCCAAAAACAGATTTAGAATAATCTCTTTAATCTCATATTGGTAAAGATTGTCCCTGAACAATATTTTTTCTTAAAGACTGACTTCTCTGCTTAAAACATCTACAAAAGTCCAAAGGCAACCTTTCCAAATTTTCCAGTGTTAACATGTATTTCAGCACAGAAAGTCCATTGCATAGCACAGACTGGTTAAGTGCTTGTACACTTTGCACTTTCCCCTTGGCACAATATTTCTGCTCCTTGCATTATCACAGCTTTTTCCACTGCTACTTCTTGGGGAAAATCCTCCCCTTGTGCAGAAATAACTCCTTTCAAAATACATAGGAAGAGCACAAAACATTAGACTTAAAAAGAACAGGTCCTCACACTGTATCTGTCAATTCTCCAATAAGCAGTGTTCCTAGTTGTTTCTGCCAAGCTATAAAAAGGGTATATTTAAAAAAAGCTCTTCTACAAAATTTATTGTGTACCTGAACTTAATTTCAGAAGAATAAATGAAAGCTCTTTTATTTTGTAAAAAAAGTATCTACTGTCCTAGGCAGATAGCAAGAAACAAAAATAACCTAGATCAGAGTTAGTTAAAGCTCCTACTCTGGATCTTGCGACCTTCTGTCCCAGACATCTTGCTAAACCAAAGTGCAGTGGAAGTCCTTGTACCCCAACTAGATTCAGATCCATTAGTGGAAGTTTCACATTTTATCCAAAATTCTGTACACCTATGATGGTATTCTGTCCTTGCTAAAGTAATAACAGAAGACTGGAAGCAAACCTGCAAGCCTGACTGCAAGCTTCTCACAGTGCTACACCAGTGCTGAGACTGCAGCCAGCAGGGACAGGGCTGTGCTCCTACACCATCACCAGCCCAAGGCAAGAATGAGAGACAGAAGGTAGAGAGGAAGAGATTTGTGAGGTCCCTCTCCTGTCTAAACATAGCACTGCCAGGAAAGGCAGTGATGGGACAAGGACAGCCCCCGTTCATTTTCAGTTCACCAGTTGTCATGTGAACCCCCCCCTTCTTTAAGACAAGTCTCAAAAAGCTTCCTTTGTATCCTTCCCTATCAATACCCCTTTCTGGGCCAGACACACGAGCCCCTTTCCCCTATCTCTCAGCTCTCATAAAATCACTGCAAACATTGCCTGGTGACCTGAGATGCCACTGTTCATTACGAGAGCTGGAACTCACAAAAGGGCTGAGGTTTCAGGCTGTATCTATAGCAGTATATAACTAACCCTAGCAATCTGACAGCAGGAATGACTGCATCCCAGTGCTCACACCATGCTCAGTTTCCCAGGGCAGATACAGCTTCGTGGGGCAATGTTTCTGCAGACACCAGAGTATGGTCATTTAAAGGAAACAAAGATGTACCAAAAGTACCAAAAGTACAAGTTAAGACTTGTAATAACAAGGGATGTGTGGGACAGAAAGCCAGATCAAGTGCAATTAACTTCCATAAAAGGTCTATAAAATAAAAGAAGAGCTGAATATATGTAGAAGACAGAGGTGCCATAGAACCTAACCTTGAACTGAAACAAACTAAAGCAAACTTCCAGTGCCTTATATGCTTCAATGTCTCTAAAGGACTTTTCACTCTCTACAATAGTCCACTGTAATTGTCACAGGGTAACCAGATCTGTTGAGTATGCAGGAACTCACTCTCTTTCAAAATGTCACGGTGCTTACAAAGGATTTTATTCACTAGACAGATTAATAGCTGTTCTTTGAACTCCGTCTCCTTCACCCAAGTCTGGGCTGAGTGTCGGTGCTGCCTGCAGGACATTGAGAAGGGCTTTAGGAACTCACCTGTGAGAGGAAAAGCAAGCTTAACATGAAAAATCTTACTTGGAATTGTAATTAAAATAAAATTCTCAAGCTAGCATGAGTCCCATAATAATTAAAATAGACTAATCATAAAAACAAATTCTCAATGGTAATACAAGAGGAATCTGATTTTGATCTTACTCATCCTCCATTTCTCCCATTTCAGGATCAGATAATTCTGTTTTTGAAGTCTATGTCTAGCAAACTTCTTAGGTACCATGATAAAAATATTACAGAAGTTTCTGCTACAGACAAGTACACAAATATCTTGTGCAATACACAAATAACACCTAAGCACAGGTAATCTGCCAGAAGGCAAGCAAGGGCATACTTACATCATGTTGATACCTACTCATCATGTTCTTTTAAGAATGGGTTATTAATGTAGAATCCTTGTGAATATGTGAGATAGTTATTGTTAAAAATCCACAGAAATGCCTTGCTGCTTTTATGTTTCAGCTTGATAAATGTTTTATTCATCAAACTTCTTAAACTACATTTTAAAATCACAATTGAAATCTACTGGAAGACCCAAACAGAATAAATTTTCATTTATTCATTTATTATATAATTTTATATACATTCTTATGTTCACCTTGTTATTGAAAAGAAACTGAAACAATCACTGAAAGCAGGCTAAAGGGCCTGTATGCTTTGACATCTGTATTGCTAGATCCATATTTAAATAAGGCATGAAAATGCCAGTATTTGTAACTTTCTTAAATGTTTTAAAGATGTGAAACTAATTTATTCTAAATTCACACCCAAATAAATGATGATTAATACCAGAGCAAACTTGAGAAATGTTGTCCCAAGGCTGTATTTTCCCAGGGATATTTAACATCTGAAAATGATAGTTCACTTCAGGATTAATTTTCTTCCCCCTTCCTGTACCTGTAGTATTGCTACTCTGGTTTTGCTTCAAAATTTAGGGTAGCCTCTCATTTTAAATGAAACAGTCTCGAGAGATCAAAAGGTTACAAAACCAAAAAAAAACCCAACCCCATTATTGTAAATTGGTGGCATCCAGTTTAATGGAATGCCATCTGTGATTTTATTCAATTAATCTTTCCTACAGTTTTCATTAAAGGCAATGAAACAGATCCTGTGTACATCACCCTGGCAGAGCATCACCACGGGACATCTGCACAACCACGCTAAAGACTTGGCTCAAGGCTTACAGCAGGAGCTACCATCTAGTTAACAATTTCATCTAACATGAATACAGGCATAACTGTGTGCATGGACACAGTCATAACTGTATGTATGAAGAAATAAAACATCTGCAGGATCTGTAGCTGAACTGCCCATGACAAAATAAAAGCAGCTACCACAGCACTAACAAACACATAAATGAACGTGAAAGCAAAACTGCAAGCTGTAAAACTCTCAATTCAGTGATCATCTTGCTAGACTTTACATAGCTTGTGCCATGAACTGAAAAATGTAGTTGTTATTTGCAACAAAAAGTCAAAAAAACCAAAAAAACCATAAAAGGGTCTTCTAGGATAACTTGTAAAATTGCAAGAATCCTTCCTGGCCGAGCAAAGGTAGGGCAGTCTGAGGTGGTACACTGTGGTGGCAGGCTCATCACAAGCTCTTTTAAAATTGTTTGAAGATATGGAATGCAAAGGAGAGCCTGCATGGTCTCACTTCCTCTTCTTAAGGGACAATAGCGAGCTCTGCACATCACAATTAATATTCACAGTACAGAAGTAAACAGCAGTCAAGGTATTTTAAATGCATAAATCACATTACAATTAAATCCAAGGCAATAGCCAGTTATGACTTCCAGAATAATTACAGCAATGAGCAACAAAAATAAGGGCATTACTTCTACTTCATACAACAGATACATGAATGACAGCAAATCTCTACTGAAAATTTCCCATATGCACTACCAGCCCTTTCAATGTGAAGGAAGTCTATCCTTACAAACTGTGGAGTGAGCACAGGGCACTCCTTCCACAGCACTCCTGGGCAGGGAGGCTGTGGAAGAAGAATGGCTGCTGGCCAAAGGAGGAAGCAAAACTCCTTATGAAAGAGAATTTGGGAAGACAGGCAGACAGGACACCTGTAAAGTACATTTTCTCCCCTGCTAAGAATTAATTCAGCTTCCGTTCCAAGTCAGTGAGAGACTTCCCAGTACAGAAAGCTTGCTTAATTTGTTTCTGTTTTCAATGTGTTTATTCTAAATTAGACCTCAACTTCACAATGTTCCTCTCCCTCGAGCATGGAGAAGGAAGTCCATTGATTCCTCTTCAAGTGCAGTAATAGATAATCTCAGAGATGTAATGAAAGATAGTTTGTTATTTAAAAAAAAATCGAAGTTAAAAGGAAACTTCTCTCATGTAATCCACCACTGAACCTTGCTATAAACACTATTCATTAACTGCATATCACTGAGAATTTCACTTAATATCAAAACAACCAGAGTGGTATCCCCCAAATTAGAAATAATTTCACAGACTGCAAGAATCCTGCCAGCCTCACACGCCAGTGTAGGAAGGATCACAATTATGAAGAAAAACTTCAGCAAGACAACCCACAGTTTCCCCATTGTTTCACCTTATGATCTGTCCTCTCCTCATCCCTTTCCCACAGTCCAGTTTCTTTCTGCCTTTTCTCTTTTAATGATTTTATCCCCAGGGAAAGCAGCTCCCTGCCAGGGATGCTGCTGAGGAACATGTCTGGATGCCACACTGCTGGCTGCCACCCTTGAGATGGACCTTGACTACAGTCCCTTGAAAACTGGCCAGACTTACCCATATTCCAATGGGAAGCAATTGGTTTCAAATCAAAGGTCTAAATGTGCCATTCAGTCTCAGCAGCAGCACAGAAGGTTAAGAAAAAGATTTTGCAGGTGCCTGTTGCACCCAAGGCCTGTTTCAAGGTGGTAATCCTGATCCCCCTCTAGGCTCCAGGAAGCCAACGATGCCACCATGAAGGGCTTTCCATAATCAGGAATACCTTAACTCAGAAAAGCAGTTAATTTTGTTCCATTAAAGTTGTTTTACTGACTCTAATTTTCCACCTGCAGTTCAGTATCTCAGCAGAGTGCTTCAATTTATAAAATCCTGATGCCTCCCATGAACACAGTAAATCTCAAGTAGCTGACAAGTGCCATAGTTCTAGTCACCGCTTCTCCTACCCACCCTTCTTCTAAAATCTTTGTTGTTTAAAGCCAGTATAGTCACACGGTAAACATCCCACCACCCAGGCTGACAGACATGTTAAAATGTCTAGAAGCAACCCACATTTGTATCACTGTAAGTGCTGCAAAACTGCTGAAGGGTTGGCTGGCTGAGGCAAGGCTACACGCCCCACATTTTCTTTCCTTCTATTGTCAGCCATTAAAAAAAAAAAATCAAATAACCAGAAACACATGCCAGAGAAGGATAAAGGATATAACTGGGCTTTTAAGGTAGATAAAAAAAGAACAAGGAAGCCTAACGCACAACAGAAGGAAGCAAACCAGCAAAGACACCTCAAAATCTTTAATAATGAACTGTATGCGTATTTAAAGAGACAATAAGACAGCCAAGATATAAGGTAAAGATGTAAACGACTGATATAAAATTGCCAAAATAAAATATGCCACTAAATCTTTGGCAGGAAGGCAAATGGAATCTATGAACGGGAGTAATTACACTAACAAGCAACTTACACACTAGAAATACTGAATAAAGACAAATAATAATTAATTCTTTTTGACAGCTGTCGCTAGATTATAGCAATCACATTAGCACTCGGAAGCAAAACTATGAAAACAGTCACAAAAATGGCCTTTATTTTTCAAATATTTTAATTAACATACCAGTTTTGGGAGCTGCTTAAGTCCATTCCTAAATTAATTACAATTCTGAGCTATGCATACTTCAGTGCAGGCAAATCTCACACCTCTCATTATGTCAATGAACTAACAATAACACACTTAAAAGCTAATTTAGAAAATCAATTTCCAGCAAAAAAAAGAATTAACCATTTGGAGGAGTTCACTTGCCATACAATGTACCTTCAAAATCTTATATATCTGGCTTTGGCTACACACATGAGTTCTGTATTTTCCCAAGCAGAGTGGATTCTTTTTTGCTTATTTGAAAATATTAAATGAATTTTACATATATTTGATGTTCTCCCTTAACACACACAGAAAAGTAGCATGCCATGATCTCTGCTGCTGTTCTTGAAAGACATTTTTTACAAGCTAATTGCCATAGAATGCATGGAAATTTCATGTTCGGACGTCTAAGAGTCTTACTGATTAGTTAAACCTCATTGCAAAAGCAACTAGGAAAACTTATTGTGACAATTTACTAGAGGCAATCTCTATCAAAAAGAAACTATTTTTTTTGTGCTTCCTGTACATCCTGTATGTGGCTTCTGCTCTGATGTTTGTGAAAAGAGAGAGTTACTGCAGAAAAGCAAAACAAAACAAGACTCTCCATATAGATATCAATGGATACATCCAACACTCCTCTTCCCTAATAGTTTTGTCAAGTCCATAGATCTCATGGAAAGTCTGTAAAGAACAATTAAAGCTACCAAACCATCTTCTGAGGTAGAGGGGGCTTGGTTAGATAAAAGGAAATTTTACAGAGAAATCTCTTACCATCTTCAGTTATAATAATATCACTCCTACCTATCACTTATAAGTACTTAATCTAAAATGAT
Source organism: Peucedramus taeniatus (assembly GCA_013400575.1). Classification (NCBI taxonomy): domain Eukaryota; kingdom Metazoa; phylum Chordata; class Aves; order Passeriformes; family Fringillidae; genus Peucedramus; species Peucedramus taeniatus. The sequence continues at coordinate 121,938 of WBNO01027800.1, read as the reverse complement.
CTATTACATAGAAAATATTCATGGAAAGGAATACACAGACACATCTTGAGGGAATGAATTCTAGCACAGCTTTCAGAATCACTGCTTTACTCTAATGCAAACTATCTTGAAGTTTTCTAGCTTTACTTTTAACTCAGGACATTTTTAATTTTTGTGGTATTTTGGTCTTTTTCTATTTCCTATCTGCTTGTTCTTTAAATAGCATTTGGTGGCCTGGAAAGATACCGAGTCAGATTTCCTGCAAGGGGACTGTGATTTTAATATCGGCAGCATCTGATCCTGTGTGTTTCCGGCAGATAGAGCAGAAACACCACCTGATTTCTGCACTTGTACTATGGATGTTAAGAATCATCCAAAAGCCTAAGAGAGCAGGAATTTGCTGCTTTGTGCCAGGCAAACCAAACTCTAAGTGTCTGTAATAACTAACTCCTCTTTTTGCAAAGTTACTTTTTATTCAGTTGAGTTCAGTGGCTCAGGTCTGCCTGGGTAGCTAAGAACATGCAGCTGCAGCTCTAAAAAGGTGGACTGAAAAGACAGCCAAAGGGAAGGGAGAGAAGAAGCAGCTCCTTCCAGCCATGCCAGCTGAACTATGCAAGAGCAACCCAAGCAGTGCCTCCAGAGCTCCAGGGTCCCACTGGGAAGACCTATCTGCATGAAAAGAATTGCTATTTCTGGAATACTTACTGAAGTCTTACACAACACCTCTTACCAGCTGTGCTATCTGCTTCAGAAACTGTAACACCATGCACTACAGCACACTTGGAGAAACAGGGAAAATGCTTTTTATAGCACAGCATAAACCTTAAGGGGCCATGCTGCAGCTGGGACTATGTCCATGAGTCAACACGGTGCCTGAGCCTAAAAAAATGGCAACACAGAGATGATGACAGATTTATCCAAACCCTTGTGTAAACAGGATTTAGAAGAACAATGTTAAACTGACTTATATGACTTGATACAATCAGCACCATCCAAAAGACAAAACTGCAGCACTCATGAGTGGCATTCATGAGTTCACGCACAGGCTACGCCCCTCACCTCTAGTTAAAAAATCAATCCTTTGGAAGGTGTCCATTTCCTTGGCTGTTTAAATATGGTGTTAAAAACAGCTGAGTATCCAGCTCAGGTGGTCTTTCAAAACCCTAACTATGAATCAGTATTACAACTGACTATTTTTGACAATTAAAGTTGCACATAAAATTATCAAGATGTTTCTGGATGTTAGTGTGGTAGAACCAGAGAAAGAGAGACCCTTGCAAAAACTGCTTTGTTTCCCTTCTGCTCCTGTCTTCCCTCACATGCTTTCATCTTCACTACCTGTACTGACTCTGCAATCCTCTCCACCACTCAGCCTTGCGGAATTCCTCATGGCTCTTCTCTTTTATTTTACATTTTCCTCTTCTCCTTATATGACATTACAGGGGAAGAGTGCTCACAGCACATCATTTCAGGTAGGAAGCTGACTTTCCTATTTGAACAATGGCTGCAGCATCTCCACCCCAGAGCTGAGAAGAGAAAGCTCCCCGGGAGCAGCGCAGGGAAGCCACGCAGGCGCCAGAGGAGGCGGCCAGGCAGGGCCAGCCCGGCAGGCACACGAGCCCACGGACACCTGAAGGCTGGCAAGGCAACCTCCCACGCTCCAAGCCCGCTCTTGGAGCAGGACTGAAATCTTCTGGAACAAATAAAACCTAAAAAAGGAAATACCACTGAAATACACATTTTTTTTTAAACTACTGTATAACCCTTCAAACAAAGAACTCACTTCTTCTACTGCCCAGCAGTGGAGAATGGCTGAACAGGCACTTGATTTCCTTATGGCATGAGCCCTGTATACAAATGAACACAGGGAGGATATTATGCCATTCTCCACTGCCTGCACTAAAGCCAACATGTGAAAATCATCCTGGTGCAATAGCAAGGAGAGCTGTGGGGCAAACAGGAGGAAAGCTCTGTATGGAACTTCAGGGGGCTGTACTGCTAGCAGGAACTACAATCAAGATGAGGGATTTCTATGCAGACATGAACACTGTGTGCTGAAAACACTCCTGTTTCTTCCACAGGGCAGGAAGGCAGGATAAAGCATACACTACAGCTGAAAATCATAGCTAAAGAAAGCAGAAATTTACTGATGATAGGCACAGATATGGAAAATGAGTCCAAGCAAACTATTCTTAATTTTTCAGGAGGGGAAAAAAATTCTGATCAACCCATATGCTCCGAAGACTCACCCATCTGTATAGTAAGTGATCAGTGGGAAATTGATTCAGTACAAGTTAAAAGGCTGATTATAAAGCAATCACAAGAAAAATCAGTTCATACTCTTCCAATTCCATACCAAGACACTCCAAACCATAAGTAAAGCACACTGGAACAGTTTACCTGGATTCTTGGACTACTAATGTAAAGCTAATTTGTCTTTCCTACTTGTTTTCCTCTCATGCTGAGCAAGCAGTGCAGCACCCCATACTTTGACCTTAGAAAACATTTCCTGTAGCGTAGCACTTGATCTACAGATGTAGCTGAAATCTTTAAAAGTGTATTACCTATTTTTAAGTTAAAAATAATTATCATCTGTTAATTTGTAACAGGTCTGAACTGAAATCTTTTTCATGCTGGATTGTATTGACTTGCAACCAGGCTTTTATAGATTTCCTGATGTCAGCGGCTTTTGTAACATTCCTGAAACTCAGAACCTGATGAACCAATTTCTGTTGGTTTTCACCTTGACATACTGTATTAAAATAAAATCAAAGCTTTGCAGCTTGAAGCAATTTCTCACAACTAAATTAATAGCTCCTGGACAGAGCTTAAAATGAAAAACCTGCCACGAGCTACAGCATAAATATCAAGGTTAAGTTCTAACAGCATCTAGGCTTTCAGCAAAGGTTTTGCTCACAAATGGTTTGACCATTTTTTCAATGTCCAGTGATTGCCAAACATGTGCTAGTTTTAGACAGTTATTCTTGTATGAAAGTGGTTCTTAAATTAACATTACTATTCCTCTTACCACCACTATCTTGATCCTTTTAAAGGCAAATTTGCTTGAATTCAGAATCAGAAAGAAAAAGCACATTGTTTCACACAGCTATTTTTGTCTTCATTGACAATCACAGACAAGTTTTTTGCAACACAAACTGCAAGTTTTATATATCAAAACACAAAGAAATAAAAATGTAAAATATTTTCCTCCTGTACTGATACTTTCCTCCAGCTTTTCTCCTGTACTAAACAAAATTATTAGAGACAAATCCTTCTCTATCCACTCTCCCCCAAAAAAGTGATAAAATTTTACCTTGTGGTGAATATAATTGTTTGTCTTGAGTATATAGGAGAGTTTTAATTTAAGCAAGATCACATTATTTAAGAAGCATTTAAGTATGAATACTTATTGGTTTTGCCCAAAGACATTTTCTCTCCATGCACTTCCATGTAAAATTCCTAAGGACAGAACAGTCAAATATTCATCATGGTTGAATTCCACAAACAGCAGTAAGCAGTCAGGCTTGAGTTTAATGCAGAGAATTCTATATGATCTATAGAGACATTTTCCACCTGTTTTAAAGCATAAACTGCATAAAGTTCTCTACTAGCAGATACATTTGCCCAAAGGATGCTATCACAAATTGTTCTTGTTTAGATTTCACTTAATGCTTCAATAAATCCATATATATACACTTATTCTACAGTGCCTTCCAGGTATTTATGTATAATATACAACTCTCTGTGTGCATGAGCATGTACATGCTTCCTATCCTTAATTTCGTAATGCAATTCTTAGCATTCCAACTAAGGTCTTAAAGAGAAAAACTTCTATTGTTTCATGTAGGATTCTTTCAAATTACTTACAAGAGTTATTCAGCCCTTTTTTGCCGCTAAATATGTAAGAATTATTTATTGAAATTACTATTTCCCAAAATTCCTGGAAGCTTTCCAACAACAAACTTCTCTCACCTCTCTTCAATGACTGCATTATCACCTTCCTTTGATACTCCACTACGTGCTCTTTGTGTTCATTTCTCCATCTCCAAATAAAATGTAGCAGGGAATAGAACAAATCCTCATTCTCCTTGGAGGAAACCTTTTACCTGTACCTCTTTGATGCCAGCAGCTCAGCACACCTGGATCGTGGGATAGCTCAGCCACAGCTCTGGGATGCCGGCAGATCCCGGCAGCCTCCCTTCAGCCCTCACCAATCCATGGATGCCAAGGGGCCTCAGCGCCAACTCACAACACAAAAGATCTCCCTGAAGGTTTTCTTTGGCAAGAGAAGGTTTAGAAGAGCCTTATATACTTTTCAGTACAGCATGTGGAAAAAAATGCTGCTGCTAGTTGGAAATTTCCAAATGTTATTTAGAAAAATGTCAGTGAAAGAGCTTGTTCTGCATCCCACTGTGCCATCCACAGCATTTGAAGCATTTTTGCATTTCAAACAATCAAGATATCAAGATCAAGGTAGCAGTACGTCATTACAGTGTCTACCAGAAGCTATTAAGAATCAGCCAAACAGCAAAAGCCAGGGAAATACATCTGATTCATACCAAGAGTCACTCCTGTATTCTGAAATTGGCTGTGTGTAGTTCTAAAGAAATTCAGAAATTCAGAATTTTTCCTTCTTCTGATATACATTTTAAAGAACTCATACAAATTTTTTCCGGAGAAAGAGCGGAAGATGTACCTTCATTTGATTTAAAAGAGCAACTCTGGACAAAAATAAACAGCCAGATCCATTTTTGCTTTTTCAATTACTGGAGGGATAGATATTCTAAAAGAAAGAGATGTGTTTCTCAAATGTTTAAAGAATACTGAAGACATCATTTAATTCATCTGAATTGTCACTTACTAAGCCAGCTGTAAAACCTGAAGAATGATGAGGAGCTGCACTCTTTTGGATTAATTTTGCATTCTACTTAGTATCTATTTGTCTTTATCTCCCCAAAACCACGGTGACACCAAGCTAGACATATTTTTCATTGCTTGCTAATGCCTTCCTTCTTTAAATGGAAGTTTGATGTAGAGCTACCTTATTTCTTTTAAACCAATACATGTTATTTTGGGATGACACAAGAAGGACACAGAGCAGCTCTGGTCAAAGCAAATTAAAAAACTGTTTATTAAAACATCTGACTCCATATATATACATTTTTGAAATGCCATTGTCATTGGAGGGTTACAGTGTCACCTCCTCAATGTCACTGGGCAACTCACCTGTCCATCAGGTTGTTCGTCCCCCATAAAGGAATGTAAAACAATAATTTATTTACATAAAGTGCACGAGAAAGTTTGTACAAAGAATACAAACCTCAAAAAACTTATAAAACTAAAAAATCAAGATGACAAATACACAGTAATATCTATACAGCCAGTAGAAGGCAGTTTGGGAAGAAAAAAAAAAGTAAACCAACTTGTTTTGGTTTTGCTGGTTTTTTCAACAAACTCAATGAGGAACTTCTGACAGCAAACTCTTCTCTCCAAAATTGTCTTGCCTGTCAGAGAATATTCTTTCTTGAGAACTTGAGACACATACAACAAACTAACAAAATTCAACAAACTCCCCAAATTCCTTCTGCAGAGGAATCAGGCTGAGGCTTGTGTGATGCTTCCAGACAACCTTGATGAAGACCTGCTGAAGCCTGCAAGTTGCTGCCAATAGGATGCTGCTCTCTTTCCTAAGGCTGTGTTTTTCTCACTGCTCCCATTGCATTCAGACTGGCAACTATGGAATTTTGTGATCAGTTATCAACAATTCAGAAAGAAGTATGACTTAACAAGGGGAGAAATTACAGTGCTTGACAAACAGCCAATTCTCTTTCAAGGTCCTGATCTACTGCAGTTTAGGAAGCTGAGCTGGTTTTATCACCTCCAGTTACTTGCTCCTGCTGAGCTGTAACTTTGGAGCTGGACATATTGAATATACTTCTCCTCTTCTTAGTTACTCTTCCCATGTTTTCCAGAAAGTTCTCTCTTGGAGGCTGGCTTGCTTGACACCTCTAGGGGACAAAAGAGCAAGTGCCACTAGCTTGTCTACTATAATTTCTAGCAAATGACAGCTGCACTGTTTAACATCAAGAGTTGTCACCAATCTCTTCAAACCTGTACTGTATCTTGACTCCAGGGAGGGCTCAAGACAGAAAACATGGCCTTACAGTTCTTGCATGCAACTTCTATCCAGTCTGATACCAGGGCAGTTCAAATAAACCAAAGAACTGACAAAGATGTTCGGCATACGTGGCAGGTAAAATATAAAACAGAAAGCACTCTCCTGTCTAAAATAATAATTTAAAAATATTCCAAGGAATTAGCAAGGGGTCCTGGCAAGAAAGAATGAAATATCCCCAAAAACCCAGAAACTCAAATAAACTCACTGTATTAGAAAACTTTGAGTTGAAAATAACCCTGAAGATATCCCAACAGATATGTTAACAGGAGTTTTAATGAAACATTTCAAATTCAGTTCCCAAGACAAAGTCAAGAATATTATGGAAGTTTACTTCTATTCTGCTCTTTCTGGCAATATCTGGGAGTTGAATTCATGCAACTTGGCCAGACTACACTACTAGCAGTAGTAGTGGGAGATGCACCCACTTTCTGCTAACAGAAATCCCTGGTATTAGCGACTGGAAAAAATTGCTGCTGTCACTGCACTCTGGAGCTCTGAGAGCAGCCAGTTCCCATGGTGTGTGATAGATGCTAAGTAATAATTACAGGCACATGCAACCTGAGGCTATATAGCTTCTTACAGCATTTTCTACCCCAAGATGTGAGGTAAACTTCAGTGTTTTTGAGCAATCATGAATTTAATAAACTTTACTCCATATTACCTTCAAGACAAGGCTGAAACAGCAGCAAGATGTAGAGACACACTACACTCCTCATAGTGTCTGCAGCAGAGCAGCTGCTTTGAACTCCTTGAAGCAACCAAATCATGATATAGCATCTTATACCCAGTCTTTTATTTACATGTACTCGTAATTCAAGAACTATTTACTATTCCATGCAGATAGCTTGTGACCATGCTGGCTTAATGAGACAAAGTCTCATTAAACTAGGTCTGCAGAAGCATGCAGATTGAGTAACCAGCATCATAGACTCCTCATCTGTTACATCTAAAAAAACTTTATAATGGCTACAGTAAATCTATTTATCTTGCACAAGCTTAAGGGTCTCCGCATTGCCCTATGAACAGAATAGTCAGGCTGAAGTCTAATAAAACAACTGAAACTTTTTACATACACAGTCAAGAAGGGAGAATCTGAGCTAAAACACATGCAAACCCAAACTAGAACCAGCTGGATACTCCAAAGAAAGAAGTCTTGACACTTTTTAAAAATAATGTTTTTTTTTAATAAAAAATACCATCCCTAGAAACACTGTTTTAAAACCTTACATTTAAATACATATGTATTTTTCTAAATTGGATTCCTCTTGTTTTGTTTTACATTAAAAAATATCTTAAGCACTGCAGTCATTAGAGAAGGGAGTGAAAACACTTTATTTTGTGTCAATAGTATTACACCAATTTTGTACCACTGCCTATTTTAGATCCCATTTATTATCAGTGGTCATAAAAATGACTTTTCTCTAAGTAGATCAGCAAAGCTTCTACTTCTATACTGCTTCATCTGTAAATTTGGTACCTACTGATTTTTACTGAAAAATACATCCACATAGTACTTTCTGTTTTATTTGAATCTGCAAATATTCAAGAAATAACTGAGTGATTACTAACATTTTTTTTCCTTTTACATAAAGGCTCAATACTGAGAATGTATTCCCCTCTGCAATTTGAGACCTTATACTCAGTAAATTCCTGCTTTCCTAAATTACATTTTCTCATGATTCAAGTACATAACTTCACTGTGTAGGCTGCAAATCTGGTGGGGGGAAAAAACATTTTTTAAAAATGTCGAGTACTATCAGATTATTATTTTGTGGCAAGTTTTCCTCCTACATTAAAACCCACAGATAGTAAAAGTCAAAAGGAGCTGTGTTACACACCAGATTGGCTCCAGAGAGAATGGAATTACCGGTTTTGTACTGAATTTAATGGTTTTTTTTCAACTACTCCCCATTTTCAAAACTGAACCTGGAAACAACTGTATTTTAAACTGCCTGTGCTGTATTAGAATAGATGCTTCACAGCAGCCAAATTAAAATGGTTTTAATTTTCCAAGTTACTCTGGATGCAATACTCCCAAATGTTCTACACGTGTAGTACTATTTTTGGTTGAAGATTAATGCTTGAAGATATCTAAAGAACTCTGTTTTCTTTTTTATTTTTTAAAAAAATCACATACCATAGGTCACTGAAATAAAATGTAGATGTTTGAAAATGCAGTTCCTCGTCATGCAGCTGAGTTCTATGCATGAACCTGCCCTAAAGGACTTTATTTTTAGGGGATCTGGGCTAAACTATCTCTGAGAGCAAGCTTCAGGGTAGAGTCTTGCTTTGACTTCTATTATACAATGTGTTCTCCTGCAAATAACAGCAGGTTTTTCTTCAAGGCAACAATACATTTTTTAAAAAGAAACCCTTATATAAGCTTTTCACAACTGAGGAAAGAGTAATTAACTTGCATAATTGTTAGTTGTGACCTGTAGTTCCAGTAATGCAGCACAGCAGGCCTTTAAAATGTTCGGTCACAGGCTGCTAAATAGGATGTGTGAGGAAAGGAAAGGATTCAATCAGAGAATTTCACCCTCCTTTTCATGTATACACATTCCTGTCACAGCAGCAAACAGGGCAGATGTAAGAGGAGATGACCTTCAAGAACAGATCTCAGATATCAATTTTATTTCATAAATTTTATTCCTTCCCTCAAGACAGAATATTTCTCCAAGGTATTATGGCTGGATGAGCAGAGCAGGAGGAAACACAAATTAAAAATCCCATTACAGTGGTATACATATGAGTATGTGTACAAGTAATGAGAGATAGGAATTTCCATACCATGGGCTAAACAAGCATCAAGAGAGATTATAAATCCAAGCTAAATTGCATACATTAATTCTAGAAATAGAATAGAAAGTCTGAATGAAAAAACCTGAAAACTGAAGTAACTGAAAAAGAAGAATAACCATGTGAAACCTTTGTGGAAAAAAAAATTCCTTTTCCATTACTTCAAAATTGACAGATGGCTAGCACTGCAGTTTACAACTCAGAAATGCTCTAAGCATGATGCTGTACTAGTCCTATTACCTCCCCTCCACTGATCTTCAAGCAGGAAAGAAGGCTGCTATGTCAGACCAACTGCCCTGGCCTCAACTTGCTCACTAACCTCACATTTCTCAGTTGTACATTCACTACTCCCCTTTTGTTCCTTCTCTTTTCAGCACTCAAAATTTGCTTTATTTCAAATGACATCTAAATACATTATTCAAGTGCCAAAGCAAAATTAGCAGATGCATGCTCTTGCCTAGTAGCTCTTCTGTACAATTAATAATTGAAAATCTGGTTAAGTAAATGCAGGAAATCCTGGACATCAGCTTCTTACTTACCTTTCTTCTCCACTACTGAAATCCTCCTTTTGATAACTACCCTAAATAATCTCATGTAGGCATGCTACAGCAATGCCAGGCAAGATTTTAAAGAAATGCCATTCCCTTGCAAAGTTACCAGACTCTGGTGCTCAACAAACATTGCTTTGCACTGACAAAGTCAATCTGCCAAAGGAGCTCATCCCTGTAGCTACTGTAAGTGCAGTTACCAGAATCAGAGTCCTAACATACACAGGGGCTCTGATAGGTACAATTTGCCAAGAAAACCAAAGCTGCCTCTAATTTGAACCCGTATCACCACTACACATCACCATATTAAAATATGGCATCTTAAACAATTCTTTTTATTCACCTTTGCTGTATGTAAGGCCACTGCTAAAACCATCTGCAATGGGTCAGCCTGCCCAGCCAGAGCCAGTGCACTGCCAGGGCACTCAGTCACAGGGGGGGGACACCAGAGCCAGCAGGCATGGCCCTGGCACTCCTCTCCCATCCTCCACGTTCTCCTTGCTGCACCCATGCCTGAAATCTACCCTGCACACCTACCCTGCTTCTCTCAGTGAAGCTGATTCAGAATCAAACTAAAAGGGAGCAAATTAGCACAGCTAAAAAACCCACTTCAAATATAGGACTGCGTTTCCAAAAGCAGCCTTCCATTTTTAGAGCAACAGCTTTTAAGTCCTCTGCTTGAGACATCTTGACTGCTATTTCCATGAAAGCTGAACGCTTCCAGCTCCCATGGAAATCAGCAAGTGAGGTGGGTGCTCAACATCTCAACAAGCCATGGCAGTACTTTTGCAAAGGAAAAATGTTAAACCTGAATCACCTACAATTAGGAGGTGCTATTCAGTTTTAGAAACCATGTAAAAAAAAAAGCTATTTAAAGTAGAAAAATAAGAAAGAAAAATTAATTCAAAAGATGTAGTGAAAAAAAGAAGCATTTGAAAATGCATTTAATTCCTGCATCCCCAGACTCTCGATTTTTCATAGCCTTGGGGATGTGCCAGCACGCTGAAAAGATGAAAGTTAGCATTCTTCCAAAGGGGTCACACAGATGACATGCCACTAGCCATCAACAAAACAGTAATTACAATGGCTTTACGTTTATTTCAGAATATTTTTACTAAAAGAGTTCCTTAAAAGACTGTTAGATATTTTGTTATGGTGACATTTTTACATTGTGTGCAATTTGTACTCTACACAAGGTCTAAAATTTTAACACACCCAAAGGCTCCACTAGAAGTGGGTATTTAGGTCATTTATATTACTGCAGTGAAGCGTCAATTATTTCGTCTGATACTCCTCGCCGTTCTGTAATTTGCCAAGAGTAATGTTTTCCGTCAGGAAACTCTGGCAAGTCAATAAGAGCAGGCTTGATTTAACTTGAACTGGCATCAAGGTTAGAAATGGAGAGGGCAAATGTGAATCCTCACTGTAAAACTAAATACTCTGTTTTGTGGGTGGTTAGCCATGCTTCCTGCTCCTTCTCCTCACCAGCACCGTTCTCTTAATAGATGCAAGGGAAGAAACATACAGAAATTTCTACTTGTCGATGAAAATGCCTATTTAAGAAATGCTACACAGTGAATTATGAAGCAACATAAGCAAAATATGTTGGACAGTTAGCAAAGGGTTTCAAGGAATAGGAGTGACCACTGAGACAAACTCTGAATACAACAAGAATGGCAACATTTGGTTTACACACGGAGAATAAATCAGGATGTTTTTGACTCACCTTTTTCTTCTCACAGGGACAGCTTGGTCCCTGTAAGCTCCAGGGTATCCTGGGTCTTCCCCAGTTCTGCCCTTGGTCGCTGTTGAATGGTTGCCTAACACCTCTCAATTATTTTGTTCCTGAGTACATAAGAGGAATAGAAACCTCGATCTGTCACTTCAGACCTTCCTCTTCCCTTTTCGGGGAAAAGGATGGAGAGGTCACTGACACCATCCTCTTTGTGCTGATTTTGAGACCAGCAGAATTCAGTCATTGCTGGATGAACCAAGAATAATTAATTTTTATTTACGCCCATGTATGAGGTACAAAGAGTTTTGGAAAAGACACAAAGGCTACAACATTCAGCTTTTCTAAAAAACTTATGGCAATAATAAATACCAAATAAAATCAAACCCAGGAGTTTGAAAACCTAAACTCCTAAATGTTAACAGATAGATAGAACTACAATGCTTATTCTAAAAGCTAATGACTTGTGTACTGTGTAATTTAAACATCAGCAACTAAATTTGCTTTTGTCTGCTTTTTTGGGGTACAGTTTAATGTGCCAAACCACAAACTGTATCCATGCAGGACACGAGTCTAGAACAATTTAAAAAAACATTAAAAAAGTAATGTCATATATGCTTATAACAAGTGGCCTACAAAGTCTTCATCTTCCTCAAGAATTGACTGTGTGTAGGTGACTGCTATTTTTCTTCTGCTTTTTGTTTCTTCTGTCAGTATCAAAAGAATGTCATCATCACAATCTGCCTGTATTTTCTGTCACTCTCAGCTAGTGGTCAGACCAATCTATACAGGCATTTCAGTTAGCAAAATTATTCCAAAGCCCTTTCTTTCAATAATGGACAAACAAATAACCATTTCTCTGAGGTAGTCATACTCCTTTTCAGTTCCTAATAACCCTGCATCCACATATGGAAAGGGGAAAACAAAGATACATCCTAAATGGTAAGAACATTGACAGTAGATCTCAATAGTCTTCAAACTGCTTTCTTTTGAACAAGACAAACAAAAGAAATCCATTTGCTTAGACTTTTCAAAACTGCACATTTTGAAATTTCAAGTCAAAATAAGGGGCACAGATGCTATGATCAAAGAGCAGCTGCTTGCTTAATCCATCAGGAAAATGATGCAAACAAAAGCTCAAATGAGCAAAATGACAAGAATTCAAATGTTGAGGCTATAATTTTTATTAACTGAAAAACAGAGTGTGCTTTTCAAATAACTGCAGAGAGGTAAAATAATATGCAGATATTAAAATGTTGATGGATTCCCAGCTTCAAAATATTTAATTGACAAAGCCATTAAAATCTACCATATAGCAAATATAGTGTCTTCCTGGTGATTGGAGCTACTTTCACTTCACAGCTGCTGGAGAAACTGTCAGATTGTTTGGGTTATAGAACACAGAGAGTGTAATTTTTTTATTAAATGGCTTGTGCATCTAATTAGTTATTTAATACAACCAATGGTGCAAGCAGCCAAGTGGAACAGGTCTTATTTACTAAATTTAATGAGGTAATTTGTTAGGAAAAGTTACTGTGAAATGCCTGAATGGAGAATGAACTAAAACTACAGGTTATGTTCAGCTCAGATATAAAATTAACCAGATGAATGGAAGACTTTCCCCAGGCTAGAACCTGAATTTGAGAGCTGGGTCCAGTGCTAAAATCTGAAAAAAAACTACCCAAAAAAACCCTCATAGCAATAAAAAGTTCATATTTGAATTGCTGCAAATGTAGTTACATTAGCAAGAACATGACACACTCAATCTACAAAGCCAGGTCATTTCTGCCAGCTCTGTTGAGTCTTTTATATTGTCAGAGCAATGTAAAGTACATGCCAAAATACAGAAAGAATTCAACCTAAACTAATGTTTAAAAACTCCTGAATCTTACAAAATGGGTACTGTAACAGGAGAGAAACCTATATAGTGGGGGGACACAAGTCTTTTCATCCACAGGCATGACAAGCATAGAGCACCAGACAGAAAGCTGATTTGAGGAATATCTCCTTAAATTAAAAGACACTGAAGACACTGAATATTGATACATGGCTTGTTGAAGTATGCTGCACAGGGAATTTAACAAAATACACACAAAACTACAGGCAAGGATGCACCACCAAGGTCTCCAAAAGAGATCTAAATTGGTGCCTGATGTTTCGTCTTCAAAAAGACAAAATGTAAATTCAGTGTCCCTGAAAGCTAAGTAGCATGCCCAGCACAAGCTTAGTTTAACTCTAATCAGTAACAGAGACCAACAAACAATAGTTTTAACTATTTGACAGTGTTTGAATCTTGAGCATGAGAAAAAGGAATAAATATAAAAATTTCCTTAGTGAAGATCATGCAAAATACAGCCATAAAAAACTGACTTTCACCTATCTATAAAAGTTCATATGTAAAATACAAAAACATAACGTGCAATTTAACATCCCTTGGCAGAAGATCTCCTGTGGTACTTTGGTCTTCCTACTTCCTGACTTGCTACAACAAACAAGGGATCACTTGGCAGAAGTGAATTATTTTACATACAGCTGTGTAGCCTTAGCCATAGTGGAACAGAAAGACATGAACCCTCTAACTAAAGCAGCCTTGGGACACTAAAAAGGCTGATTTAATCCCAAATCGAAGATCTCCAAAGACAGATGTTGGTTTTCCCAGCTTTTACAGAGATGGGGTAACCAAGAGGTGTTTTAAAAGATTTTATTCCATTATCAGTCTCGATGAATAGTGAGACACAAGAGATGTAAAACTCAACACCATTCCATCAGAAGCTATTGGTTACAATACCTTGTAAATGTTTTTCAGTCTATTAGCTTTTGCCACACCATGTTGCTATTGCTTCTAACACTAATCACCTATATTTTCCCCCACGTAGTCCTGCTACAATGCATCTTTCACAGTTCTAATTTTTTTAAATATCTAGTCTTTTTACAAAGCCATATTTTGAAACTTATTGAAACTTATTTCTAGTTCAATCTCTCCCTCAACAATGTCATCTCTATTCTACACCCTTCCTAAGCCAACACACCTTATCTCAGTGTTTACATACAGATATAGAAGACTATGTAAGTTTTCTGTCAAGTTTTAAGAATTCTTTACAAATCCATTTCCCACAGACAGAGACTTCACAATCTCACTGGGCATCCTGTACCAGTGTTCTGTGACCCCCACATTAAAACAATTTTTTTTCCTTAGGTATACACAAATGACACATCACTGGCTCATGTTCAAATCTGGGCTTTCCAGGCCCCAGGTCCTCTTCTACAGAGCTGCTTTCCAGCTGGGCAGACCCCAGCATAAACTGCTAGTTGTTCATCCCTGGGTGCAGGACTTAGCATTTTTCCTTTTGAAGCTTCATGAGGTTCCTGTCCACTTCTTTCTCCTGCTGAGGACAGCAGCGTGACTGTCTGGCACATCAGTCACTCCTCCCAGATCTGTGCCATCAGCAAATTTCCTGCGGGTGCACTCTGCTCCATGATGCCAATCACTACTGGAGGTGTTGCACAGGAGTATTAACCCCTGGGGTACACTGCTGGCTACTGCTCTCTGGTCAGGCTTTGTGCCTCTGAGTTCAGTCAGTTTTCAGCCCACACTTTGTCAGCTTCTTTGGGAAGATGTTACAGGAGAGTGTTGGAAGCCTTAATGAAGTCCAGTGGACAAAATACACTGCTCTCCCCTCACCCAGCAAGAGAGTCATTTCACCATGGCAGCATCCAGCTGGCTGAGCAGGATGTTCCCCTGGTGAATTCCATGCTAACTACTCCTGAGGACATTCTTGCTTACTTTAAATGAAAACACACCATTCATATTCAGTACTTTAGTAGTCAAAAATTAACTCAGTTAAATCTGCTTTAGTGTAAATTCACACCAACTGAAAATCCATCATTTCAATGTATAGCATGTTTTCTTCTGATTTCAGACATCTCGGTTTTCTCCCAAGTAACAGAAAAGTACAAGTCTTCCAATCCACACACATTTTCTCCCAGAAGTATGGGGAGAAAAAGAAACTGATACATCACAAAGTATCCATGCACACTTGCCATCAAGACCCTAAGTTTTTGAGAGATTTTCTATGAACCCTAACAAAATTCCCTCCAAAATCCTGTCCCCAAATCTTTGGTCTCTAATTATTAGAATCTTAGCATGCAACCATAAGTAGACTAATCAAACAAGAAAAACTGCATTTCTTTTCAGCTAAGTATATAAATCCTGCTCTCTCACGTTCTTCCTCCCAATTAAGCAGTTTGCAAACTTGATAAAGCTTTAGGGGAAAACAATCCTCTTAAAAATTCTAGAATTCTCTGATTCTACATAAATTTTCAGGAAAATTTGTTACCTGAACTCTGGAATAAACATATCTAACTACATATGAAAGCCCTCAGCACCCTCAGGAAATTCTTCAATGACCTAAATGTGTCAAAAAGAGGGAGAAGCAGATGACCATCCTGACAAAAAAAAAAAGCATGAATGAGAAACAGTAGATCAACTACTTACAGTATTACTGCAAAGAGAGTATTTTTACCATAGTTCAGTATATGGTTAAATTATTTCCTAAAAAATCATTCATGAAACACCATGTATGATTTTTCTATATAACCTTGCAAAATCTGAAATACACCGGAAAACAAAAGCTTTGCGTTCTGCCCAGAAAACATGGTACCACAATGAACTCTGGTGTTAGACTGTGCTTTTTCTTATGAATAGTTTAATTTTCAGTAAAGGTCCCTAGAAAAAATTAATAAGCAAGTTTATACTGAAAATAAAATATTGCTGTATTTTTTTCAGAATAAAATTTTTCAATTTCCACATCACAGATAAATCCTTCAAAAAAGAGAGTCTTGATATCATTACAAAAAGATTTTCAGAAGATAATGAGAAAAATCTGTGTTTTTAAGTTGTGATCACAAAACTGGATACAACTTCTAGTGTTTGTTATATAAGTTATAAATTGAAACTTTAATAGTATGGAGATGAACACAATACAGGCAACTCCATGTGGAAAACTAAAGAAGGAGTAAAGGGAAAAAACTATTATCTTTTTGTTACTTTTTTTATCTTCTCTTTGTGACTGAGCAGCAGCTATGCACAACTGTACAAGGTGACATTTTTGAACCATCATCAAGCAGTTAAATGCTGCTGCTACACTGATTCAACAGCTGCATAAATTACTCACCCATTAGTAAACAGCTTTGTGCCTCTAAAATATTCTTTAATTTTTACTTGCAAGCAATTAGTTTCAAGAGGTACCTACTTCTTCGAAATACAGGATAAGGTTAATTCTCTCTGCCAGGTTTTCAAGGACTACAAATAAACACAAGTACAATATTTTACTTGAACCTGAAAAAAACCCCTCTGAAATTCTGATACTTCTGCAACAAAGAGATTAACATTCTTCAATTAAGAAAGGAGAAAGCTTTCTTCAAATTCATTTGCAAGCACTACATATAATTTCATCAGTTGAGAGATCAGATGTGTGGGTGAATCGGTTTCCAAGGTAACTGGGCCAGCCATGGGGAAGTCATCAGGGTGATAAGGAACTCAAAACATTTAGGAGGTACCACATGGAAATAGAAGAGAACCTGATGAACTGTACCTATTTAGATAAACCTAAAATGTACTTATTTTACACAAGTGAAATAGGATAGATTAGAACAGTGTTTCTAATGTTTGAAAAGGAAGTTCATTTGCAGTGCCTGAACACCTGATGTGGGAGCAGAGGAGATGGTGCTTCTCCCTGAACACCAGAAGCAGGAGCAGATCAAGCTCTTCAGCGCCCATGCAACCCAGGCTGCCTCCCAAGTTGCTGCTGCATGGGGTACAGGAAACCAGGGACAGGGATCCCAGCAGCAAAGGAAACCTGGACAGTGTTTAAAACAACTGACATGGAAGAAGTATGGGGTTTAGGGCTCCACAGGTTCCCCAGTTTAGTGGCATTTCCACTACAAATGCCACTAAAAATAGGAAAGCTCAACATAATTGAACTTCAGAAGCCTGTTAAGGTTTTTTTTCCTTTAGGTTTTAGAGATTTAGGCAATTCCACTTCTAGAAACAGGCAACAATGCAGGAAAAAAAATTAATTTATTTATGTTGATTATTGTTATTATTTATTTATCTATTGTTTATATTTGTTATTAAAATTGTGTTGTTACTATATGCAAACCTAATTACCACTAAATACAGTAACTAAATACAGTACTTGACATTTGCAATTTTTTATCTGGATGTCATGATTCAGCAAATCTGTGAAAACTAGAAGGCATGAGTGTTTCAGCCATAGAGAAACCCATAATTAAGAGCAAATTAAAACATAACATAGAGAAATAAAAATAGCTGGCCTTACATGGTGCCTTCTAGGTGTCATTTGCTTTTTCCTCCTGCACGAATTGCACAACATACACCCATTTATACTATCAATCCACACTGAAATTTGAACTCAAGGCAAAACACAATCAATATACATTTGTAGGCAAGGTTTTTATCTGAGGGCATTTACATATGCACACAAGCAGACTGAAAAAAAAAATATTTTGTGTGCAATACAGGCAAGTTACTCCCAGTCTGCACAGGGAGGAGACGACAATTTTCTTCTGCAAAGGTGGAAGAGAGGTTTTCTGGAAAATATGCTGAGTTGCTGCTAAGCATCTGCTGCTTCCCAGATGGGGCAGAAACTCTTGATGTACAGCCAGAGCCCAAGGACACAACAGAATGGACACATGAGGGACAGTTTGTCTTTGTGTTAAGATCTAGACTGGGTAGTTCATTTCATTTATGTTAAATACATCACTGTGACATATTATATGCAATAGATTCACTTGGATTCACTTGTGTTACTCTATACTGTGGGAAACTGTTAAGCTTTCTTTTTCAGTGCTCCAAATAGCATTTCTGAAAGCTTTTGAAAAAAATCTGGGAGAGGAAAGACCAGCTCATAATATCTGAAATACTTTTCAGAGCTCAAGCCTGTAAGCTGCTTCTCAGCTAGAAACACCATCACCTACTGCACAAATCCAGGGGGTTTCTGCAAGAATACAAACTGAAAAAGATTTGCACTCAGTGCAGATAGTCCTAGATCACACAGATTCCTGTGCCCTGATTTCTTAATTTGCAGTACCAGAAACAAGTTTGATAGAGCAGTAATATAACTCCACATAATAGCAAAAATATCTTGTGTAGATTCAAAGACAAAATCCTCCACATTATGTAATGCCTCTGAAAACTACTCACAGAAACCAACACAGAATACACTTTCTTAAGACAGCCACACAGAGAAAAAAAAATAAAAAAGACAACACCAACCCTCAAACTTTTAGCTTGACTAAGGAGAATTCACTGCACAGAGGAAGAGTTGCTAATTTGTGTAGCTCACTAACAGCAGGATGGTACTGTCCTCTATCTGCCCACAATTTAGCAAAACAAAGAAAAAAAACTCAAATCAAAGCCTGTGGAACAGAGCAGCACAAAAAAAACCCTCTAGGTCATATCATCCCATAAGGCACTTAAAAGACTGGCAGTCCCAAGAGCTTCATGACGGGATGGAATGATTATGTCAGCTTAACATCTCTGCACCAAGCCTCCCTGCACCCTCAGTCTTAGGTTAACACAGGAAGAGTCACCACACATGCTGTGTCAACATGCTTAAAACCACCACAGGAAAAAGAAAAGGCCACTATCTGTAAATGACAGAAAACAGCATATAGCTGCCTCTGCAGAAGGACATAAAAGTGAACCAGCCATCAACTGCAAATTTAAGAGAAAAATCTCTGATTCTTCAAATAGCGTATTCTGAAAACCAGCTTAGCAGAACCCTGCACTTGCATCCAGTGATATACAGAGAACAGGCATTTATTTAGTTGCATGCACCTAGATACTAGATACCTAGATATCTAGGACCCTAGATACTCAGTCTAATAATGAAAGGAATTTTGTCTTCAAATTGGAAGCTTATGAACTACATCCTTGAACTACTATAAATAAAATTCTGGGAAAGCATCAAACAAGTTCACCATCTCTTGTTGTGAGAAGTATATAATTATAAGCAAATTCCATAACCATTCATCAGCAATTAACATTTAGAGAGGCAGGCTCAGTAAGGCAAATTTACTTGGCTTATTTTATTTAACACATAAAATAAGAAAAAATACATTACTACATTGTAAAGTAAATTAGTCTTTTATTGGGCACCAAACAGCTACAACTAGACTGCTTTTGGTACCAGCCTGTCTTTTTTAATTTTAATCCAGGTACATCTAATTTATACTGCTGCCTGCAGCAGTAATATACACATACTCCTCATGACTGTCCCCCTCATCTTAAATCTCTTGTTCCCAGATAATAACTTGATAGCATTATAGCAATGAAAGGAGAACACATTCTGGGAACTGTAATTTATTGCAAACTTTCATTGGCCAAGCATAGAATTACATCCATGAAAGATAGTATTTTCAGGGAAGTCACATTGGGCTGTTGCAGAGAAGAAAATCAGCACTATCATAAAAACACTAGGAACTCAAAGCCCGGGTTGAAGCCACTTTCTTTTACTTCCTCTATATTAATTTCAGTTTCAGTTCTGCTGAAGATACCATTGCCAACAAGCCCACTCTTGTCAGTCAGTTACATGTGAGGTACAATTCTGCCCACAGTACATCACCTACCTTTTCATCATTTCTGAAACCTGGTTTCCCAGGTAGTAAAGAGCTGTGAGAAAGTGGGAGCTGTGTTCTGGAGATGTTGAGGACCACACAGAAGTTCTCTCAAATCCCAGTGGTGCAGAGAGAGCCGCAGTGCAGGCAGGAGGCAAAGGCTCCAGCACAGGGGGCTGCAGCTCCAGGCTCCTTCCTCAGATTCCACCTGTACTTCATTTACTTGTAAGTATGTGAGCACATGTCCTAAACAGTGAGTAGTATTTTCCTTCTGAACTGTAGTATTGTGACATCAATTCATCAGTATCTTAAGACTCCCCAAAAGTTATTCTAGTTTTTATTTTCCATTAAAACCTGAAGGTCTTATTTCTACTCCTTCCTCTTCCACTAATCCCTGTTGTGTAACTGAGCACTATTTCATCTTGCTCTGTTTCTCTCCCTACTATCTGTTGTGCTCATTTATATTCATTATGCAGACAAAGAGACATTCTAGCCACAAAGTGAATACCTCGATAAGGCCCTGACTGTTTCTTCAAGACACAAATAAGAAAGCCTATCCTGGTTAGCCTGGTTTTATTCTAGAATTATTCTAGCTTCTTTATTCATTGATGTTTTATTTATCTCTCCCCCATCCTAGCCCTGGGGGAATGCTCCACACTGAAATTGCTTTAGAGTAGTAGAGTTAAATGTTAGCCTTCCTAACCTCCCAGCCACCACTTTCAAAGAGCAAAATGCCAAAAAAAAAAAAAAAAAGCAGGTTTCAATTGATAATTTGACTGAAAAAAACAGGATGGAGAAGCATCCAGAAGAGGATTCTGGTTTGAGACACAAACAATATCTGTTATCACTAACTGGGAACTCCAGTTCAGTAAAGTAATTACATTCTTATCAGTTGGTCAAAGCAAAAAAAAATATTTATGTACAGACTAAATCAAAAACCTGAGGTTGATCACTTAAACCCCCCACAAAATCCAAAGGGAAATGAAGTTGCAATGGGGTGGTGCCACACAAAGTAAGCACAGTCATTGACTAAGGCCCTGCCTAGGGTCAAGAACCAATCTATTGAATACTACAGTCTCTCTAACTTCTTCAAGCTTCAAACCCAAGTAAAAGCTGCAAACAGATGCCTCCTTTACTCAGGGCTCAAAGCCTACAACTGCCTTCTGAAGGCAGGTGACTGTTGCATTTTATCAAAAACCCAACCCTCTTTGTGAAAGCCTGTCCAGAAGATGAAGATGATAGTAGTGATTGCCATATAAAAGGTCAAGTAATGCTCATCCACTACATGGAAATTGAAATTTAATTCCCCTTGCATCTAAGAATCTCTTCTTAAAACTAACAGCTCCTTATCGTTTCATTTTAGCGAGTCTTTCAGCACATCTCAGATCCCAAAGCTGCCTCAGTGCCTAAAGGAAACAGTCTAAATATTAAGCTACACAGCTGTGTTTGCACTTGTGTTCTTTCTAGTGCCAGGACCTGCAAAATCATCCAGTACAGACAGCTCTTTTGGTCCCACATTCAACTGAAATGATGGAAGAACACAATGTAACCTATGGTGAAGTGTTTAGGTAAATGCTCTTCTAGAAAATTATGGAGGTCCAAATCCCCTTCCTATGTACATCTTCCAAAATGATTACCCCTTCTGTATGCTCTTTTATTTATCGTATGGACCAGCCAAAGTTTTTTTACTAAAACATTATTGCAGATTTTTAACACACCTGAGAAGCTGCTAGCCTTCATGAGATGATGTACATTGCATTCTAAGATCAGTAAGAAATCTCATTAAGTGCTAGCAAATAGCTAAACATAATATTGATTAGCTTAGAGGTGTGATGTGATCACACAAAAGAGACACACTGGCTAGTACTTAAACTAAAAACCTGCTTACAGGCACTACAGCCTCTTCCACAAATCTGTGCCACTTGTTATAAAGTGGCAGGCAAAACATGATTTTTTTTTGTTATCCATGCAATGTACTGAGAGTTATGAATTTTAACTAATTTCCTTTCTTAATAAAACAGCTTTGCATCTCTTTGAATATTAACAGATATTGAAATTATTTCCAGTAAAGCATCAGGTCATGGTTTCATTAGAGATCTACCTGAAGCAGACATTTTCTGACACAATTCCTGTAAGCGGATGAAGAGACCATCCCACCAGTACTTAGTGTAATTAGACAGCAGACTTCATGTTCAGTCCACTGCTTTAGGCTCCTTGCATAACAGACTACAATTCCCAGGGCTAGCTGCTTTGGGAAAATGAAGTCAAAGCACAGAATAAAGGCCAGCAATTGTTATTATCTTAGCTAAAAAAATATTCTACAGTCTCATTGCTACATATCCTACAATATGCTAAAAAATATCCTACAGTCTCTCACAAGTGTCAAGTCCACCGACAATTCATGCAATGGTTCAGCCTCACCTTCTAATAATCATAATCATGCTTCCAGTTTTAAGAAACATTCCCCTAAGTCATCTCAATTTGAGAAGCTTTTTAACACTGTCACCTGATTTCGCTGTATTACACCACCCTCTGAAATTGTTTGTTCCAAACTTTCTCATTCTGTTAAGTTTACTTGCTGTCACACATCCATGAGAAAAGGAAGCACGGTCTGTTTTGCAACTCTCCTAATGCTCACTCTGTTTAACACTGCTGAGTGCATCAAAAGATCAAAAAAAATAGTAGCTGTGCATTTCTTCAGGTCACTGCCATCATCGGGTCTATCCAGGTGTCCTGTTACAAATGCACACTGATCACTTATTTTTTATTCCAAATGGTGCAGAAAACAACACAGGACTCAGTGATGTTGTAATGATTGTTTCCAGCACCATTTTCTGCCATTCTTATGCAGTATAGTTTGCATTCTGGAGTACAGAGGTGCTCAGGAAGCCTCGCACGCAAGCTCAGTGTTCGCAATCAGAGTCGGTGCCGTAATCCCTGGAAATCCGGTACCAGTACTACTAAACTAATTTACTGATCAAGTTCCTGACAGCAGCATGATGAAGGGCTGCACAATGTCTAGGAGTCCCAAAAAAATCTTATTTCTGGTGGTGACACTGATGTCTACACCAAATGTACAAACACAGAAGTATGCAGAAGCAGTTCATTCTAAGATGTTTCAAATGTAATTTCTTGCACGATTGCAATTTTTTCACTTTAGAAACGTAGTACAATCTGAGGTCCGAAAGGGGTATGAGGGACAGTCCTCCTTTTCATCTACTGCTATTGGTTTTTTCAAGTAGTGAGACAAAAGATAAAATTCTCATCTTTATTTTCAAAGTAATCCTAGCCATTCATTAAATAACAACTATCATTCATCAAGTCACCAAGTGATGTTGTGTCTTGGAATTCTAGTGCTAATAAAAGACAAAGAATTTCATCTAGTATTTCATGATTATAGTACCACTCTTGTTTAAAAGAGAACAAAAAATACCTAATACCAGAGAGAAGTCATGACATACTTACCTTTAACAGACTTTTGCTACATCCTCCTGGCAAGTTTACCCTGCACTGCAAAAGTTTTTGCAGCTAAAGCAAGTCCCACACCCTTGGGAGCATTATGTTTGCAACATAAGAATAAATTAAAGAGTTTTTAGGACAAAATATTATATTTTAAAACATTCTGATGAATTACCACTACAATATTTTATTAGTCGAGCATCTGCACACACAAATAAGCTTGTTCTTTTAATTCTTATTTTTCTAGGTGTACAGGTGTATCCTCTAAAAAGTGGTGGCAGTAGATTTGCCTATAAGTTGGTCAGATGAAGCAGATACTCCACACAATGCAGACCAGAGAAAACACTTTTTTCTGCTCTCAGGTCTCAGCCACAGTTTTAAGGAAAGCTGTGACAGAACATATGGCACGTCTAGATTTTGTTGTCTCTCACACAATAAAGAATCAAGCTATCAAAAGTAAAGTCTGAGATCAGAATAATCTGTGGTACAAGAATCAAAAAATGAATGGCATTCATTGAGCCTCTATGGATATGAAGCTATGTATTTCCCACATTATTTACTCATTATAAATAATAAAATACAATAAACAAAATCTACATATAATGCTGCAACAAAAACTTGGTGGAGAAGGTACCACAGTAAATTCTTGACTCGAGTGATGAACATGATCTGGATAAAACAATGAAAAAATTATAAACTAAATTATTAAGAAAGCTTCTTTGTTGTCTTTTTATTTTTTAATGCAATGCACAATGTCAAGTATGTAATCCTAGAAAACAAGAAAACCAAGGATAGAAGGGGAAATTCTGTCCTAGGCCATCACAAAACTGCAGCTCTGGAAGCGTCCAGAATCAGTGGCAGGGGAGGGGGTGAGGGGCCTGGGGAAGAACGAGGAGAAAGAAAAAAAAGCAGACACTGTATTTTAAAACCAAAAAATCTCTTCAATGCTCAAGTAGCATCAGGTAGTCAAGTGAGGAAAAACAGTGAAGTAAGAGACCAACTGTGTATTTTGGATAATGCTGAACTGAAGGACTACTAATGCAGCAGGAAGCAGCGAACTCTTAAAAAAAGACCAAAAACCTGCCCTGTGACTTCTTTGAGTCCTAAAGGCTGCGAGTGAAGTGCTGCCAAGTACCACTGGCTTAGGAAAGCAGGAGCAGGACCCTGCTGGGGCACAGCACTGGGTACTGACCCGGTCCCGACTCAGCCTGCCCCCCACCCCATCACCCAGCGGGGGCACGAGAGCACCCCTGCTCACCCACCACCCCCACCAAGCCCCCGAGCTTCCCACTGCTGGATTTAGCTGCCAGCAGCACAGCATTCTCAAGCTAAATCCAGCTCTCTCAAACTCAGAAACTTGGAGCTCATAATGGAAGAGATTAACTACAGTGGTTCTTTGGGGCTTAGAGACACAAGTTACCTTTTGCACTAGGAAAATAAAATTAATAAAGTAAATCATATAAGGGCACAAGAGGCTTGCTTTGATAGAATCACTTTTAAGCTAAAGGAGTGAAAACAATTTATACTATTCGCTATCTTTTATTCCCTTTCTTCAAAGTAGTATTCAAAAAACTTCTCACTAACCCCTCTTATTTTTTAGAAATGGCTTTTGGTCATCTCCAGACATACACACTGGACTCTCTTCTGGGAGTTAAGCTTTACAAGAGCATTTAAAAATACCTCTGTCCTTCTCTACTGGAGAGATAAACTAGACACTAGACAAAATCAGCAACTTGGTACATTTTACGAAGTGAATAATTCAAAGATTTCACTTAAGGTATACAGCACAGGATGAGATTATTTATCAGCTTAACCACTCAACTGAGACTCAACTGGGCATCAGATCACATTCCCATTCCAATCAAGGAATTCCCACTCCAATCAAGGCTTATCCCAACCATCCAGACTGCAGCTACTGCTACATGCAAAATGTTGGTGGGCTTTCCCTCTGCTGCAAATGAACACTACTCCTCAACAGTTTTATTTTTGTACAGGCAGTTTTAAATTTTCCCTCTTCATCATAAAAATTAAACTCATAATATTCGTTTAAATATTTCCCCAAAATCTTTTACCTTATTAAATGTTACTTAAAAGGTTAGGTCAATCTGCTTATGCATACAACAAAGTATGTCCAAAAAAACCCCCTTAAAATCCCTTCTTAGCAGTGGTGGGCCTAGCTTCTCATTAACAAGAAACATTAAAAGTCTAGTATGAATCCTTAACCTTAACTATCTGTCATTACAAAGTAAGAATTTAAGCTTTATGCAATGAACTCTTATTAAAATACTCATATAGATTTAAACAACATTAACTATTACAATCAAACCTACTGGAGCTGCTGCACCACCTTTGGATTTGCAAAATCATGCAGTCTTAAAACCTGATAAATAATACAAGAAGTCACCTAGTATAATTTACAAATAATAAAATTAATTCATCTTGGATGCAATTTAGCTGCTTCCTTTACCAAAATTCACTATTAGGAAAATAGTTTTTCTCTGATCTAAATGAAACAACAGAATCACATGATGGCTCAAATGGGAAGTGATCTACCAAGGTCATCTGGTCCAATCCCCCAGCTCAAGCATAGCACTCCTTGCCCAGGACCATGTCCAGACAGCTTTTGAGTATCTCCAAAGATGGAGTATCCATAGTCTCTCTGGTAACCTGTGTCAGTGCTCAGTCACCCCCACAGGGAAGGAGTTTCCTGATGTTCACAGAGAACCTCCTGTGTTTCAGCTGGTGCCCACCCTGACACTGGGCATAACTGGAAGGAGCCTGGCTCTGTTTTCTCTGCACCCTCCCTTCAAGTATTTATACACATTAATAAGGCCACCATTGAATCTTCACTTCTCCAGACTCAGCAGTCCCAGTTCTCTCAGCCTTTCCTCACAGGAGAGATGCTCCAGACCTGCAATCATCTTAATGGGCCTTCATTGGACTTTCTCCAGTCCCCTGTGCTGGAGAGCCTGGAATAGGGCTCAGAACTCCACATGTGGCCTCAGTGGTACTGGGGAGGGATCACCTCCCTTGACCTATGGCAGCACTCATGCTAACACAGCCCAGACTGCAATCAGCCTTCCTTGCTACACGAGCACGTGGCTGACTCATGTTCCACCTGATGTTGTCCAGTACCCAGGAGCCTGTTCTGCAGAGCTGGAGAGGATCCACCCTCGGGATGGTCACCGGGAATACAATGATGCACGGGGCCAGGCACAGGGCTTTGCAACCTCTCCCTGCTTGAACTCCATGAGGTTTGTGGCTTCTCACCTCTCTGTTCAGCCAGTTTCCAATCTACCTCACTGCCTGCTCATCTAGCCCGTATTTACCAAGCTTCTCTGTGAATATGTTATGTCAAAAGCCTTACTGAAGTGAGTGTAGACAACAGCCACTGCTCTCCCCTCACCTATTAAGCCATTTCTTTGTAGATGGTTATGAGGTTGATTAGGCACAACTTCCTCTTTTTTAATGGTCAAGACTTAGTGGTAATGACTGCCATGCATTGCAGTAAACCACAGTAAGTCTCAGCAGTTATTTGGGATCTACAGCTGTTAAGCTTGGATAATTTTTCACTGGCCATATACAAAGAAAGAGAGAAAAGAAAAAAAGGAAGAAAAAAAGAGCCCCTCTGTTTAAAGGTATTTCCCTCCCCACCAAATCAAATATTAACATGAAAGAAATGTGCAAAACATCAAGCAAGCATTTTTTAGTCAACCTACTAAATTAAGAAAGATAAAACTGAGCTACTACTTCAGAGAAAAATGGCTGAGCAAAGGGGAATAAAGAGCTACATGGTCTGGTAGTCTCTTCCTATCAAATGTCATACTGAAACTCTCATTTGTGTTAGTGCACTTTGCCACACTGCTAAGTTATCAGCTTTTTTCAAGAGTGCTCTAAACCTTTGGATTAATGTGTTCTCTCTGGTTTGCCCTTGCAAAAAAATACAACACTAACATATTTTGAATATTCTATTTAAATAGTCCATGCACAATGAAATCTACCGGGCAATCACTCAAGCCAACACTAATGAGAAAGTATCTTTTGGGCTTTTAAGAAGGCAGAATTAATAGGTATGTCAGATTCTACACATCTAAGGAATCTAGAGTATGTCAGTACCTAAATATATAACCATCCATCTTAAAGATGACTGCAAGCTTATAAAGATGTAAAGATGATTACAAGCTAGATAAAAAAAATCCTAATGCTTTATCATAAAGGCCATGAATTAGATGAATTAGAGAGGAGTTTGATAGCCTGACTTTTAAAAGCCTCTATAGTTTATTGCTTTCAAGCAACTAATGTGAAATACAATGACTTTATCAAATTGAAGTCCCTAGGTCTACATGCAGCATAGACTGAACACTGGAAGATATCCTTTCAATGTGAAAGCATCTTATGCCCTTGAGATTATGCCCTTATTCCCTGAATATTAAGGCAGATGGACACTGCAGAGTGGAACATCAGAAGTTACAGATGTGCATAGACTAAGAAGTGGAGATTTAAGTATAATAGCACAAGGCAAACAGGTCTTGGAGATAAATTCTGCATTCACACCTTCCACTAACTTTATCATATGGAATTATCTGAGTGATCTGATGGGTCCCATGAATCAACTCTCGTAAGTAATTCAAGTAAAATTAGCTTATCCCAAAAGAACACTTTCTATATAAAAGAAGACACCACATAATAACATCCATTACTTTGAACCATTTAATTACAGGAATGTCTGGTACTCTTTTTAATAGATTATTTGCGGCCTTCAAGGTCAACAGAGCTAAAGGTAATTGCAACACTTAAAAAAATTAACAGACACTACTACACAACACAGTAGTCAATCAGGAACGTAGGAAGAGTGCCTTCTATTAAAATTCTTTAATCTTAGTTGGAAAACATTCAATTCCATCTTAAAAGTGGAATGTTGCCACTTAGTTTTCAGATGCCTTTTCTTTTGAGTACAGAAATGCAATAATGGTCCTTTTCAGGCCGTGTGCATCACTCAATGAGCAAGATAAATTTCTTAAGGCCCCTGTTCTAGGATAGAATTAACCAAGAAAAAGACACATAAGAGCATCAAGTTGCTACAGCTCTTTCTGCAAACCCACTTGCCTTAAGGAGAATCCATCAGACATGGTCCAGATGAAGTCTCCTTGGTGAGTTATAAAATGACACCCATAATTCCCTAGCGCTTCCAAAATATTTTGCTTCATGTTATCTAGAATGCCATTTGCCTTCCTCACAGCTGCATCACATCATGGGTTGCTGCTGTCCTTCTGCAGGAGCAAGTCAGAGTGGCTTTCTCCTATGCTGTCATCCCCTACAAATGAGTCAGTAGTTTACTGTGAAAGTTCTTAGCTCATAAATCCATCCCCACAACTCAAGTCTTTGCAGTCACCCATATTTTACTGTAATCCTGTGCAATGATAAGGCTGCCCCGCTTTCCGTCAAAAGCAAGTGTCATTACTGTGCTCCAACTTCCTGAGACAGAACTACTGAAATTTTTAACAAGGTCTTTTATCTTATCAAAGGCAGATCCTAAT
The DNA here is from genome assembly GCA_013400575.1 of Peucedramus taeniatus. Taxonomy (NCBI): domain Eukaryota; kingdom Metazoa; phylum Chordata; class Aves; order Passeriformes; family Fringillidae; genus Peucedramus; species Peucedramus taeniatus. The sequence continues at coordinate 93,066 of WBNO01027800.1, read as the reverse complement.
TTAGTCTGGCATATACTACCTCTGATAAATCCATTTACATGTATTCCATTTGCCTCTCTGCCTTTGATTCTTTAAAAAGTGTTCTCTATTGCTCTGCTATGGGGAAAAAAAATATCATTTTCAGGCAGCCAAAATCTTCTTTATTCTACTTTATGAAAAACAGCTATTAAATTTGCTCTTCTGCAGTTAAATATCACTTCTACTTTGATAGTGCTCTTTTAGTTTTGAAATATATGCTACAAGATTTTCTAAAACACATCTTCTTTGACCCAGCCCTATACAAACCTGAGGACTAGGAACCTGTAGGTTTCTTCTTCATTTCACTATATGAATTTCCACAATAAAGTGGGGGTAATAACTCTGACCATAACTTCATACTCACTGCATAACACCCACCTTCCTTTCTTGTTGAATTTTAATGGATGAATGGCTTTTTATTACTTCGACTATTTTCCTTTACAAGGTCAAACTCAGCTTGACTTCTGGCAACTTCTTAGTCACATTTAAGACTTTTGAACTCTTATAACATTCTTCATTTTTTCAATAACCACTTTTGCCACTCCTTCCAAGTTCTTGGCTAACTTATGATGTTCTCTTTGGCTGACTTTTCTTTTGATTAGGTCTGCAATCATCCTGCTTGTGTAGTCTGCTTTTCCTTGGGATGAAAATCCTACGCACTTTTTCTAATTCTGAATCAAAGAGTTCCCTTTGCTTTTTGGTTCAGCTAATTTCAAACCATTTCCCTACAGTTTCTCAGTCTGCATTTTTGAAATTCGAAACCTTTAATTGGAAACCCCTTTCAATTTAAACCACATAAACCTCTGATGCAAATTATTTAATCCAAATTCGGTTTCTACACACAGTCCTTCTAGAATGCCCTCAATACTTATGAAACCCAGTTTTTAGGCAACATTATTTGCTTTTAGTTCAAGAACTACATGTGTGGACACTGCATCCAGGAATTGCTGATCCCTAGAATTAGTAGTGAAATTATGACTTATATAAGAGTTAAAGACTCCACTGCATATTGTAACAGGGAAATAACTTTATTCCATTTACTGTAATCCAGTAATTCCATGCATACTTAATACAAGAAAACCCTTTTGCACCTGAAATTGTGTGCAAAAAGACTCATCAGTTAAGGGATAAAATTCCACAGCAATAATGAGGTATCTTTGATCACCACAGTGATTGAATCAAAATAGTAATTTCTGAAATTATTTATCCCTTTACTATTTGTTATCTGAGTGCATCCAGTCTCTGAATCCTTAATATTTACTTCTCATTCCTTTCCTTGACAAATACATATAAAAGATTCTGCCTTTCATAAAAAGATCTTTCACAAGAGCACATTTCCAGAGCCAAGACCCTGGTTTTCTACACTGCAACTTTTTACAAATCATCCAAGTTAGCAGGACAATCCTTGCAGTACAACACATTTTATTATTAAAGTCAGTAGAATTCCCCATACTTGACAATACCTGGAAAAAAGAATAAGTTCATTTTATGCAGCAGAATAGACATGTTCCAAGCTACCCAGCCAATAGCTCTGTATGCCAAACTACTTCACACATTGAGATGAATGAAATTAATTATCAGCTTGCTGCCCATTTTATGAAATTTGAATGACCATAAAAGTTCAGTAATACATTCAACACTACAGGAGCCAGAGACTAAGCCTACCTAATATTTAGTTTCATGCTTTAGCCAAATCTAACATCCACTTCCAACATTGTAAACAAAACATGGACTATGGCATCCCACCCTTACAGGGAAGGGAGCACTCAAGACTCAGACATACTTGTGGTCAAAAGGAACAACAAATGTCAGAGGGTCCACAAGAGCTTACAAAATTTTATTAGTAAATTATGCCCACCCTGGAGATACATTTCTCACTTTCAATGCCAATTAGCTATCATGGGCAGTCTGATCTTCTATACCCTTCTGGAAATGGGTTGGAGGGCTTTACTGGTCATTGTTGGTCTTTATGACCACCAAACAATGACCAGTCTTGATGACTGGGTTGGCCTTTGATCAACATTTCAGACCCAATTCTCAGCCTCATTCCTGCACTTGTGCTGTACAGTGTTGTGCTTATCTCCAGGATCCCAAACTGGAACATTAGTCTCAGCAAAGTGCTGCCCTTCCCCTGTATGTCCTCTTCTTCAGAAACATCCTTATCTTTCTCACAGAATGTTATTACCAACAATCCTTGGTTGGCTCCACAGCTATTGACTCTCGGTGTTTGAGGATACATATTAGTTCTCTTATCTTCTAGGTTTCTACATGGACGCAGGAGCTGAAGTAGTGAACCAAATTTAAGGAAAACAAAATATTCTTTCGGTGATTTCAGAAAGAGCTATGCATCTTTTGTTTTATCTGTAAGCTTTCATAATTAACCCATTCAAAAAGTGGACTAATTTCTCAGATTTTGTAACCATTTCAAATCTAACAAAGCCTCAGGATCTTTCTGCAACTCCTGTCTTCCATACAGGCCTTAAACAACAAGTGTCCTAACATGCTCTATAACTACTTTATTTATAGAATCACAGGCTCACTGGGAGTGGAAAATGTGGAGATCATAGAAATCCAACTCTGTATTCATTTAAGTAAAACACACATAGAAGTGACAAGTTGGGACTGTACAGTGCCTGTGGATGGGTAACCTTGTCTTATGATTCCTATAATCCAAAATAGTTCATCAACATTTAAACAGCAGGTAAATACAGTGCTGAACATTGCATCAGGCAAAGATATACTTCTTTTTACACTAAGACTTGAAAATGCTTTCAGCATACTTTATTATGATGGCTATTACATAAAGAACAATGATATTTTAGATTAAATATTTCCAACATAATTAGTGCCAGATTGTTTCCGATTCTTTCTCCATCACTATTTAAATTCCTGAATAAATTTTGTTGGGGCAGCCCCTAGTATCAATATAAGCTGGGGGAATGAAGAGATCAGGAGCAGCCCTGCCAAGGACTTTGGGGTGCTGGTGGATGAGAGGCTGGACATGACCCAGCCATGTGCACTCACAGCCCAGAAAGCCAAACATTTCCTGGGCTGCACCAAAAGCAGCGTGGCCAGCAGGGCAGGAGAGGGGATTCTGCCCCTCTGCTCTGCTCTGGTGAGAGAGACACCTGGAACTCTGCATCCAGCTCTGGGGTCCCCAGCTGAGGAAAGACATGGACCTGTTGGAGCAATTCCAGGGTAGGGCCACTAATTTGATTAGAGTGATGGAGCACCTTTCCTATGAGGAAAGGCAGAGATAACTGGGATTGTTCAACCTGAAAAAGGAAAGGTTTTGGGGTGACCAAATTGCAGCCTTTCAGTAGCTGATGGGAGCCTACAAGAAAGATGGAGAGAGACATTTTACAAGGGTTTGTAGCGACAGGACAAGGGGGAACAGCTTCAAACTGAAAGAGGGTATGCTGAAATTACATATTAGGAAAAGATCCTTTACTGTGAGGGTGGTGAGACACTGGAACATGTTGCCCAGAGAGCTGGGGATACCCCAACCCTGGAAATGTTCAAGGCCAGATTGGATGGAACTGAGCAACCTGGTCTAGTGGAAGGTGTCCCTGCCCATATCAGGGGATTGGAACTAAATGATCTTTCATGTCCCCTCAGAAATGAGGAATAACTGAAAGAAAGACTCATTCCCTGAAATGATTTTTAGAAGAAGTATGTAAAAAAATTTCAAAGCAACTGTTAAATATGAATTTCATTTATGTTCTACACTAAACTATAATCACAGCACTTGTAAATTTTCCTCAAAGGTGAGAGAGAGAGAGTACAAGTTCCAGTTCCAGAAGACCATTGGAACAAGACATGATCTGGAAAACTGAAACATTGTGGAGTATAAAATTCAGTCATGCTGCCTGACAAAAGAGAGGAAGCACAATAGGAGGCACAGGCACTAGTGATTACATTCTCTCCACATGGAATTAGCTAAAGGATGGAAGAGCCATTTGCTATGTATTTTCTTTCATGTTACCCTCTCTCCCACCTACCCCCAAAACTCAAGAGAGGTCTGCAGAGATGTCCCTTCACCACTGCACCCTAAGGAAGCTTTACAGAATGCTAAAAACTGCAGCAGCAGCTTGGGCCAAACCCCCTCGCAGCACCACAAGTCCCCTGCTGTCTGCCATACGGTTTGATCACATAATACCCAACCCCTTGGCTGGTAGGACCGAGTCAGTGGAGCAGAAGGCTGCAAAAGGAAGCTCAGCAGGAGACACAAATTGCTGTAAACAGCTTTAAATGGTTTAACGTGTACCTGGTGCCAGAAATCAGGCACTAACCAAAGATGCAGCCATTAGCTACCAGGGCAGCAGAACTATGGACTTGGAAAGGGAAAAGGTGAACATTACTCTTCATCCGAATTCTACCCAGGATGGAGGAAGCACAGCTCAAAAAATGACTTATGACTTCGACAATCAATACATTTCCATTTGCTAGGGTGTGGAAAGCCACGGGCTAATGAATTCTGCATTACAGGCAAACCTTGCCCAATTAGCCCACAGTGTCTGGAAAGCAGTACATGGCCCAGCCCTCAGGAAACCCTGCAAACCCAATGAAAGACCAATAAATCAGTGAGTGCTGGGTTGGGGGGAGGTGGGGTGGGAGGTGTTGTTTTGTTTCTTTGGTAGGAAAGTATCCCTGGAAAAACCAGGGTATGTTTTTCCTTATCCCATTTATTTAACTTTTTCACCTCGTACACTTGTCCTGGAGAGCTTCAGTTCTATCCCTGAGCACAAACACAATACCTCAACACAAGAGCAGGCCAGTGCTGATAAAGGCCTCTATATCACTACATAAACAGTCATAGGAACAGCTACAGAAACGTTCACATCCCTTGTTTAGCAACACGCTCCTGTCCATTGCCACTCTTGGGCCCTTTTGTACTCCTTTCTATTAACAGCACCAAGCTGATTTAAGCTCCCACGGACACACACAACTGCTCACGTCAGCAATACCACACTCCAAATACCTAGAAACTCTCCAAGCCTACAGTGGCCTCTGGGTAGTCACCTACTCCTAAAGGGACTTTCAACAGAGATGAAATCAGCAAATATACTCCATAATCCTAGAGCAGAGCAAATGGCCCATGGAGCATGGGATCTCAGATAGCAAAATTACAGACTGTAACACAGCAGAATTTCCTGCATGCACTGACTTGAGTCTTCCGCTTGATAGTGAGTTTCTCAATAAATTAAGTCTTTTTTCCTGCTTGGGAGACAAGCAGAATTCAGTCTTTATCAGTTTGGTAAGATTTTATTTATTTATCCTTCTGCCTATACTTCACTGCTTCTCATAGTCCTCAGCATTTCCTTAAAGCGACAAAATGTCTCTCACATGTCTGCCTGAAGAAATCACATAGAAAAATAGTCCAAAGATGTTTACCTAAACCTGTAGAGATCTTCAAGTAACAACTTTATGGCAGTAACTACCCACTGATTCCACAGCTCACACATTCAAATGCCAACTTTGTTAATTATTTCAGAGCTCTCCTGTAGGAGGAGAGTGAAGGTACAATACTGAAATCAACGCTAAATATCTAGAGTTTGGGTTGGACTTTGCACACCACTACCTAGCAAAATAGTCAAGTACAAATTGCATCATTTTCATAAAGACAAATCAGTTTCCAACAGTTCAGAAAATACTCCTATATTGCTTTGTATTTTCCTCTCTTGCAATCACGCCATGCATGAGACAATGTTCAGCTAAGTATTAATGAAACCAGTCATGCCCACTAACACAAAAAATTGTGTAGAACAGAAAAATCCCTAAACAGTTGCTGCCAGTTCAGTCAGATGCAACATCCCCGTGTAGCAGATGGGGCACAGGGAGTGACTGGGTAAGTTCATCTGCTGGCACTGTGTGAGGGGAAGGAACACAAGTCCCTCTTGCCGCCTGCACTGCTCACTGATAGCTGAGCTGCAGAAACCTCCCGCCAGAGCCGGTTCCAGCCTCCAGCAGTGTCCCACGGGCAGCGCTCTTGGAGAAGGCGTGCAGGAGCCCAGAGACTCGGGAGCCACAAGGACCCTCCGCGGGTTCTCCAGCCGCCCCTCATGGGTCCCTGCCCGCGATGGAGTGGCCGGGCAGTGACCTGATGGCCCCGCAGTGACCTGATGGCCCCGGCAGCCTGCCCGGGCTCACACAGCTCCACACGGCCGAGGGACCCGCACAGGGAAGGGAGCGCCGCTCGAGAGGCAGCTTTTAATTTTCCACAACTTTTGCTGCAGTTCCTCCTGCTAGGGCCAGCCTTCCACATGGTCTCACTTCTGCTCCCCCACATGATTAACAGATCGCATGCACTGGAGGCACCCAGGACAAAAAGCAGGGGATCTCCCAAACTTCCCAAAGCCTCCTACAGTGCTCTCTCCCAGCACAGCTTTTATTCTTTTTTCTTCCTATCTACAATAAAGATGCCAAAATAATTAAAGCATTGATTATTTTACTTTGGATAAGCTTTTTAAGAGTGCTTTATGCTTAAACCCATGACAAATGTGCTCTTTTAATTATTTACAAAAATTACTTTTAGAGCATTTTCCTGATGGACTATTATTATTACTGTACAATATGTAATCTGAAATGAACATAGCATGAAAAACCTGAAAAGAAAAAATACAAATAATTGAGAAAATACTCTTAGAGCACTTGGCATGACAGCATGATTCAAACAGCAATACACTGAAGTAAAAAAGTAAAAAAACAGCAGTAAAAACTGTTTTCAGAAACAGCAGAAAAGTCTGACCATCTCGAGAATAAAATCAATGAGGCCACTTTCTGGACTTTCATCTGTTGGAACCATCATAAACAACTGGCATATCATTCAGAAGATAGAACATCATCTTGTCTATTAGTACATCTTGTCTATTAGCTTGACCTGGAAAGCAGTGGAGGGGACAAATTCCTTTGTAATCAAGGTTTTCCCCACTTCACCTCCCCCCAAGAATTCAAGAAAAACAGGTACTTTAATTATGGGATCAATCAAGAGGGGAAAGAAATAGTTAGAATTTTTGGTTCATGATGCAAGCCTGAATAGAACACTAACAAACTAAAATCATAAGAAAAATCCATTATCTTGTCTTGGAATATTTTCTTTCTTTCAGTGTAAAAATCCTCTTTTCAAATGCATGTAGCAAGACAGTTCTTTTCACTCCACCCCAGGATAAACAGATATCAAAATCTGGTTGCTTTACTCAGATGAAAACTTCATATTACAATACACATCCCACCCTGCTTTAAACCACAGGCAGTATGAATGCAGATTTTGTAAATCACATTACTTTGAGTTTAACACTGGCATTTCTGTTCATTGACTTAGTAATTTTCATTGCTAAAATCATACAAGGAAAACAGTCAACTTCAATTACACATTTTTAATTTTAAAATGCTTACATTTCAAGTACTCCATGATGTATTTCTGTTTCAAGAAGCCATTTCTGCAACAATTGCTTTGGTTTTGAACAGTCCATTACAGACATGTGGCAACTCCAGCCAGGGTCAAACCATCACACATATGCACTAAAACCAACTTGGAAGTAAAATACTTTCATATTTAACCCTGAGACTCAGCAGTGAAAAGCTGGTACAACAAAACATAACAAGCCATTAACCAGTTATTCCTTCTTGAACTGAAAAGTACTGGAAACAACATTCTTAGTGGTAATTTCAAGGTACTTAAAAACAAACCATAACAGCTCTGCAAAAAGCACACCCTTCACTAGATATTTCAGTCAATTGATTTCACTCTTCTATAGCACTAAGGGTGAAGCACTAAGAGATACTAAGATAGCACTAAGATATACTCTCTCTCTCTATATATAAATACTTTAAAAATTTAAATAAGTGCTACTACAAAATATGATACTGATTGAAATGTGGAATATTAACAGTCCTCTACTACAGGATCACACTGTACTTCAGGACAGTCTTTAAATATAGGTACTTTAAGAATCTGCTGAGAGCTGAGGAAAAGCCTTTCAATCTCAAGAAGCTGTGATTTCGTATGAAATCAAACAAGCAGCACAAAAGTCACCCAATACCCATTCTGACATTTCACAATGTGGGTACAGTATAATCACAGAAGTCAAAATATGCATGGCAAAATTCTTGAACTTCACAAGCCCAGCTGTCATGCTCAAATTCTGCTGGTTTAGTCAGCCATCAGAAAATCTAGGAAATGACACAAGCTCATCAGAGCTCAGCTGCCTTACTTCATTTAAGATTATGTTCACTGACAATAAAGACACGTATCAAAAGATCCTCTGAAATCTTTTTGGAGGCAAGATCAAATGTTAAAATCTCCTTCAAAAAAAGCTGCATTTGAAAACAAAACAAACTGTAAAAAAAAAGGAACATAAGAAACTTTACCTTAATTGGAGCCCGGCTAAACTGTATTTTTCTGTTGGCTGGGATTTCATCTTCATCTGGCAATCCATTAATTTCAGAATATTCCATATCAGGTTCATAACAGTTATTTTCATCACTGTCATCCAGATCATCCTGTTCTGTACCTGTCTCACCCCAGTCAGAATTATACCTGGATCGTACCCGATACACATTGTAGTCAGAATGCATGTACACATGGGAACTCTGAAAATTATTCACATCTTCATGCCCATCTTTTTCACTTTCCTCATCATAATGGGACTCAGTAGCATCTGTGGCAAAATCACCACCTGAACCTACATTTCTTGTTAACTCTGCAGCTTCAGGCTGATCAAAGATACCTTCTGTATGTTCTGACTGTTCCTTCTGTTGCACCAAAACTCCTGTCTCTGTTTTTGACTTACTCCTAGCACAGCTGTCCACAGATCTTTCACTGTCAAGCACACCAACCAAATCCTGTTGACCTGCTGCAGAACTCTCAACAGAACCAGCACTTGCCTCTGTGCTCTTTTTTATTTCTTCAGTTGTTTTTGAACCTGCTGAAGTGCCTGTGGACACTTTCTGCCTCGGTGTTAAAGGCGTGTTAGTCTGCTGAGAGTTCTCAACAGACATCACGCCTGTACTCTGTTTGGCTGGGGGAGACCACGTGCTGGCCTCTTTCAAAGGACTGAAACCCTCAAGGTTTGCAGCTGGGGAGGAGATATTTGTGACAGTAGATGAGAGGTTTAGTGGATAGTGACCAGTTACAGAGTACTCTTCGTTGTTTTCCGACTTTTCTACGATTACATTGTGTGAGTCAGTGTTTTCAAACACTGCACTGAGCTGACTCACGGTTGGAGAGACAGTCTCTGTCCTTGGGCTAAGACTGTCCAGTGAATCAGTGCTGCCTCTGTGAGACTTAGAGCTGCACCACTCATCCGGAAGTTCATTAGAAATGATTTTCTCTTTCTTTGGGGAATAGCGATTTGAATGTCCCGTTTCATGAGCATTTCGCTCAAACATCTTCCGAGTTTCAGTAAACTTGGAATAGGAAGGACCATCATGGAGAGTGTCAAATCTACTTATTCTTTCAGACACGGATGATTCCAACTTTACTATTGAACCATCTGCTTTTTCTACAAATTCTTTGGGCCTAATTCGTCTTTGAGGTGATGGAGGGCCACCCTTTCCCCTGGTTTTAGGGGCAACTCCAGCACTTTCAGTGGGCTCCATGCCCATCTGCATAAATAAGTTCTTGATCCTATTGACATTTGAGCCATATTTCCTTCCCCTGCTCTGTGAGGCCTCTCCTTCCTCTTTCGCTTTTTGGTCTCCATCTGATTTCGGTTTGTCAAAGGTGCTTTTCAGCGCCTGGAACTCAGTTCTGTAAGCATTTCTGTGAGGAGAGGCACTTCGGAGGGTGGATCTTTCTCCTGAAGACTCTGTTTTCATCATGTTTACTTCAGGAGTGTGAAACCTGCTTGCATAGTTTCTGCAGTACTGCTCTCAGTAGTTTGCCACAGCAGAGATTCTGCTTGAGGAGTGTTTTTCCTTAGAGGCCACTGCCCTTCAGCAGGACCATACTTGACAGATCTGGAAGCAAATGTCTTAATGCACACGGTCAATTTTGACAAAGCAGCACGGCTGAGGACTCCCAAGATCAAGGGCTGATTTAACCTGCAATAGAAAGGAGGGTTTTCTGAAACCACATCAGGTACTTTAAGTCTGTCACAATTTCCATTTACCATTTTCTGACATGTTTACAAAAAACTAGTAAAAAAAAAAACAAACCAACACCGCACAGACATGTGAAAACTTGCCATTACAAACTTTTTCAAATTGACTGTTGCATAATTTACAATCTATAACATCACAGCAAAAGAACAAATAATCATAGCTTTCCATTCACAAGTATAGTATCATGGCACAAATATGCATGCATATGGAAAGGCAATGTGACATGAAATATGAGGCACTGTAAGACAATCCCCGCTCTCTCAGAGAAACATAATGGTAGAAACGCGATCAAAGATAATACGCTTAGAAAGGCAAATGAAACATCAGCTCGAGGGAATACAAAAAAACTGCACCCAAAGTTAACATCTTCAGCTGACAGGGTAAAGGAAGTGAAATCCCGTTAGAGAAAGTTGCCCCTTGCCACGGGCAGAGGTTTTATCGTCTGGAAGACCCTGGAGGTACCAACGAGGAGATGCAGAAACGGAGCCAGGGGCTGGACCGCTCGCACGCCCCGGCCCCAGGGGCTCATCCCCGGCCCCCGCAGCGCAGCGAAGGGCAGCCCGAGGGTCTTCCAAGCCAACCCCCTCTCCCTTCTCCTCCGTTCGGGCTCCCCAGCCCTCGCCCTGCCGCGCCGCCGCCGCCGAGGCGGAGACGCCTCACTCTGGCCGCTGCACGCACGGTGCCGGGGCCG
>WBNO01027800.1:46805-81703 GCA_013400575.1 Peucedramus taeniatus | reverse complement strand
TGCAGTCCGGCCCCGGGCGGTGACTGCCGAGAGGCGGAGGACGGGCCCGGCCGCGGCCACGCCGCCAGCGCCGAGTCCCGCTGGCTGCCCCCGGCCCGGTTTATCCCGTTCTTTCCTCCCCTGGAACGCTCGTTTCCAGCCTGACCCCCGCGGACCGGGCCCGCCCGGCACCCGCCCGTTTCGGAGGAGGCAGCGTGCCCGCCCCCGCGCGGGAGGGGCAGCGTCCCGGGTCCCGGGAAAATCCCCGCTCCTTCCCGCTGCGGGAAACCCGCGGGGCGCGGGTGGCACCGGGAGCACGGAGAACTCCCTACAGATCAGGAGCCAGCGTGTTCCTTCCTTCGCTGTTAATGCGCTCACCCAGGCTGCCCGAGCGAGGAACGTGCTGGTGACAAACCCCGGCAAACCGCTCACAGGTCCGTGGGCATGGCTTGTTCTGGCAGCTGCTGACAGCGACGGAGGATCACCCTTGGAGCACAACCACAACCACAAACCCTTTGTTGTTTGTTAGCTGGGCGAGTTCACCACAAAAATGTTTTGGCTTTATAAAGGTAGTAAGAAAACTTAATTGCAGAACATGAAATCTCTAGGTAATTTGTAAAATGGGCGATCCGGGAAGGTAATGACTGTTAATCACATAACAACTCTACTTAAGTAAAGTTCGTTGAACTAACTGCATAAACATCCAGGAAATGGCCTGGGGATGTACAATGCAAAGCCTGAAAACTAATTATTTTGTATACAGAAGCAAGACAGTGGTGACTGGAAATAAAGAAATGAGGTGTGCAGATCCACAAGCCTAATCCATTACTTTTAATGAGATTGAAGCATTGGTACTATATACCATTGAAGCGTTCACAGGTGTCGATCTCTAATCGAGAGAGCTAATTTGTACCAAGGGATGCAGCACATAACTGTTCGTCTCAATAAAGTTTAAATAACCAGCATGAATATTGATAGGCAAACAACAAAACTTATAGATTGAAAGCCAGCATTTTGATAAATACGCCTGAGGCCAGGAACAGAAGTGAGAGTGTTTCAGAATTTTCCCCACTGCTGGCAGGAGCCTCTCCTGGCGCACTGCAGGGGCCCGGCTCAGGCTCCTGGAGCCTCGGGAGAAGGTGGAGGATTCTGGACGCCCTGCGGGCTGCTGAGCAAGGCCGTGCCAAAGCACCCAACAAAGGGTGGAGCAAAGCCTCCCAAAGCAGGGAGAAAAGGAGATCAGATGAAATATGTAATGGACCAAGATACAGGCAGCCCCTGAGGTTCCAAAGCAGTCCCAGAAAGCTCCCATTCCAAGACCGTTTTCCAAAGCAGAAGAATGAATTACTTTTTCACAGCTGCTTGCAATAAGAACTCCAACAGGTGATTCACTGCACAAAGACTGAAAATATTGCAAGTAAGCAAGACATCACCTATTAAAACATCAGCTATTACAACAAATCTGAGACCCAGCGTCTCAGTGTCTTTCTATCAGTATGATTTTGGAGAGGTGAAGCTGTAGGAACACCTAGAGAGCCACTTGACTTTTGGAGATAAAAATACAGAACTTCAGTTGTTATTGAAGAAGAGTAGAGACATAAGGCAGACATTTAAACATTTTAACCAATTTGTGATTTTTGGCTAAGGATACGGGGTGGTTGAAGACCTTAGCATGTACCAGATATATATCCTTAAGAGTTTTATGATTCCCACACACAACCAAAAAAAGGCACACAAGCAAACATAAAAAAAATCAATGAAACAATTGAGACAAGCTTAAAGAGACTAATTCACATCTTATTATATAAAGATAATTAGAAAAATATCCACTACATTATCTGCATAGGTGAAGTCCTTTAAATTAATTTGCTAACAGAAGTAGTGCAAACAAGATGGTCACTTCTTGCCCATAATATACACATGAAATAATGTACCTAAGAGAACAGTTGTATTATTTCATGTCAGAATAGTGCAAACTATTCTATACCTCTGTATTATACTTTAGTAGAAAGTAAAGAAATGAGGCAACTCACTGATGCTCATAGAAGCAATGCACATTAAATCTCAAGGTTTTCACAATGAGAGATAACATATTGCATTTATGTTTTCCTTAAATGTGCTGTTGGTAAAAAAACATGAATGTTCAGCTTTGAAACAGAATCTAATGCCAAATTATTTTAAGTAATTTCATGTTCCTTCAATACCACCTCAGGTTCATTCAATGCAAGATGTACAGAAACTACTGGAAATTTTTGCTGCTTTATCAGAGACAGTTGGGACCCTATTTAGATGTTCAGCATTAGTTGCTGACTTCTAAGTTATTCAAAGTTACATTATAATCACTAACAAAAAATTTCAAGCTACATCCTTATTTACACAGTGCCCATGTAAAACAATATTATTATAATGTCTAGAATAATGAATTGTATTTTATTTCAATTGTTATGTTGCCTTTTAAGACAATCTCTTCATATATTAACATGCCATGCATCTAACTATAAATATCAGAACTTTCACATTTGCAGTACTTTTGTGATAATCCATTTGACTAGAAAGTATTTTTAGGCTTTGCTAAAGTATGATTGATATTTCTGTTAATTCCTGAGCAATATTAAAATGCACAGCATACTTTAGAGAAGATAAGAGACCAAGGGCCCCCTTACTATGTTAGTATAAAATCAGAGTAACTTCACTGGAGTTATAGAATTACTCCATTTCCCAACTAATGGGAATTTAAAATCTGTTCAGCCTAGTATTTACATATGATAGCATATGACTGCCATTTAACTTGCAATGCAGTAACAACTCAATTCAAATGATTTTGAATTCTCACATCTGGCAGGGAGTGACCCAAGTTGTTTAACGTTATTGGCATGACTTTCCAGTACCTTTTAAAACCAGTTTTGTTGCAGTCCCACAATAGTGAAAACAGTTGATTTTCTGTTTACTCTATATGTGTGAATTATATTTATTTACTTTTACTTGCTGTATTTACTTTGGATGTCACTGATGGGTTGTTTCAAGTCACTTCTCTGCTTTTAAGCCACTGAGGTTTTTTTTGTGATTGCGATTTATTTGCACAGCAGAGCAGCAATGCAAGTTTTTCCACATGGCTCAGGCAAAAGAAATAAGTCATTCCATCATTTGTCTCCTGTCAGCATCTTTCAAGTCTCACAAGATAATGTCTGTCTGTTCACGTAGAAATGGAAACTATTTATTTAATCTGATCTTTGGCCAAGAAATCCTCTCTCTGCTATCCTGCCAAACCATCAGTGGGGAGGAGGTTTTCTTCCTTATACATATCACAACATAAACAGAAAATTGAGTTCTATTTTTTCACAGTTCCCATGAATTCTTATTATGTAATCCAACTTAAAGAAAAATATCTGGTCTGAACAAAATACTTACATCTTGGCGGATAAGGTACATTCAAGTTAGGGTTCCCTATAACCAGAGTAGCAGAGACTAAAATATGCAACAAACAGCTATAATAATAGGTTGATAACCTGTAGTTTCAAACATGAGTAATCTGTGATTGTCGTAAGTGTAATTCTTTTCTATAGGAAGCCATTAATAGTTAAAAATGGGAGCTCATTAATATCACTAATTTGGCAACTTCAGAAGATGGTGCTGTTTTTACATAGAACATGTCAAACTACTTGAAAGATCAAGAATAGCATCAAAAGAAAGAACTTTGTCCTGAAAGATCTGAAGAAAATCTGCTAATGATAACAAAACTGCGTATTCTAGCAGTTTATCAGAAAGGCAAATATTAGCATACGAAGGCCTAAACTAAGACTAGCAAAGTCTTTTCTCAGTTACTCTGAGGAGACTTTCACATCCATTCTTTAACATCCTGCTTTTAAATTATTCAAGAAATGCACAGCTATGGCTAGAATAAAATCAAATTTTCAAGAGGGGAAAACATGAATTATACACTGAGTACAACTGCTTACTTTGAAATTGTAGTTGTGCCTTCATTAAAAGCTAGAAATCTTAAGAATGGTCAAAAGAGCTGTATTTCACACAACTTGCCCTCATGAGCCCTCAGTATTGAGTTCTGCATTTACACCACAACTCAGACAACTGTTACCAGCCTAACTAGAACATGGCAGCTAGTTGCAGAGAAAACATAATTTCATGGAAAAGGAAAAGACAAAATGTTTCACCTGCTAGGATTTTTAAGAATCAGTCCTGGCAAAACTCATTTCATGTTAAACTATTTAGGCAAGAAAACTGTTAGGAAGCATCCCATAAAACAGATTAGTTGACAAAGTGAGTAAAATCCTCCAAGGTGAGTGGTACCTGTCTCATACCTTAATTCATCAGGTAAGTATCATATGTAGATACATGCTATAGAAAACTCTCCAACCTCACTGGGGAAGATTCAGACTTAGAAATGTTACTAATTCAGCTATTTCAAACCTGAAGAGCAGAAATAAGAGATAGCTGAGAGACTCACCATAATTCAATAATTATCTCTTCATGGAAATATTTTCTGATTGTAACATTAATTTTCTATTGAAAAGGCAGGGGTTTTTTTTACAGTCTGAATCTAGAATACAGAAAACAATGGGGTTTTGCAGTCTTGCAAAAGCATTGTCTTAGAATATTTCTTATCTATTGTAAGATACATAGTAGATTAAGATAGTGCAGTATTCTTATCCACTGTAAGATAGTGTAGTAGATATCCATAGTTACTCTTAAAGCTCACTTAGCGAGCCAAACTGGGAGAAGAAGGAGAAGTGTACTAGGAGAGAGAAATATACTTGATGATCAGAGCTTATGAGTGTACTGGACACTGTCAGTAAATCACACACAAGCAAATCTGATTACTGAGTTCAGGAGATGCCACCTTGGCAAATCAGGTAACATTTTGGGCCATGAAGAAGAGAAGACAGCAAGTTCAGTTTTCCAACTCACTGCTCAAATTCAGTGACACTTTGGAGCCTATACTGACATTCTAGAGAGAGCAGAAAATGACTTCTTGGAGAGAGAAACAGAGCCCAGAGTTCACAAAATGCAGCACAGCACTGCTGCTTTGCAGCATGCAATCTATTGCCAAGTCGGAAAAATTTGTCTGGATTGCTCCACCCTGAAGCTGATGCTTATGCCTCTATTTGAGTTCACATTTTAGTAGCCTGTGTTCCACACCCTCTTGGTAACATGCACATAGGCTTGTTACAATTGCATTAGTGTAATTTGTTTCTCCTTTTTCCTTTACAAAAATATAGTAATTTGAATAAATAATAATGAGAAAACAGCTGTTTATCTCAAAACAGCTATCTGTCACTTATAGAATATAACCCCAAATATTGTTTCCCATGCCTTGGTTTCCTGTCATGTACATTGGATTCTCTTTTCCCTTACCTTACAGGTACTGTCTTGCCATCACCATCAAGTGAAAGTTCTCTCTTAAAGCTAGATTTGGTAGTCAATTTAATTTAGTGCATAAAAGCATTAAATACTTGATTATTGTGTTCTATATGGCATCAGATAATGAACATAGGCCAGCCAAAAATATTCCATTATTTTGGAAAAGCTGTGTTCTTTGCCAAAACATAGAAACATATCACAGTGCTGCTATCACTGTAGAAATACAGGTTAAATTACATTTTGTGCTAAGACTAAAGCACTGGAGTAAAAAAAAAGAGAAATCAAGAAGGGATCACACTATTGAAAACAAAAATGAGAGCACTGCCATCAGGTTGAAACACAAAACATAAGAATTAATGAATCAAAGTCTACAAATTTAACTACACCATGTTTAAGAAAGGAAGGAAAACTCCCGTTAATCAGTATAGCATTACAGAGGGAAAGGATTACATAAACATTTGCATGAAACAGAACAAGCAATTGCACGATACAGAAGAGAAAAGCTTTTGAAGGGTCTGGGCCGTTGCCCAGGACAAAACCGCCCAGCAATAGCTGCTAGAAGATGGCCAGTTTTGCACAGGCAGAACCGTCAAGCCGCGAGGGTAACAGCAAAGCAAGGCCAGGAGCCCAGGCGCTGACAGCGGGTCTGACACTGAACTTTGGGGCGTGTTTTACAAAAACCCGGGGTTTTTACACCCGAGCCCAAACGCGGCGCTGAGCAGCGGCTCTCTGGCGCCTCCCGTCGGCTGAAAGGGGCGGTGCCACGCCCGGCACAGCGCCGTCCGAGCCTCCTGGAGACACCATGGGGGGGAAAATGCGGGGAAAAAAGGTGGGAAAAATACTGGGTTTCTCTATTGCTCGGCAGGGTTATGTTCCGTTAGCTCTGCAAGTGCATTATGCGTCTTTAGACAAGGGAAACCTCTTGTCATTGACTGTCAAGTCAATGGCTATATCCACACAAGATAGCTGGAAAATGAAAGCTTCCACTTTTGAAAGCTCCACTTCCTGTCCTTGGAGAAAAGGGCTGCATTCGGGAAAGCTACATTAGGTTACAAATACTCTCATGCAACACATATTGCTGTTAAGAACAAAGTAGATGCACACTCTCTCAGAAGGGAAGCAGCCCTAGAAGAAGGCGAGGAGCTGTAATCTGTATTGGCAAGTGTTTGCCTAGACCTGCACGGTGGGTTTTGGTAATGGGTCCTGGTCACCAGGAGGAGAAGGTTCTGTTGAAACCAGAGGCAAACAGTACTCTTGCTACCAAGGCACGGTATATTTACACACAACATGCCCATCCATTTTCACTTAACAAATAATGTCTGATTTGGTCATTTATATCTTAACTGTGAAGTAACAAAGAGACCCAAGAACTCCAGGGTGCAGCTGTTAAATGGCACCGGGGCCTGAGGGACTATTCCAGTGCCCCCTTTTAAGGGTGGGTGTTTTCATTTATTCAGGTGTAGAATCATGCACACAGAGCTGCTCCGTGTCGTTTTTGTGTCGCCTCCCGGGACGGGGGTGACAATTGGTGACCCCGAGTGGAACAACTGGTAACTCCCGAAGTGTGAACAGCACCAGGGGACTGCCCAAGAGGCCAGCATTGAGGGTGAGACTCTTGTGATTCAGATTTACTAAGATCACTTAGTAAATAAGCTGATAGTAGGGTTTGGACATATATATTTTTATGTGCTGGTGTCTGGGCAGCAAAAGCAAATACTGCAAGCAGGCTGCCTCATAGCTCAGTAGAAGCAAACAAGCCAAAATCGAGATTCTACAACAAGTGAATGGGAGGGGATGCAGAATCAAGAAGAAATAGGATGCAGAATTTCAACTGTTTTACCAAGGACTTAACATAAATTCAATTTATGGGAAAATTCTGTGTAGTGAGGCCATGTTACTATTTTTTCCTCTGTGTTGTGTGACATTGCTCTACATAATACACCTCGTACAAATGCCCAACCTCTCTTCTAAGCACTATCTTGTCATCTAAGAAAAATGATTGTAAAGAAGCAGGGGGGAGAGGAGTGGACTGAAGGCTGAATGAAGGGAAGTGAGATTACAGAGGTCTAATCTAGTTTAGACCTACTACCCTGCAGTCTGCATTAGTTTCATAGTGTGGAAGAAAAGTCACATTTAGGAATAGATGTGAGGAGGGAGAGGCAGAAGGGAAATACAGGTGGGAACAGAACTGCCAACAACCTGTCAGATCTGAGAGGGAAGTCATAAAGAGTGCATGAGGAGCAAAAGTACTTGACCCTTATTATTTATTTATTTTGGATGCAGTGGAATTTTCAGATTGGGAATAAAATGACAAACAAAAGAAAACTTAGCTGCATGTGCCCACACCTCTATATAGGCATCTTTGAAGGTTCCACCAGTGACTTGACTGTGATGCCTATCAGGCACAAAATGACTGGCTTAGCCTGTATGGCAGAGACACCATGTAATCAGTCCCAAATAATCCCAGCTGCAGGTGAACAGTTTTGCATTATATTTCAGTAACTCCAGCTTGCCCTGTAATTTGAACAGGAAAAGAAGTTTTTAAAAATAAAAAGGAAGGAAGCAGCTCAGGCAGAGGAACAAGGGAATGATTAGCTTGCATGGCAGTGCTCCTCCCAGACTGCACAGAGGACTCACTAAGAACCCAGAAACAACAGGCAAGTAACTGGGCTGGGAGAGGTGGAGGACAAGAGAACATTTTCCTTGTATCCTATACTTGAAAAATTAATTAGCTTTGCACAGCTGCTCTACAAGAGCATATACAGGCAGTGAAGAGACTGATCTCATTAGACAAAGAAATTATTATTTCACTGCAAGGAAAGAAAGAAAGTGGATATTTAATATAGTATGAGGTAGTAGTAACTCATGGTGCTACTACTGGTTATGCTCAGTGCCATTCAGAGAAGGAAAAAGAACACAGTGCACCAAATTTTCCGAAACAGCTGAGAGAGTGGGAGTTTAATAAATCCCAAATTCACTAACACTACATTTCGCCCATGCATGGTGTTCTCAGCAGTTTAAGTGCTTTGGGGAGGCCATCTGAAACTATACATAGATGCATGCCTGCAAAGGGGTACCACATTACTATTTCACTATCTTTCTAAAAAATAAGAGAATTCTAAGCATACATTTAACTGTGATCATTTTTTCACTTCCCACCATTACAAAGCTGCCAAGTCTGTGCCAGATGCCTAAAGATTTGTGGATTGCTGGAGGGAGTCTGCACCTAGTAAGTGAATTTGAGATTTTGCTATTTTTCATTCTCATTGCTTTTCATCCTCCCTGGACAGCAGATAGTGGCATTATCATGAATGGATCATTTGTTAATAAGAAACTTCTCATGACTTCTCAATACAAAAATCATCTAAATATCATAACACAGGACACACTAGTGTATTACCTGCTGTAAGTTTAAAAGAACAACTGAGACAACTTACCAGAAAAAAATGTGGAAAAAAATCTTTTCCACTGCAAAGAGAAAACACTGAATGAAATTCTGTTGCCTTGACTGCTAAAAATTTATATTGTATCATGTCACCAAATCCTGTTTTTTTTTTTTAATCAGGATGAAGATTCTTAAATCAACAAATTATGCTACAGCTTTCTTGAATTCATTATGTTTAAAAATTAGGGGCCACTCAATAACACTGTGAATCACTAAAGAGAATGGCAAATGTCCTTCTGACTATACTGAAGTATCCTGATTACTAGAAAAGGAAATGTCTGCAAACCTCCCAAACTGCAGAAAGCACTGGCTTGTTTGAAAGTTAAGTTTAGGACTCTGAACCTGTACTGTAAAGGTAGAAATATGGACAATACATGCATAAGGCTAAAATACTTATTTTTAGGCAGGCCTTCTGATTGTTGTGCAGAGCGTTTCCTACTACTCTTAAATGCCCCAAACACTTCTTATTTACCTTTAATAGATTTGCTGAAGCTCACATTCAGTACTGCTACAATAGTGAACTCACTAAATAGTCAGCAGAACTATGTGTTGGCAATAGAACAAAAATTGGGAAATATATTGAACAGTGAAGGGGGTAAGGCAAAAGAAGGAAAATATATTTTAGGGAAATATAAATGTATATACTATCACTTAGACCTTTCTTTTATTATGCTGAGTAAAACTGGGATGCAGTAGTAATACAAAAGGGTAAGTAAAGCATCCTTCCAAGGACACTGTATCTCAAGTTACTAAAGAAAAAAGAAAAAACTCTATTATGATCAAAATACAGGCTGGACAAGTCACTTTAGGATATCAGTGCAGCCAATCAGCTCCCCTCACCCCCTTAATTTTCATAGGCCTGTTCATACAGATAAGTTTTAGAAAAATTGTCTATACTATTTTCCCCATTTATACATAGCATTCTTTCTGCCCTTGTGGTCTGAAGTCTAGCAAACAATACTAGCAGGAAGTTCAAGGATTCAGAATCTCAGAATTGAGGCCTTTATTTTTTTCTATCTTCTTTCACTGAAGGCTTTGCTCTATCAAACCATCTAATTGCAAGTAATGACTTCTGCTAAATTTTCTCTTTGAGAAAATCAGCCTCCTGCCCACTTCTATTCTTTTTCCTTCCTTGTCAAACTGTCTTGGTAGATGTAAACCATCTGATTCAGCACTGATGGAAATCACTGACCATGTAGCCTTGTATAACATTTTGCCGTTTCCCTTTCATTTGTAGTAAACTTGAAAAGCATAAACTTGAAATCAAATATCCAACCATCTGCAATTAATACCATTACTAAGATACACAGTATTTCTCAGACTAAAACTCCCTGTAATACTTTGTACCATGGAGTATGTGATTACCCATGATACTTACCAGCTGTGCTTGTAGTCAAACTGCAATGCCAGAAATCTTGAGTCTGATCATGCCTTCCATTTCAGCAATAACTCAGTAACAAGATCCTCGTGAATGCAATATCAAAAAGAAAATGAAGAACTTCTTGCTGATGAATGAGAAAGCTTGCTAGGACAGAAGTCAGTAGGGGTATGACCCTCAGGCCACATAGGTGGGGAAGTTCAAGAAATTCTTTTCTAGGAATGAATCATAAATTTTTCACTAACTGATTCATCTGTAACAGAAGAAATTTTAAAGAGGAGACATGCAGAGCAGTCTGTGTTTTTCACAGAAGGCTCAAAACTGGAGAAGAAAAATAGATGTTCACAAGAGAACTCTATTTTTTTAATTAACATGCTAATCTTGGCCATGATTATGACAGTGTTTATTTAACTTTTTGCTTTCTAAAAGACGACCATAACTCATCACAAAACAGACTGTTTTTAAAGAGTAATTGTTGCAGGCTATACTGCCTTAAAAATGTTCTAATAGCAGCAATTCATGTTAATTAGAAAGTTGTTCATGTATCATGAAGTACCACTTGTTCTGTGTTGCTTTTTGAGAAGGGAGCTGGTCTGCTTATTTATTTTATGTACTTTATGTGGGTGTAATTGATTCTGTTATTTTAAATAAGTGCAGAATTACGTGTATAAGGTAATGTGAGGTAGTATTTTTTTTAAAAAAGCAAAAAGCAGAAGTCTTAAATATTGAGCTATGCCATAATTATTTCTATGTACACTTTGAAAGCCAACTGTGTATATTTAACCAATACCAGGCAGTAGGAAATTATTGTGATGAGGCTTTTTTTTATGTTCTTATTTCACTGTTTAGCCAAGCCTGTACAAACAAATTCAATGAAGTCCAGATCAAAATTCTACATACTTTTTAAACTCTTCTCAAACTTACTGAATGAAAAGGTTATAGACCAAAATCAGGAGTTCTGCTGGGGGGCTGGGGCCATGCAGATTGCTACAGTGTACTGAAACCCCCCCCATCAATAACAAAACAGAAGACATAACCTTCTTCACAGTAGGCAGATGTAGAAACTCTCCTTTCCCCCTGCTTCTTAGCTGAGTCAATCACAGTTCATAATAAACACACAGGGGAAAGACAACTACTAAGCCCTTCCTGTGGCATAATCTCATCCTACCACACAAGCTGTGGTCTTTTCTCTATGTGGTTACAGAGCAGAGAGCAGCATACAAAAGGTTTCTGCACCTCCCACATTAGAATGCCATGTTTAGATACAGAAAACAAGGAGAGGGCCATCTCCATCCCCCTTGACTACAGAGTCTATAGCTTTGCTTGCCCAAACAAGGCAGAGCAGAGCTCCCAGTATTGTTCTCTTAACCCATGCACACAGGCAAGGGTTAAGTACACAGGTACATTGGGCCACGGAGTAAGCAAGCAGAGCATTGTTCCCTGGAGCCATTGTTTTGAGAGGTTAGGAATGCCTGAAACATAGTGGTACAAGTCTACCAAAATACTGCCCCAAATTCCGTCTTTTGAGAGCTTGCGTGGGAGTGCTGGTGATTGACCCTGGCTGGACACCAGCTGCCCCCCAAAGCCACTCTATCACTCCCCTCCTCAGCTGGACAGAGGAGACACAATATAACAAAAGGCTTGTGGGCTGAAATAAGGGTAGGGAGAGATCACTCAGCAGTTACAGTCATGGGCAAAACAGACTTGACTTGGGGAAATAAGTTTAATTTATTACCAATCAAATCAGAGTAGGATAATGAAAAAGTAAAAAAGGAAGTCTTAGAACACCTTCCCCCACCTCTCCCTTCTTCCTGGGTTCAACTTGACTCCTGAATTATCTACGTCCTTCCCCCTCAGCACAGTGGGACAGGGAATGGGGTTTGTGGTCAGTTAATCACACGTTGTCTCTGACACTCCTTCCCCCTCTGGGGAAGGACTCCTGACACCCTTTCCCATCTCCAGAGTGCACCCTTTCCACAGGGTGCAGTTACTCAGGAGCAGCCTGCTCCAGTGTGGGTCCCCTATGGGATTTCCAAGCAAAACTGCTCCTGTGTAGGCTACTCTCTCCTTGGGGCCACAGGTCCAGCCAGGAGTCTGCACCAGCATGGGCTTCCCACAAGGCTCCCTCTTCCTTTGGCCATCCTGATCTTGCATGGGGTTCTCCACAGTCTGCAGGTGGATCTCTGCTCCACTGTGGATCTCCCTGGGCTGCAGGGGAACAGCTGCCTCACCATGGGCTGCACCACGGGCTGCAGGGAAATGAATCTCTGCTCCAGTGCCTGACACACCTCCTCCCCCTCCTTCTTCTCTGGCCTTGCTGTCTGCAGGGATTTTTCTCTCACACATTCTCACTCCTGTCTTATCTACCTGCAATTGCTTCCAGCAATAATTTTTCCCCCCTCCATAACTGTGTTATCCCAGAGGTTCTACCACCACAAGAGATGGGCTCAGCCTTGGCCAGCGGTGAGTCCATCCTGGATCCAGCTGGCATTAACTTTGTCAGACAGAGAAGAAGCTTCTATCATCTTCACATTGAAGTCACAATTGTAGCCCTCTTCTACCAGAACCTTGCCATGCAAACCAGATACATTGTGGGAACATTTTGAAAAGAGCACAGTGTAAATCCCTGTCAGATTGCTGTGTAAGTCACAGTCATGTTACCAAAGACAAAAACATAACCCTGCTTATTAGAGTAGATCCTCTTTTAGCCTAAGTCAGCATTGCTTGAGTCACGCTGCAACAGCCAAACTCGTGTTATCACCAGGGCATCTACCGAGTTCTTGCAAGCCTAACTCCTCTGCTACAAAAACTGAGCAGAAGACAGCCTTTAATTTCAGTGAAATCAGGAACAGATCAGTCCTGGGGAAGGTTATGCTTCCAACATACTGAATTATAGCTGTTTCTTGGGTGCTGGTTTTATTCGGTCCTGAACAAATTCCTTGCCAGTTGCTCTAGGATCTTCTGATCCAGCAGTCCTTTCTTTTGTTTAAAAAAAGTGACTTCAGTAAATTTAACTCAAGAAGTGGTATGGTAAAGGGAATGCCTGGTATTATTTCAGGCACAAACAGTATGATGTTTATGTAGTAAAAATAATCCTAGGCTATGTCATACATGTTGTAGTATCTGCCTAAGAACTGAAAAAGGAATGCTACAGTTCAAACAGTAGCTGGAAATAATGATAAATGGATTGTAATTCTTGAGCTGCTTCCCACAATTGTAAAAGAAGAAGAGAAGCTATTTTGACATGTAGCACACTCTTTTTGTCTCTTACTTAACCATACTTACTTACACTTTTAGGTTTACCTTTCATAAATTTAACAACTTGCAGAAAAAGATACGTCTTGTTTGGAGGACTACTTAATGGCCATTAAGTTACTTCTTGCCAAATTATTGAATAATTGCCTCAAAGGTTTCTGTAAAGTAAAATATATTTGACATACATAATTGGAAAAGACAACATAAAACATACATTGCATCTTTTAAATAAACAATTAAAATATTTTTGGTTTGCACAAGACTACATAAACAAGTAACAAAGACTTTTCTGGCAGAATTTTCTCACTGGGTCACTAAAATAATTCTGCTTTCTTGCTTCTGCCCTTCCCTGGGAATCAGATTTTTCTTTATTTTTTTTTAAATTTAAAATTACTGCTGTTATCCTTGCAGATAAAAACTTAGCCTGGCACCCTGATGTTAGACATGAATGTCACAGTAACAAGCTTCTTTTAAATGACTCTTGTGACATTCTGAACAGTGCTTTTTCTAACCTAACCTATATTTCAAAAGTGCCTTCAAGCTTTTCATCTCATAATGCAGTTCAAATAGTAAAACATAATAAAATGTAGATCACTGATGATCAAGCATGATATCAGAGAATAAGCACACAGTGGACAGATTTTTAGTGATTCTAAAGTATTTGATGCTTGTATTTCTTCAATGAAAAGCTTACTTACTGAGAAAACTTTCATTCTTTCCTTGGATGTATAAGAAAAAAAATTGTAGATCTGATAGTTTTGCCTTCTGCTGGAATTCTACACTTTACAAAAGAGTGAATTATCCATTAGCTTTGTTTTACCAAGATTCTCAACAATGAAAAGAGTTATATCATGAACTCTGGTGTGTACCATATCAAACTTAGATTAATTCCAGCAGTGAGGCTTACCTTACGCAGTTTGAGAAGAGTATGGGTGTACTTTTTACAGTCAGGACTACACAAGTCCTTTTGTAACCTCTAGAAATGTAGGCTCTCCTGGGAGGGGAGAAGATGCCTGTTGCTTCACTGAAAGCTTTCCTAAAGTACCTACAATTTTATAATAAGAGAGGAAACTGAATGGATTCAATATAAAGAAGACCACAGCATATAACCATAGCTACAGGAGAAAGTCACAGTAAATTTGATGAAATTTCAAAGCAATTTAGCACTAATCTGCACAAAACATTCATTTCAGTGAGTGTGACAGCAATATTTACAAAAAAATGAGTCTTGTGTAGGTCTGTAGATTAGGCTGATTACAATGAATTTACTTATAGTTTAAGTACAGTTTTCTCACGAAGACAAGCCCACTTTCTTGGAACACTGCCCACATTTATCACACTTGGACATTTTGTTCAGAGCAGACATAACATTTTTGATAATGTACAGTATGTAGGATAAAGCTGCAGTAGTTTTGTCATGGATGGGCTGATCCTCGCCCACTTGAGTTAGACAGGTTTTGGAGGACTTGTGAGAACAGCAGAGAGCTTCTCTCATGATTAATAGGCACGCAGTGTTGTTCCATCTCCCAGGAAACGCTGCTGTTGGATTGGGGCACGCTGTGATGGAATGGCACTTGTGTCAGTCCTGTCCTTTGTTCCACTGTCTCCTATCAGATGTTTGGGAACCACCACGATTTCTGCTGTTCCCATATGAATATCATCACATTCTTCCTCACCACACCACCCAGACCTTCAGAATAAGCAGCAGGCCTGATGCTCATATCTCCAGAAGAATAAGTGACTGAAATTTATGATTCATCAGTGGTAATAGTCTTCAGTTTCTCCTCTAATAATCATTTTGCCTACTGTCTGTGGTCAGCAGTCGGAGATCCAGCTCAGAGAACAGTAGGGAACAGTGTTAAGCAGCCTATCAATACTAGCATTTGGTGGCCTGTTACACACCTCATCCACAAAACACCCATTTTACAGACTGTAGGAAAGAGAAGAAGCAGTCTCTTTCCCAGCCTAACTTCAATTAGGTCACCTGGTCACAGGAATAAAGAATTTTTGTGATGTTCTTCCCTTCTCAAAGTTGAGGCAGGAATAGAACTGGGTAACCACAAGCAGTAAGAAGTAAATAAATTCTAGGCATTAAAAACATGATTTATTTGTGTTTACCTTTGATCACCAGAGCTGTACAGGGCAGTATTTAACCTGAATACATTATAAAACATACAGTAGGAAATCTGATATTAGAATTCAAGGACAAATTGGACACTACTCTGCACATTTAAACTGCACAGTTCTTGCTTGCAGGGTCTCTTTGTGCATGGCTAAGGGGGACAAAATTAAGCGACCCAAAGACAGAGCATAACTTCATCTGCTTCATCTGCCACCCCATCCTCCTCCTGTATTCTTCAGTATTACCAGTAATACACCTGGGTTTTATCTCAGAACCCAACAAAATACATCTTTAATATAAAAAATAATTTTCATGATTTTTTAATTAATGCAAGCATCTTGCTTTATCTTAGCTTCATGCACAAGCTAAGAAAAAATATTTTAGAATTCGAGTCCTCATTTTTCAATATAGTAACTGCCATCAGTGTTTCCAACACAGTAATTACTGGTAAGAGACAGAAATGGAATTTCTTAATTTAATCTCTGGACTAGATCATTAATCACATCTGTATCTGATATATTGCACAATACAAAAATAAAAATATTCTCCCTCAGGTTCTATTATTTCAACTAATTGCAAAAGAGAAAAAAAAACTTCCAGGCACTGCAATAATAATCTATGTGCACTTTTCCCTTCTCTCTCTTTATGTTTGTGAAATGGAGATCAAAATAATTACACAAAGGCATATATTAAATACTCAAGCCCAAAACCACTGGAAAACCAAATTATTGTAAAGAATATAAAAATTAGTTTAAGATAAAATAAATTTTAAAAAAACATACCTTAACATTTACCCCCTATAATTCAAGCTTAAATTGTGCTATATTAAAACTCAGCTTATTGGCCAAATTTAATTCTCTGTAAGGAAACACTTCTGGTCTTTTCTGTGCATCAGCAATTTTAGAGAACTGCAACTTGGCTGCAAGATTTGCGGAACCTGCTTTCTTCTCCTTTTGGATGTCATCTTTCATAACAATACCACAGATCTAAAAGAGGGCAGACAGTTCTCTATCTTTTCCATATTTTTTTCTTACAAGATTGAAATGCAGTGTTCCCTTCTCTTCTCAGTATTTCAGGAAAATCATCCCAATGACTGTGACTGTGGCAACCAAATAATGGCCAGTTTAGTAGAGCACCTCATTAGACTTCAGAATGACTTTATTCATTACCTCATGGCACTCTTGAGGGATTCTTCTCCCTCTGATGAAATTGCAATAAACAACCCCCATTGTAGCTAATACTCGGGCATGGTAAGAGGGCACTCAACACTGTGCAAAAACCAGCACAGTTATGTTCTGGAGACAGGTCAATGCCAGCTCCTGGAAAGCCTTCCCCAGGGATGCTTTCAGCAGGATCATTCAACAGCCTCTAAAATTTTGCATTTATGATGTGACTGTATCTCTGCCACACATATAATTAACTTGCCTTCTCATGACCACTACTGAGAGTTTCCCTTTTTATCATTCACGAGTCTACGAGCAGAATACAAGAAATACAACCCTGCAAGGAGAACATAGTGATTATCCCTTTTAATACAGCAAGAATGAACCCTTCAGGTATACAAAGCAGACTTGGTCTCCTTTCACATATCTTTTTTCCCTCCTCATTCAAAACATAAGCTCTAGTGCCTTCCATTAAACAGAGGAGAAGTAAATCTTTGCCCACTGGTAAAAAGGAAGATTATTATTTGACTGTTTCAAGACTCATCAGTTCTCACTCTCCAGTTCCCATGGAAACTATCCCCAGTGAAGTTTGAGAGGGGCTTTGTGTGCAGCAGAAATGACAATAATTATGGAGAGAATTAGGTTTCTGAAGGGGAAAATCTTAAGTAATTTTCAAATTTTGTCCAGACCTTAGACAGCATATCATCCACTAGTTTCATTTTTGCCAAATAATAAAGTATTAATGAGTATTTTGCCACATTAATTTTTAGTTCATGAGGTTTCTTAGGAAAAAAATGTACTGGAATAAAGAAGTATATTTTATCTGAACTGAGACAAATGTGATCAGTATAAAATAAAGAGTACACTGTTAGACTGAAATTAGTCTAACACTGTTTTCTGAGAGAAGCTCTAGCTAAATTTATGGATAAATTTCTGTTGTGAGAGTTATATCTACCATCTCCCTTGAAACAGTGATACTGTTTCACTGTACCTCTATTATAAACTGATTTGATGGAGCAAGAAGTAAACTGGCCCTGCATCTTCCATAGAACAATATAGAGGTAAAAGGTTAAAGTTAAAAAAAAAATGGGAGGAGAAAAAGGGTTGACTTAATTACAACATTTTATAAAATGCATCTTTGATGAATGAAAGCAGTAGATTCAATAATGACAATATTTCCTAAAAAACCCATATGCTTATAATTGAATCTAATTATGTTCTGTAGAAAGAAGTTACACAGATTTAAAACAAGATGAATATTAGAAAGAAGTTGTAATGATGAGCAATATTACAGACGTATGACTATCAGGTAAAGTATTACAGAAATTATGATTAGTAACTATTCTAAACATTTTTTTTAGATTTGGAAATAGAATAGGCAAAGAGACAGGAAAAGAAGGAAGGACACTAACGTGGGGCCCTACTCAGTTAAGACTACATTCAACAGATAATTTAAACACCTATATAATTGTACAGCAATTCCAAAACCATAAACCAGGCATCTACAAGTGCCTACTTTAAAGGGCACCTCTCACTTAAACCTGGAAGTTTTCTAAAAAATTGGCTTCTGTACAAGTAAAAAATGAAACATCTTGGCACTTGAGTCATTTGCCTATTCTAACTGAAGACCCAAAAATCCCAGGTGACACTGGACCCTGAGGAGCCAATACCTGTATCCCAGACACACCTAGCCTACAGCTGGAGCTTAGAGTACTTTGTAAAAGGAACAGGTAAACATTTTCTTTTAAAACACAGCCAGAGAGGACAAAATTGTTGCAAGTGTTTATTTTCATACAGTGTCCTGGTTAGAGCACTCACTGGAAGAAAACACCAGACACCTGGGTTAAAGGCCTCTTCAGCATGAGGAGGTTCCTCTCACCTCCTCTCCTTCTTCTGCCTTAAAAACATGCTTAAATGGAGGGTAGACACAGCAGAGAGGGAGGGGAGCAAAAGAGTACATGTTCACCACTGAGTAGTTTGGGCTGTCACCTGAATAAGAAAAATACAGCCTGGACTCTTTGGACTTGTTTTGGAGTTGTGTTTAAAATGCACAAACAAATCTGGAAGGTGGGACTCTGCTGCCCTCCCTGCCAGGAGAGCCAAGTCACAAGTCATCCTCCTGCAGGCCCCAGGACTCCCAGCTTACTCACACAGCCTTGCAGCACAGCTCCCTCCCTAGGCAGCCTGCTAACTTGGGCATTCCCCCAGGATCTGGGAGATGCAACCTCAACATGCTCAAGGGAGCAGTAAGCTTTCTCAGTCAATGCTTAAGCTACTGATTCACGTATAAGGGATGTGAGGAAAAAGGAAACCACCATGGGTTTGGTGGGGGTTCATGAGCTGGTTTGTTTTTTTCTTTTAAATAGAATATATAGAAGGATAAATGTACCAAAGCTCAGAGCTTGCATTCGCTGGCAGGAGAGGTGGTGTGCCAAAGGAAGGAGGTGCCACAGAGAGCTAAATGCCAAAGCTGCAGAAGGAGGTGCAGGTCCTGAAACGTCCCTGTTCTTGCTAATTGGCTCAGAGCAGCTTCCTGCTGAGAATGCTGACGCTTTCTGATCACTCTTCCCTGTATGCAACATCCATCACCCCAACTGTTTAACAGAGGTAATTAGGGTGCCAAACACCTGGAAATTATGCACAGGAGCCTGCTACTTCTTCCCTTTGAAGGCTAGATGAAATTCTAGCTTCTACAAACCACTGTTTTCCCTTTGTTAAAAATAGATTAAAAATAAGCGTTATATTCCACTGGATTGGCAAGGATAAATGCAGTGAACATTGAGGTGCTCAGGCATTCAGTAATGAGAGTTGTAGCACAGGATAAACCTTGTAGAAATAAGATCCCTGTCTGAAATCTTACCTATGCAAGCAATAAACATAACCAATAAGAGTAATATGAATGTGATACAAAATTATTGGAATATTGAGTTGGTTAAAATAGAATGATCAACCAACATTGTGGGAGGAAAATAGCCCTGTGGGCAATGCTAAAATCACAAGCTTTCTGCACAAAAGCAGCAAAACTGCCTTCAAAATTCTCCCCCAGTTCTGCTACATATGTGAAGGAATGGCAGTAATAACTTACGCCAATACTTATTCCTTCACAGCAGCACAGTATAAGTAAGGAAGGGAAAATCATAAGGAACTGGCACAACCAAAAAAAGATAGAATTTTTTATCCCTGGACTGGGGAGGGATGAATGACTGCAGAAGTGAAAAGCTGTGCATGAAATGGAGTGGGGCTCAGATTTCGACCCTGCTGCTAGGGCTGCTTGAAGAAAGACATTTCTGCTTCATGAAAGCTGAAATTCAAAATCTGGCTTTAAGCCAAGCCAAGATAGATTTTTTCCAAGCTGATGGTTTCCAAACAAGACTTTTGGAAAATAAGCAAGATACTCGATTTTCCATCCAGCAATGATCCTGTAATGCAAAAGCAGCATTTGTCATAAAACCACAGAATTTAGACTTCAGCATCAGAATTTTTTGGTTTTGTCAATGCAGTTTCAGTTGTAACTACATGATTTAATAAAAACTTCTAAAATAACTGACTTTCTTGAGGAATTTCTCTGTGAAGTTTCTGTCATTAACTATTCACAAGGAAGATTCATGGTGAACACAGAACCACAAAAAAGGCAGGAACTGGACACAAAGACCAGGACAGAAAATAAGTACTAACCAAGAAAAAAGATGAATCTTCTAAGGCATGAGAATGAATGTAGTATGAAGGCTATTTACCTTATCTTGTCTCAAGAGTGTATCTATCCAGAGTTATGCAGAGTTTCACAACAGTAGTGATTGCCATTAAAAATACACTAATATGGGCAAGACTAGTGGTCTGTGCAAATAAAGCCTTAATTATTCTGTAAAACAAGAGCAAGTGTACTAAAATTCATCACCTTAAATAGTTCCTTTCTCATTTTTTGCCAATCTGTCTCTGCTTTATCATTGTGCCTCAGGAGCTTCAGCACAGATGGATAGCAGAGCCTCACTCCTGTATATAAATTCACAGTCTGAAACAGAGATTGTAGATCTAAGGTTTCCTAACCTCCCCTTCCTTCAGGCACAGAAATTCATTTGAGAAGTTGCCCATTTTTCAACTGAATCACATATATTCTGTCTTATATGTAGAAATATATGAAAAATAGAATAGATGGATAAAAATAAGCTCAGTCTGGGACAACACAGAATTTTCAAATATTCACCACTGTGAACTTTTAGGAGCTGTAGAGCTGTTTAGCAGAGGCCCCAGTTTGGAAGCCTAAGGTTGCCATCTTTTGGAATTACATGTGAATTGTGTAGCTCCCACACAGTGCCATTTCATGAGGTCAGGAAACAGCAGTAGCTTAGTAACATAATTTTGGATCAGACAAATTGTCAATACTGCTAAAAAGTCTTTACCTCAAAGTGTTTTAATCACTAGTAGCACTCAACTTCAGAAGAAATTTCCATGCTTGTCATCAGTTCTCACATAACCTAGGTAAGTTTAATAATGGTTCTACACAGGTCAGTGTGAAGGATCCCCAAATCCACCTCCATCTTCTGTGGAAATGACATCAAATCTACATTTAAAGGAAACATATGGAAAGGCTTTCTATTTTAACCTCCACCCAGTTTCCCTGCCTTGTCCCTATGCTCGTGTAAAGTGTCTTCCTCTTCATCCTGGATGAGAGTTGGCCCAGGGTTTACACAGGAGCTTTCCCATCTCCCTCCTGGTATGGAGTTACTTACTCCTTCCCTTCCATGTCCCACTCTGCACTCCAGCCTCCCCATATCATGCAACTTGGGTTGTTTTCCCAGAAGATGCCATCTTTGCTCTTCTTCATCCAATGTGCAGGAGATGGGACAAGAGGCAGCCTGTATTCCTCTCCTGGCCAAGATGCCTCCTTTCCAGCTCAGGATCCAGAAAATGTCAGATTAAGCTGTTCAGTTCGTATCCTCAGCTTCAACAGGAGTTACTCTTGAGCCTAATGAAATTTTCATTTAAAGATACTATACAAAAGTCATACACACCACTCTAGTGATGGAAATAGCATCTGTATAAAGCAACTTTCCTTACCAACACCTCATGGTGGATATGCCTGGTACAGCTGGTGACTGAGAAAACTGGATTATGAATGACATGGGGGCTATACCATCAAAAATTCACTATATTCTTACTTCAACTCTCTGGCTTCTGTCAAGCCAAACTTTGTAGGGTGTTGGCAAAGATGGCCAGCATTCTTCTGGGCTATATTAAGAAAAAAGTTGCCAGCAGGTTGATAGGTTCCTTTCCCTCCACTCAGCACTGGTAAAACACTCCTGGACTCCTGAGTCAAGGTCTGGCCCCCACAGTGTGACATAAACATTAAACTGGAACAATTCCAGTGAAATGCCATGAAGATGACCAAGTGACTGAAATAACTGTCATAAAAGAGGCTGGGAGAGCCAGAGCTGTTCTTGGAGAACAGATTGGAGAACAGAAAGCTCAGGGGCATCTTGTCAGTGTGTATAAATATTGGATGGGAGTGTGTAAAGAAGATGGAGCCAGGCTCTCTTCAGTAGTTCCCAGTAATAGGATAAAACCAATGGACACAAATTAAAATATAAGAAATTCCACTTACACATAAGAAAACACTTTTTGACAGTGAGGGCAGCCAAACACTGGAACCCTGCTCAAAAATAGGGTCTAAACCTCCCATCAGTTCACAATGACCATGTATTTACTTCCCATAAATATGTCTCCATGATCCTTTTCCCTCAAAGGCTCTCCTCTGAAACATCCCCACAGTTACAATCCCATCAACTTCCAAGTCACATGGTAATGCTCTTGTTACAAAGTCTGCAAAACTCTCAGTTACTGGGTTGTTGATGGCTGATGATTACTACTGACCCAGGCACTCTCGCTACCCTTTTTGCTCCTTCTGTTTTCTGCATTCTTCTGTCATGTTGCTTTATAGTCAGTGTGTAAACTCTGAGAGTCAGCACTGGCTTTTCCTTCTGCGATTATACAGCCTCAAACACCTTATGCATACCTAGTGTTCCTAGATATTATCGTAAAAGCAAGCAGTAAAAAACTGATCTGTTGATGTAAGTTAAGGAGAGTGCATTATCTATCACTTTCATTTTTAGATATTTGTTCAAGAAGGTTTTCTTTGTGGAAGACATTAATTTCATTTAAGTTTAGCCATTTAACTGTCAGAGACCTCATGGAAAGACAGATAAGCACCATCAGAAAGGCATTCATCTCACCTCAGGAGACTTGTCTCAGCCTGGTGTGATCCTGCCTCTCTCTTTATTTATTAGAAAGTGAACATAGAGACATAAAATTCAGCCAGCTGAGTTTACACAAAAAGGCATCCTTTTGACTAGACATAAATCTACACGTCAGTAAAATCGTAGCTTTGAAAATGTTTACTCAGATGGCCTGAACAAAATCTCATCTTTTGTTTCTCCCCCAAAATGTCAGAGTAATATAAGATCTCTTATAACACATCATTCATATGATTTAGTTACAGTATTATGCTTTACTAATTGCTATATCTCTTTGAAGAAGCTGAGAGGGGATTCCAGTGTGCACCTACTTCTTTGTGCACTGACACTGCTTTTTGAGAAAACAATTGTTTTTCTCATCACAGTCTGTAGAGCTGCTATGAAACATAAAAAGCCCCTCAACTGAGTTGTTCTGGTTTCAGTTAAACTTGCTTAAAATCTGGATTAGGCATTTCTAAAATATCCTTCAATGCTTTGCAACCCAGATAAAATTGAAGTAGCACCAATAACCGGAATTTGTGTTCAAGACTCTGAAAGTAGTGCCATACTAACTGTAATAGTTCTGGTAATTAAGTGCTCCTGTAAATGGCACTCAGTATTCTGACACTTCTGTTTGGGTGAGGAAAAGACTTGTTAAAAGTAACAACAGTTGACTGTTTTGATACAGAAAACGCTGAACTCCAGCAGTCTGTGATTAACAATTAATCCTGCCTTTGCAATTAATTCCTGCATTTGCAATATAACTTAAGTTACAAAATGCCAGTGAGAAAAATGAGTTTTATTCCCCAACAAACTGACCAAGGCTGTACAGTCCTCTACACAATCTGAAGCTAATTTTGAGTAAAAGAGATTGAGAGAACTTTTTTCTTTTTTTTGTGAAATTCAGTCATGCAGAGAGAGAACAAGTGTTTACTATTCTTTCAGAAAAAAGAAGTATCTGTGATGATTGCCAACAAGAACTCATTCATTTATTAATGTGCAAAATCTTGGTCATGGGCTGGAAATATTTTAAGTTGCATTTGAATTTCAGAAGGAACAGTGCAAAAACTACTTTGTGCATATATGGCAGTCATCTACAGGGCTACTTAAAGGAGACAGAATTAACTTTGGACCTTGCTGTGCTTTGTAGGTTTATAATAATGCAACTACAGGATTGGCAAGCATTAGATCTTATCATTTTTGGAAGGGTACAGGAGGCAAAAAGAGGAAGGCAGGATTTAGGTTTGGTTTCAGCAATTTTAACTCTAAACATGATTTTACTCACTAAATAGTTATCTTTACATATAAGTAGTTACAAGACAGTCTAATTTCTCATTAAAAATGTAGAAGGGAGAAAAAAACAGATCAAACAGGCTTTTGAACCTAGATATCAGTTCAAGATTTATTGGCATTTTAAAATCAAAGGACAACTTAGCTGGCAGCACAATTCTCGGAATTATTCTACAGAATCTAATTTTTAATATAATTTATGTTGCTTTTCTTGCTATGAACTCATAAAGCCAAAGCTTTGCTAAAATGTTTAAGACAGAGTTCAAGTTACAGACATTAATAAGGAGGTGATATAAAATCTTTAATCTCTGGCAAAAATCTTGTAGAACTGCTTAGGCTTGAAGAGACCTTTAACTTCATCAAGTCTAACCCTTAACCCAGCAGTGCCACATCCAGCACTATACTACGTCCTCAAGCACCACATTTACACATCTTTTAAATACCCTCAGGGATGGTGACTCAGCCACTTTCCCGGACAGCCTGTTCTAATCCTTGGCAACTCCTTCAGTGAAGAAATTTTTCCCAATGTCCAATCTAAACCTCTCCTGGCACAACCTGAGGCCACTTCCTCTTGTCCTATCCCTTGATACTTGGGATAGGAGGTCAGTTCTCAGCTGGCTAAAGCATCTTCCAGGTAGTTGTAGAGAGCAGTAAGTTCCCCCCTGGGCCTTCTCCAGGCTAAACACATCCAGCTCCCTCAGCTGCTCCTCGTCGGACTTGTGTTCTGTATAATACCAAATATTCTCATGAATAATGGCTAGTTGAACTCCAAGCAGGCAGCTGAAGTAAAACTAAACATAACTTCCTTGTTTTTATTTCTTTAGCAATTATAGGAGTCTGTGACTCAGTGAGATCTTATGGAGAGAGAATCTGCTATGTTCCATGAATGTTCCTGTCCCAATATTTAAAGCTTTAAGACAAAGCTCAGCTATACTGTGACAGTTGCACTGCCAACACTTGAAGTTAGTCAAACGGGAATTCGATCATGTGAGCTCTTATTGCAAGCCAGGGCCTGTCTTGTCACACTTAAGCATATCTGCTCTACTTCCTGCACACATGAAAAAAATATGTATTTGTTCCCTACAAGCCAAATTTTGTTACATGATTGTCAAAGGTTGTTTGTACCTGTTGCAAAAGCATAAACAGGAAAGGCACAGAAATGCCAATTAAAAGCCATAATTTGCAGTTACACCTACATAAATATCAAGATCTTCAGTCTGGAAACTTCAATTGGAATATTCAGCTCTGTTCAACTATACTTAATACTTGACTGTGTTTATAATCTCACAGCAGCTGCCCCATTCAAAACCACTCTTCTGTGCTTTCACAGCTCCAGCATCCTCCTGTTTGTCAGAACAACACATCTATCATTTTGTAGTTATTCTTCTCTCCCACCTCTCTGAGCATTTTGCCAAGCCCTGTTGTTTCCCCCTTTATAATATGTCCTTGAAAAACAACCAAGTTTTCTCTCACTTCCTGTGGGGGAAACCTTTGCCTGAGTTCTGACTGCCTATTTTCTGAAGTTCCTAAACTACTGCTACCTCCTCTGTTGCCTTTTCTAATTCTTACTTGGTGCTCCCACAATTGCTACAAACCCTTTCACAAAAGCATCCCCTCCTACAAACCATGAATTACCCTACTAGTTTCCTCCATCCAGGCAAGCAAATATTTCCAGTTATGCTTATCTTGTTCTTTCTGATCTTTCATGTTTTCCTTGCAATCTTATATTCAATTGTATTGGCGCTTCCAAACTGATTCCATTCACGCAAAGTCAAATCCTACCCCCTGCAACCAATTTCCATTGTTTCCTTCCAGAATATATCATATAAACCATTGTTCTACATACATCCTTTGGGCATTTTTTCCCCAAAGGAAAGTTGTGTTTGAGTATTTCTGAGTCAAACAGGAACTTTTGCACACAGCTTTCTACACTGCCTGTGCGACAGGCTCACATTACAACTTCACAGGGAATTAAATACTGTAATTTTCACCTTAATGCATCTGATCTGCTACATAAAGATCCTCCTACACAGTAAGTTCTCTCATGCAGAGATTTTGTCTTTGTTCTGACACTTTGCTGAGAACACACATGTCTCCAGTTCATATAATATAGGACATCTATTCCTTGTAAAAGCAAAATAACTCGCTGCCTTTCCCTTCCGGCCAAAAATACAAACTATCCTCCCTCTCTCTCCCTCAAATAAAAGCCAATCAACAAACCTCTAATTAAACAAAAGGACTTGTATCATTAGCTTGTCTAGTGGCAACAATTTTACAACTAACAGGGTGGCACATGCTAAAAATGGAATGTTACTTTTTCAGGGAAAATACTCATATTTGTTCTCCAGATAGATAATTTGGAATGGTTTAACCTTTATAAAATTGTGTATTCACAATGTGCTTCCCTTGAGTTCCAGAATATTCCATTGGTTGTGTACAGCTCATTATTTCATTAGCAAGGTTATTACAAG
This sequence comes from Peucedramus taeniatus, assembly GCA_013400575.1. Taxonomy (NCBI): domain Eukaryota; kingdom Metazoa; phylum Chordata; class Aves; order Passeriformes; family Fringillidae; genus Peucedramus; species Peucedramus taeniatus. The sequence goes on along the minus strand of WBNO01027800.1, from coordinate 54,997 downwards.
TCTGCTAGTTAAAATCTTTTCTCCTAAAGATAAACAGAACTGTCACCTACAGTAAGGTAAATATTTTGTCTTGGCATATACAAGGTGCCTGAGACTTTTCCTCACTCAGTTCCCCCCTTAAGGCCTAACTAACAAGAGTGACAACATGTATTCACAAGAAGATGCAGAAAGGGAATATATCACAGAAAGGATGAAAATTACAAACAAGTCAGGCAAAGCCCCATAACCCAGGCACTAATCCCTCCTGCCATCATCCTGGGCATACAACTCACTCCTCCCAGCAGCCAAACTACATCATGTGGAAAGAGAGAGCATGAGAGAGTGCACACAGACCAGAAGAGAGGCCTAAATACTGCTCTGCAATTTTCACAAACCTATACTTAAAGGAGCAAGGAACATTTCCATTTCTGCAGGAACATTTTGGAGAGAGCAGAGTACATTTAATACATGTAAGGAAATACAATGCATACACAATCTTGCAGAATTAAAGAAGGAAGAGACAAAGGACCAATTAAAAATTGGAAAACTACTCTAAACCTGTACAATTGTCTGTAGTAAAATTGTGTGCATAGATTAAGGTTGCATTTTAAACCTTTGAAGAGAAGCAACAGAGGGGTTTAAAGATAAAAGTTCTAATCAGATGGAAGATATACACATGCTAAACAAAGACTTGAAACAAATCTTCAGAATAATTCAGAGCTGCTGGAAAAAATGGAAGTCTGACTGGTTAAAACATGAAAACATTCAGAATGTCAGCAGATACAATCCATAATATTAAATCAAGCAGTTTTATATCTATGGTCTGTATTTGGCACAGAATTTGCTTTGCAGGAGAAAATAGCACAGATGAGGATTTTCATTTTGCAGAAAAACACATCAGAGCAATGAAACTCAATTATATTTAAAATACAGATTTGCCAACAATGCAAAAACTATGGAAATTACAGAGCACAACCACAATTTCTACTGCAATAACTGTACTCTTCATCTACCTTGGATATTTTACCATTCACATGATGTATTATCATCAGATAGAGAAACCTTACCCAGAGAAAACTAAAAATCTGTCCAAGACTGGTAAGTGAAAATCTTGAAACATGAATGCTCAGAAAAAGACTAATGCATTAACTCTTTGGGCACCCAAATTTAAAATTATCTAATTTTCCAGGGTGCCAAATTCTGAATTCCTTCTGAAGTTAACGAGAGTTGCAAAGGGCAAGATCCTCTCTAGGCTGCTCCTTCCGAGATTAATTTCTAGATTCTCTGATCACCTGCCTTTAGCTGGCTGGTCCTCCACCTCTCCAGAGAAAACACTGCAATTCAGTAACTCTCTGTTACATTTTGCCCCTCAGGATCTGTAATATTTCATAAACTGAGACATCTGGCAATTGCTAGATAGTTAATTTGAAAGCCAAAACACAGTGATACAAGATTGGGTTCTCCTAAACAAAACATGTCTTACTTGCCAAAACACGTAAGCACTCCTTGTGTGAAGACATGGCAGTTAAACAACAGCCACCTGAGTACAACCTTGTTTATATGCGGCATGTTTTCTGAAAACTGAAAACATTTGTGTCCTTTGGTACTTATTATCTGGGGAAAAAGTGTTAATGTTTGCTGCTCTCAGTCAATACACATCTCAAAAAATCACATCTATACAAGACACAAAATTAGGCTAAGATTGTCTGTATGAACTCCACACTACTCAAGACTAGTTCTGATATGTTTAGATAAGACACGCCTTCAGATCCCAGTTTAGACAGAACCACATTCAACAGTCCTGAAACTGCATTCCACCCTTCCAGCCTCCATGTTCTCCTGGATGTAAATCTGATTATTGTACTCTGTGGCATGCTCTTTATTTTTTTAGTCTTTCTTAACTGCTACCCTCAAAGAGCCGCTTTCAGCCTGGATTTCTCCATATAAGGTAATACCGCACACAAACATATTGGAGAGCACATGATACTTATTTAAAAGAAAACATACAAGTATTTCACTGTTCCTCCAAGCAAAGCTTGTTCTGGAACAGAGAGAAAATTTGTTCTTTGTTCTATGTGAACCTTGGCCCTTCCTCCTAACATCACTCAAATTTCATGCCTTCAGGGTGAAAAGATCCTATTTTTCATCAAACTGTTTTCTTAAATCGGCACATAACACACCTGTCACAAACTTTTGCTCTGCTCCTTTGAGGTGTTTCTGCAACTCCCACACTCTTGGCAAGAGCTTACTCTAGGTAAAAATCTAACACCCTCCTTTATTCATCATCTAGGATGTATGATTAACTTGTTTTTTTCAAAGATGTTGCCTTAAGCTCTGGGTGTTGTCTACTCCCATAGAAGGAACTTGTTCAGTGTTAGCCCATGTTTCCACTTCTTTGGGCTGGGAATCCCTAATGAAGCTGGATCTACGTGTTATGTAACCTGGCCAACATAATACTGACATCCAAGGTTTGGCATTTGCAAGAGTTCCTGCTAGGTGTGTTCCATGCCCCAAATTATTCATAGATTCCATCTTGACATGGGAACTATTTTTCCCAAACACCACTTTGATTTATTGCACCAAACATAACAGAAGACTTAATTTCACAGACATACACAGTCTCACCCATGACAATGCACAAGAAACCCCTGATGAGAAGGTGCAACTTTCAGTCTAATTACATTTCACAGACAGTAAGTTGCTTTTGCTATAAATACTGGTTCTAGGATAATGCCAGCCCTTTGCAGTAAATTTTGTCATAAATTATTTGGTCAAGGGAGAAGAGATGGACATATTGCCAAAGATTAGGATTTACTCACTCTGCATTCGCCAATGTGCTCATCTAGCCCATTGTTTTCTCTAATAATTCTTTTTGAGCTATTTCTGTGTAGCCAGGGAGTGTATCATCATGCAGCTGCACTCCAGGGCCTATGCTCTGTTAAAAAGAAAACAACAACAACAACAAAAAAGTTAATTCAAACTATAAATATTCTCCTGTTTCCATGCAGAGGACTTCTGAAGTACAGAGGATCTTAGATACATTATCCACAAAAGGTGCATAGCTTTGGTAAGACACATGTTAGCAGAATTCAGAAGCTCTCATTTTTCAGCCATTAACTCTGATAATTGTATTTCACAATTGAAATTGTGAAATTGAATTGTATTCAATTCAATTAATTGAATTGTAATTCAATTAATTGTATTGAATAATTGTATTCAATATAATTGTATTTCAATTGTATTTCATTCAATGCTTTTGAACAGACACTCACATTTACCTTCCCCAGGTGGGGGAGATTTGTCATGCTGAGGATTACAAAAAAGGCTGAAACAATGAATTTTTATTAGAATTGTTGAACAATGCAGACACAATAATAGAATTTTTAATTAATTTAGTCATCAAACTAACTTCTCTATGGAGAATTTAGAAGAAATTAAGCCAAACCTAGCAGTTTAGGAATGGCAGAGCTCATAGTAAAGATGAGGAAAATATTAATTTTGTCCTACTTATACTGGACTAAGAAGCCTGCTAATCTGAGTACTACAGACATTTAAAGAGATTCAGATGATGCTTCTGGTACTATTTTTCTCCCTATGATAAATCATTATATGTACAGTATTTATTCTCTGTGCCATTTTACAGGATGCAGCTTTTCCCAATACAGAGCAAGAAAAGAAAAATCAAACTTACCACTGTCTAGCTATTTTTGTATTTTTCTAGAATAGCAGTTTGAATCCCAGACAGCAATAATAATGCTTTAAAGCAACATTTTCCCTAAAAGCTTTGACCACAGGAAATCAGTCAGTATTTTTTTTTTAAATCTATGGTATGAGCCATCAGTGAGCACCCAGCAGCAAATATGTTTGAAATGGAAGCTTTTCATAAAAGAAAAGCTTTTCATAAAAGAAAATACACCTCAATATTATTTTACTCATTGCTACCTGACAAGTGCCCTGAAGAGGGAGAGAGGGGCAAATATGGGCTATTTGTACATATACAGGTGTAAAGCTTGCTATAATGTTGACAAGAATCAGTATTTTAGATGCAATAGAGCACGTCTTAAAAGCCAGAACTACGCAGACATGTGAAACTATAACCTCTAAAATAAGGCCAAAGTTACTGCCACATAGGGCTGCTGGCTATACAAGTGCTGCTTCAGCAAACTGAGGACTCTTGTGGGATGTTTTAACTTACAGTGCACTTCTTGTTTCTTCCAGGTTCTTTTTTTTTTTTTAATTTGTTCCTGTTTATCACTCCTATATTTGCACATAACCTTCTTTCTCCGAACACATGGTATTTTCCAGAATATATGTCAGATTCTAGAGATAACTACTACATTATACAATTTGATCTTTTGAACTCCTCTTTACACTTTAAAATTCTACTAAAAGATAAAATACATGGGCTAAATCAGCTAAAAACACAGCTCATTTATTTCTGTTCAACTCTGGAAGTTTTGAATAATGTGCTTTCAATAAGCATCTGTTGGGTGCAGTTGACATAATACCAAAATTCCTAACCCCCTAATTTTTAAAGATTTTTTTTTGTTGTATATGGTATCCTGTAGCACTGCTGCATATAAACCATTTAGTTAAACACGGCATGAAAACAAATAGTGTACTATAGTCACAAATTACTACATTAACATGCCAAAAGGCTTCCAGTAAACATTAGAAAGACAGAAGTACAAAAGGAAATAAGAATCCTTGGAATGTAATGAAAGGTGGAATTATAAACTCCTCAGGTCTTGCAAACTGGAACAAGAATTGCAGTTGCTCTGTCTATGTCTTACATAATGACTTGGCATACTAGTTGCTAACCTAAATGAAAGCTATACAACAATATAAAAATATTTTTCTCACAAGAATGCCTAAAAAAAAGGAAGGAAAAAAAAAAGACTGCCCTTTCTTCTTTTGTTTAGATGGGCTGATCTCCAGAAACACCAAACACTTGCAAGCATTCAGTACCTATAAAGATCAAGCTGGAAGAACCTGTGCTCTAAACGAAAGAGGCAAATGGATTAGGTTGTATTCCTTCTGCATGAAATCAGCCTCCTAATGTGTCTGAACAACAAAATAAACCTTTGAAGTCTGCAGAAAGCATGGGGAAACAGTAATTGACACTTTTGCATCCCTGAAAAATGAGGAGTATATACTCTGGAATTAAAAAGCTTTAGCTAAAAACTATTGTAGTGCTAGAAGCCAGCTCTTCTCCTTGCCAAAGTAAATGCAGTAAATATGGAATACAGAAAAATTTCTGTAAAAATGTCTCATCACTGTTCTCTTTCAATTAGTTTCAATATAGGCAGTCTGTTAAATTACAGGAGAAAGAAATACTTACAGAGGGAGTGTTTCTAATCAATATCAAATCACTGGTGGCTGATTTAAACAATCTGTTGTGTTCATATCACTTCATTTTAGGAATGTAAGGGTAGGATTCTTAAGTGCACTGCGTTAGCCGAGGTTTCCCAGGTGAGTCAGTCTGTCTTGCAGGGCTGGGTCAATGATGTGTGCTTTGGAATGCCAGCCTCAAGATACACTTAAAAAATACAGATACCCACCCACCCACAAGTGCTGCCAGGAAGGAAGCAGTGGGACAAGGCATGCTTTTGTGGTACTTCTTTCCATGTCCATGACCTTTTCTTCTCAGGCAGGACATCTCACGAACACGTTTTAGATAAACGGAGACTTCTCTCTATGCAAAGGTGGAAAGCACTGAACACTAGCACAGTGCTGCTACTAGATCAAAACAATGTTGACTGTTTTATAGCACATAACATTTCAACATGCAATACTTGGAAAGAAAATGGTAATTAATAAGCTGATGACAATACAGATGTTTACAAAAATCAGACACTTCGCTAGCATAAAAATTATTTTTGGAAAGCTACCAGTATATTACATGGACTTGTTAGTCTAAACATTACCATCATAGTGTGAGCTGGCTATCTGAGATTCTTATGGAACAGCTGCATCTGTATGGCTTTCTATACTTACAAAAGGGAATGAGCAAAAAAATAACATTAATTTCAGAGAGGAAATAGGCCTACTCAATAATCATAAAGTGCAATGAAACAGAAGAGTACTTCTAGGCACAGGTAAGGGAAGGAGTGTGATTTCTGCTTTTAAATATCTTTGTAGTCAAATTAAAATTTAAATATATTCTGAAAGTCTCTGTGGAATGAGAAGAAAAAAGTCCTTTATCTAGAATAATGAGCTGGCTGACTAAAACACCAGACTATTTTGCATCTTAATGTCAGGCAGAATATTTATACTGAAGAGCCTCTTGCTATGTAAAGTTCTCCTTCATGAGATGGATTAATGGAAATTTAGAGCTGTAACAAGACTAAAGACGGATAGGGTAAAGTCTTCTACAGTTGTCTTTTTTCCCCAGCTTATGAAGAGTTCAATAAGGTCAATACAATTTGAGTAAGACAGATTATATTTCTTTCTTCCAAATCTCAAAAGCATACAATTATTATTACTTTTTTTGCAAATACGTTTGGCTTGTTAGAGTGGAGATGCTTATGAAATTTCATGAGAAATCAAAATTCTCTATGCAAAATGAAGGAAGGTTATTTTCATGGATAATGGAAGACACTGCAATTTTCAAATAGCAAACATGACAGTCCACTAGAATGAGAAAATAAAAGTAAAAACTGATCTATTTGTTGAGATGGGGCTTTAGTTGGGGAGTATGTAGTTCTAGTACAGAGACTACTCTTCTGTGAATCATTGAGAAAGCTGAGAGAGAGTAGCTCCCTGAAAGAAAATGCAGTATTTACATAGCACTGTGTCTTAAGCGGTTATATATGACATATACATACACCTACTCTCAAAATACATCACCATTGCCAAGAACTACTTTTGACAGTATTCTTCCATCCTCCACAGGGAGATTTGCTTTCACAGCAAAGACTGCCATAGCTTTTGAGCTATGCCACAGACATTAAATGACAGTCAAAAATCAGTAATGAGTCCAGAAAGCATAATGCAGACAGTGGAAGTGAGACAGCATGGAATGGTCAGACCTGACACAGCAAACTGGATGCAAGTCTCCACACCACAGGTGAGCCTGGAGCTGGGACCCCAACCAACCCATCCAGACACCCCACTCAACTTCACCAGCTACAGGAACAGCTGCTGAACACTGGAAAAAACAAACCAGCTTGGTGTGGAGTAAGGATATGGGCTTAAAATAGGGTCGGTTGTTTAGAAAACTGCAGTTGCAAGAGCTTTTGCCGTGATGTCCTCCAAGAGCACACCACATCTGTGTGCACTAGGCAAGCCTGCAAGGTGCCTACTGCTGGTGTCACAGAATCACAGAATTGTCCATATTGGAAGAGACCTCTGGAGATCATCCAGTCCAACTCCCTGCCAAGGCAAAGTCACCTAGAGCAGGTCACACAGGAATGTGTCCAGGTGGGTTCTGAACGTCTCCAGAGAGGGAGAGTCCATAACCTCCTAGTGCAGCCTATTCCAGTGCTTTGCTGCCCTCAGTGTAAAGTTCTTCCTTGTGCTGAGGTATAACTTCTTGTGTTTTAATTTATGGCCATTGCTCCTCATCCTGTCGCTGGGCACCACTGGAAATAGTCTGGCACCATCCTCTTGGCACCCGCCTTTGAGATATTTATATACATTGATGAGATCCCCTCTCAGTCTTCTCCAGACTGAAGAGGCCCGGTTCCTGCAGCCTCTTCTCACCAGAGAGATGTCTCAGTCTTCTAATCATCTTTCTGACCCTCTGCTGGACCCCCTCCAGTATGATGGGGTAAGGTGCTCAAAAAGCTGCTCTTGCGAGGGCTTTCGCCACGATGTTTTCCAGAAGCACAGCACACGGGTGTGCACCAGTGAAGCCTGTGAGGTGTGGGATGCCTCCCTGCCCTGCCCTGCCGGGTCTCCAAGGGAGGGCGCGGGATAGGCTGGGCTGGACAAGGCAGCTCAGCCGCTGCCTTACCCCCTCCACCCGGGGCATCACGGCTTCGTCCCGCCACATCTGCACCGCGGGGCGGGGCAGCCGCCGCCTCCACCAGGGCCGCAGCCGCTCTGCCCCCGCCCTGAGGGGAACCGTGTCCCGTGGAGCCCGCTCCCTGTGGAGCAGCTCCACTGCCCGCGCCCACCCCGCCATGGCGGCGAGAGGCTCCTCCCGGCATGCCCAGCATTTCCCGGCCGCGCTGCCTGGAGACGGCCGCCGGGGCGGGGCGGGGAGGAGC
>WBNO01027800.1:0-46429 GCA_013400575.1 Peucedramus taeniatus | reverse complement strand
GGAGCCAGGCCGGGCTCAGAGCCGCTGGATGGCGCGGGAGGCTCCGCTCCCGGGGACTGGGCCGGGCCCGCCGCGCTCCTCCGCTCCCTCGACCTGGTGCCGACGCGAGAGACGGGCTGTTGTGCGTACGGGGGTCTCTTTCTTGTTGCCCCCCTTCTCCGTTATTTCCCGTCTTGACCACTTAGTCCAACCGAGCCAGAATTAGGAATTCAGAAAAAGTCTTGATCCTGATCCCTAAAAACTAAATAATAGCTTTATGCAGCAAGCAGGTTTTTCACCTGCAAGGTTCATCACGGTGAAATTCATCATCAAACAGCTAACACTTCATAGGAGCCCAGCCTCAGGACTGCCTTTGTGAGACTTGTTACATCAAGAGTAAGTTAACAGCAAGAAACCTCTTTGGGTTATCTTGTGTTCTGAGAGGTCAGTGGTGTGTTATCTGCAAGCAGTCTGCTCTATATCCTCTTGAATAGTATCTAGGTACCCTTCTAGTACTTCTTTTACTTATGACCCTACTTGTCATAGGTTATTGGCAGCAGAATTGACATGAGGCACTGGATATAAAGATGTGGTAAGAACTTAAGTATGACGTTGTTCAGTATAAGGATAAAACTTCGTTTGTTAGAAGCAAGACACTGCTTTCTCCTTATGTGGAAATTTTTCCAACCTCTTCCACCTTCCCCTCCATGACTGATTGTGGGATAGCAACCAAGCAAGAACTAGGACAACTGAGAATAAGCTTTCAGTATCAACTGAAAAAATGTATTTTACGAAGGTCAGCAAAATGACCTTCTGGAAACTGAGTTGTGAGCTTAATCCACAAGTCCTTTCCAGGCTACATAGTAAGGGAAGAGGTCTTAAAAGTTTTTCACGATAACTTTTCCATTTAGACCTTTCTAAGGTTGGTTCTGTGAGATTTCATTAGTTAAAACAGAAGAATACGTGGTTTGAAACTGATGTAAAAAAGGAGGCATGAACTTTAGCTGTTACATTATTTTAAGAGCTATCTATATAAATTTTATGCAGCAAGGTGGAGATGTATAGTATGTTCCTGATCTGAATGGAGCTGTCCCAGGAGCTCACCTGAGCTCCCCTCCATTCTCCCTAAGTAAAGAAGTTCCAGTCTCGTCTGCTGGCTCCAGGATGAGCCATTGCCCAGCATGAAAATCCATTCTTTTGAATCCTGATCTTAAGTAAACTCTACAGTACTGCAGCATTACTTAGCAAGGCAAGAGACATAGACAAAATGGCACGTGAGAAGTAGCACAGGACTTGTAAATAATTTTTTTTTAAGTTCTACTCAACTTCTATAGATTAGTTTTTCCCATTTGTGTTGTAGCACTTGATCTACAGAAGAAAGTTGACTGATGCTTTTTGTATTTCCTAAAAATGTATGAAAAAAAGGCTTTCTGGAGGAGGATAACTGCTGTTAGAAGTCGGAAGGATTGTCTGCCTCTCACTTCTCCCTATCCTCCTTGAGGCAAAACATTATTTCATCATCCAGGAATTTCACTAGAATTAAGAATTTAAAGGTTGCAAGAGTGATTTCAGTTGCTCCTAGGGGTCTAGTATAGTACTCATATTGAAGGTATTGACTCCCAAATGTAAGCTGATGATGCTCCACTGCTAGGAAAACATGGGACTTCATTGTGAGAAGTGATGTATAGGATTAAGCATTTCTACTAGAAACTAGTTAGGTGTTCTTTGACTCTAGCTTTATAGTAACAGACTTGCTAGAAGTTTGCTAAATTACATTTGTAGAGCTGTCTGTCATATTAGTTTGGCAGAGCAATGAGTTGCCCCCATATTGTGTATCTGCAGAGAGAGAAGTTATCAAAACTTTGAGTAGCTGTGGCCAGTGGTTTTGCCCTGTATTTCTGCACTGAGAATTAGGTGTCAGTGCCCATGTTATCCCTGGAGCCCCTGTTTCATCCTAGGAATAGGGAGCTGTAGAGCAATGGAGTTGTATTCTCCTTTCCCTATAAAGGGGTCAAAATGAGGAAGAAGCTCATTAGTTCTCACTTTGCAAGCTGTGGTTATGTGGTCACATTAATTTGTCATAAGGCTGCACTGCTGCCAGAAAGCATTCTCCTGCCCTTGCACAGCTAGGGATTATTTGCTGCTTTCCTTGGTGACAAATAACTGGTACAGTGATATTGTGGGTTGGGTCATCTGGCTCAAAACTAGTCGACCCACAGAAATAGTTCACTGAAGTGTGTGTACTGCCCAGGACTGGTATGGGATGTTTCCACTGGTGTGTGCTAGGTGATGAAGAATGTGCTGGGAATGCCCCTTTTGAGCAGAGCTGCAGACATGCCCATTTAAAACAGCTGTGAAATCACTGGCTGGGGCAGGGATCCAGGAGGCTGAAGCAGATCCCTGCACTTGTCCTGCTGTTGACAGCAGAAGTGCTGTTTGCAACATTCCTCTGCTAATCCACACCCTGTGCAAGGAGGCAGAACATTTCACAGATGGTCTCATGTTTTCAAACTAACACCACAGCACACCTGCCCTTTTTCCTGTTGTGGGTGCAATCATAAGGAAGCAGGTTTCCTTCAGACAGCCTCTGGATGTCTGCCTGCCTATGAAGATGCTGCCTGTACTACTAATCTGAGCCAGGTCAATACAATCTACTGTCAATAGGTACTTGCTTGAATAAGTAATTACAGGAGGGGGAAAGTAGCTGTTCCATTAATATGCTTTTCATTATAGAAACACTTTATTTATAGGCAGTACATTGAGACATCTTAGAGATCATAAAGACAGACAATAAGAAGTTGGCTTTGTAGCAGAAGATGCAACTGTTTAGTGTGTAGAGGCTTATTTTTGCTCCTTCATGTTTTTACATTTGGTTGGAAGTTCATTAAAGTACTTCAGGAATTGCAGTCACTGTAATAAAACCCTTTATTTAGAAGAAAAATTATTTCCAATCAAAGAAAAAAATATTTAAAATCTAGACAAGAGTATCTGTTTGTTTGAGTAGCTGAAGAGCTTCCTGAATAGAGAGTGATAAATTTACAGCAGTCACTATGAGTGTAGAGTGTCTTCCTTGGCAGTCTTCTAGATGAAAGGAGTTGCTAGTTTTGTTTACTTCCATAGGAATTTGAATCTGTGTCTAAATGTTGTTACAATTGCAACACAAACAGCCAAAATGTCTTTTAAATGTAGGTTATTTTAGTGACAGTCCAAGCTCTGAAAATGAGAATTTAGAAAGAACAACTTACTGAGCAAATAGAAATTTTAGCATATTGAAATCAATGACTTTTCTGAATTCCTTAGTCTTTCGGAACAATTGCCACCTCAGAAATTTGGAATGCAATTGCAGGGATACCCTGATAGTTCATATCAAAAGATGATAGAAATGTAGGAGACGTACTGGAATAGCAGGCCACCAGCGTGACCTGGCCATACCCCTTGGTTACACTCTGGCTGGAACCACAGGAACTGACAATGTTTTCCTCACCTTCGTGGAAATGCTAACCTAATCTGGTTCTCTTGTCAGACCTGCAGTAGGAGGGAGAATGGGGGTGGATAAGTTAGTAAATCATGAGGGTTTTGTACTCCCAGTAGTTAATTTGTAGCATTCCCATGAATGCAAATGCTGAAGTTTAGCAGTGAGATTGATAAATTCGGTTACTTTACTTGAATGATTTAGGAGAAATGTTCAGGTGTTACAGTAATCAGTGGATAGCACAGGAACAGATGGGAAACCATTGCCTACAGAACAAAGATTAATAAGAATAGAGCCAAGAAACATTTCTGGGGTTGATTTTGACTTTTAAACAGTTGGAATGTAGAGGGACATGAGCAATCTGCAATGGAGAACTAACACAAATTAATTCCTGTTTCTTACATAGTAGCTGTTGTTGATGAGTGTTAGAAAATATCCTGTCTCAATGTGAATTTCCACTGAGAGAATCCCCTCTAATTCATAGTCAATTTCTGCCATGTACTACCTAGTTGGCAAGAGGACAGTGCGTGGAAGTTGGAAAAGGAGGGAGAGTAGAGGGGTGCTGCAACTTCTGCCTCCTTTAATGGGTGATGTGACCAGCTGGGCAAGTATCCAGTGTGGACATCAGCAGATCCTCAGTAAATGCCTGGCTACAAGCTCTGATTTCAGCTGTGGGCCAAGCACCTTGCAGGTGGTTCTCTCTTCACAGATGTTTTTTTTCAACTTCTGGTGTCAGTTTCTAACTCTTCTGCTGTGTGGTTCTCAGCAGTCCATCAGAAAAATGTGCTGTGTATGGATCTGCACTTGCAGCTCAGAATTCAGAGGAAGGAGGACTGAGCCAGGTGGGATATGCAGTAGAGGAGTGCCAGGGTAGCTTTTTGCTGTGGGGTTGTGCCCTAAGAGAGTAAGAGGCAGTGTAAGCATGGTCTGTGGCATCAAAGTAACAAGCATGTGTTTATGTCAGGTCCCAGGGGAAGGTGGAGGTGTAGGAGAGAGGGGAAGTGGCCAGGTTTGATAGCTGGAGCTATGTGCTGCTTTAATAGTAGGAGAGATGGGCTTGAGATCCTACTGCAAAGAAGGAATAAGAGGATAGGCAGAGATGCAGGATACTGTTTGGAGATCAGAGAGCAGTAAAGGAATGGGGAAGATGAAATTGGTCCGTGATACTTGTGACCTTTTCTGATTGTTATGTGGTCAGAAATTGTTGTGGCTATCCACTCTGTTAAATATTCTGTTGTTAAATATTATGCAAATATACTTTAAGAAGGGGAAAAAGAGTATAAATTAATGTAAATGTAATTTTTATTTATAACCAACACAATTATAATTAAAGAATAGTTTAAAGAAAACATAATTGGAGAAAGAAGAAAAAAACTGTGATATGTTTCACCTGGGCACATTCAAGTCCCAGGCACAGAGCTATGAATTGTTCCTGCTGTTGAAGGCAGTGGTGGCTTCTCCAGCAACTGTGGCAACATGTGTAATTGACTGAAGAACCTGACACTATTAACATTCTTTTCATCGTGAGTACAAGGCTGATTAAATTAATTCTAAACTGTCTCTTTGATAAAATGCATAGTTTGAATCCCTGCATTCTGTAGTATAAGGTCTCTTTTGTCATCTTTTAATCATATTCAGATCTTCCCAGAGCCTTCCTTGTGTTGTCAGTTGCTTCTTGAAGGCTCTGCTAGACAGAGCATTTGAACAGTGATCATATCTGTGTCAAGTACAAAAATAAAGTCTGCCTGTTCCTCCTTTTGATGTTGCTGTTTACATGTCAGCTGTTCTAGCCAGTTCTGGTGAAAGCTCTGTTCAATCTGACTTAGATCTCTAGGTTGTTACCCAAGCTGAGCATCCCTGAATTGTGCTCACAGTATGTGTTTGGCATGCTGCTGTCTTTGTTCATGCTGTGCAGTTGCATTTCATTCTATTGAACTGCACATCCTGATCACCTTTTTACAGACGATGCAGACTGTTCTGTGATCTCTATTATTTGTCAGTCTCCTAGCCTTTGTTTTTTACCTGCAAATTTTATCAGTATATTTAATACATACAAGTCATTCTTTGTCTCCTTTCTCAACTCCCTCTCCACGCCAGTTCCGTAAGGTTAACGCCATAGTAGCTGTTGTTGAAGAGTGTTAGAAAATATCCAGTCTCAATGTGAATTTCCATTGAGAGAATTCCCTCTAATTCATAGTAAATTTCTGCCATGTACTATCTAATAGTCAAGAGGACAGTGCATGGAAGTTGGAAGAGGAGGGAGAGTAGGTGGGTGCTGCAACTTCTGCCTCCTTTAATGGGTGATGTGACCAGCTGGGCAAGTATCCAGTGCAGTCAAAAACTTTGTGACACCCACTAGAAAGCTCATGTAACAAATTCACTTTTTAGCAGCCCTATTCTCTTGCTTTTCACATCTGTCATTTGAAATCAAATCAATGGTGATATATATAGAAACATCACACTATGAACTCTAGGATTTGAAAACAGGCATACTGGTTGTTTTTCCAGTTCCCCTGTGAAATGCAGCATAGCATGGAGAGGCAGACAGGTAACTTCTTCAGTCCACACAGCCAAACCTAGCACACCTTGGAACCCAAATGAAAGACATTTACTAATCATTTATATTGAAAAACACATTGTGGAACTTGTCTTGATTTTATTTTTTAAATTGCTTTTAAATATGCTGAAATGATTTTGTATCTACGTTTTCAATTGCAGTGTTAAGTGACAAGCTGTATAGCTAAGGGTAATGTCAATATTGCTGTCTTTATCAGGAAAAAATTGTGGACTCATCGAAAGTGTCTAAAAAGATGCATTAAATCCTTAATAAGGATTAAATAAGGACAGTGATAAGTTTAATAATTTTGACAAGAACTCTGATAACTCTAATACTCTTCTCCATTTAATAATTCAGTTTTCTAATCTTGTATTAATTGTTTTGTCTGGTGCTGGTGCTGGTTTGTAGCTGACAAGCCTCTGATTGCCCAGCTCATCCTGTTGGAATAATGGAACAACTTTATTTGATCTTTTTAGGAATTTCTTGAATTTTTCAAGAATTACTAAAATTTACACAAAGTCCTATGCAGTACTAAATTTCATAGTCCCTAGGATGTTATGATGTTAAGACTTGCAATATATGCAGATCAGTTCAGCAGGGAAAAAGTTGTTAGAAATGTTATTGTGTTGGTATGGTAATTATTGCATTAATAAAATTATTAAATTTAATAAATAAAATTAAAAGTGCATAAAATGCATTTTTTAATTACATTTCATCCTCAAATCAGTTTTAGATGTTTTCTGTAAATTATCAATAATAGATATCTGTCTTACATGCATAGATTGAGTGTGGTGTACCTTTATTACTGCTTAAGCCAAATCTGCTTGGCCTCTGAATTCTGTTTTAAGACTGTCTTATCACTAATTTAGTAGCTGCCTGGTGCAACAGGTCAGAAGGTTCTACAGATGTTTAGGTTTCTTTCATGTACTGTGCATGTTTTGCAATAAGTTTTCATTTCTTTCTGCAAACTGGTGTATCTGAACACAAGTACTGCTCCTTGATGTTTCTGGTATTGCTGTTTTTACAAGGATATTAAAATGCTAGTCCAAAAACATCTTTGATCCTTTGACATGAGTTCTCACTCCCAAACTATTTCAAAATAAAAATACCTACTCATTATGACCACTTTCCCTTTCCTAGCATCTGACTGCAGTTCCTTCCCTCTGCACTTTCAGCTGGCATGTAAGTGTACAGCTGGTATACCTGTTATTCATCACAGAGAACAGGAACAAAAAGTGGGAAGTGAGGAGGGAGCTTTCTCAGGCACCTCTGCTGCTGGTGAGATGGAGTCTTTCTGTCAGCTCCACAGCTGCTGTCTCCAGGAATCATTTGCTCCTCACTGCATTTAAAACTTCCACCTTCAGCTACATGTATCCAGCTGATTTCAGACTAGTGTTCTAGTTGTGTGGGATGTAGGCAGCCATTTTTAATGGGTTCATTTTTTTAGAATTGATTATTGGTTATGCCTGCAAGGCAATCAGCTCCATGTGTCTTTATATAAGCATCATTATAAAAGCAAAGCTTGCTTACTTTAATTTTCGTACTTTGACCAAAATATACCACTCCAGTGAAAGCTACTTTTTATATTTTTGCCTGTATATGAGGTTTTGTCAGTGCAAATATATTTATTAGAGAATGCTCTTCTTCATCTTTGTTACCAGTACAGTTAGGTCAGCAGAAGTGTCTGCAGAGGTTTAAGTATTTAGAGTAAGCTTAGCTTATTTGGAAAAATGGGTGTCAAAAAGGTGTTTGTCAGAAAGATTATTATATATTTATATATTCAAACCAAGCACCTCTGTTTTTTGACCCATGGTACCTAAATTTTGACTATAACCAAAACATGTTGTATAAGGTGTCTGATCCCATCTGATCAGATTGTTTGTGGAAGTCTGTCGATCTGACTAATTTTTTGTTTTTGCATTTGTTTTATTGTGAAAAGCTTTTTTGCTAAGATCTGCTGATGGCAGTAATGGAACTGTTAACTGGACGACTAAGCGAGCCCACAGTTATGTTATCAGCAGAATAAAGGCTGTTCAGAAGAATGGTGAGTTTAGGTTGTAAATTTAAGTACCCTGTTGGTTCAAGCAAACCTGCTTTTAATATTACTCTTGCTTTTCCAGTTATGTCCTTGTTTTAGGAGTAGGGTGCTGTTTTAAGGTAAGTAATTCGGAAAACTTTACATTTCTTCAATCTTCAAATATTCACAGACCTGCGTGTTCTTGTTAGTCTTCCCTGACTTTTCCTGTTCCTGTAGCTTTGCTTGAAATAATGGCTGTGTTTACACCTAATAATGCACATTTTCTTATCATGGCTGGTTGCTTGAAGATACTTCTGCAGTTTGCTTAATACAATAACTTCTCTGTAACAATTTTAAAAAGTCTTCTCACACATGAATGTAAAAAGACTATTTTACTGTCATTTATGCAATGACACATCAAATACTGTAGCTAGTGCACACTGGCTGAGAAGAAGCTTTGCACTGATTGCTCATCTAGGCAGGCAATCTGGATTGGTCTCCAGATCAAGTTACTTCTGGGATTGTTCTTCATCTGCTGAATATCATGGGGAGAGAACCAATTGAAATTTCTCAGAAAAAAAACCCCAAACTTCCAGGTGAACTATTTCCTGAGGATCATCAACATACAGGCTGCAACCAACATGGTGAAACATCTGTAATTTCTGGAGATGGGAGTTTTCTGTTTGTGGTAACAGCCTCTGGGATGCAGGCTGATAAAAGCCTGTCTGAATTCCCAGCTGTGCCTGTATTCAAGACCTATAAGGAGATCTTGGGACCTACAGAAAGTCCTTCAAGCGATCTGGAAACAAGAAGGAGGAAAGCAGTGCTGTCAAGGTAGCTGATTCTAGCAGGGATCTGATGTGATCCTAAGTAATGAAGATTTTTAATTTCCCATGATTAATTTTGCAGAAGCTTTTCACAGTCCCTGAGACTTTTATCTACCACAGGGAATTTGCCCAGACAATTCACAGCTGGCAGTCTGCTGTATTAGATTAGTATCTATTTGTTAAGTATATTCAGTTTTGTCCCTAGATCACCCAAGATGATGATTACACATTCATCTCCAGTCTCAGTCTCAGGAAATAATAATGGGTTTTAAAAGCTTGTGAAGAAAGTAGCATTTCACTTGTTTCATTATTGAAAAGTTAGTGATAGCTGTAATAGACTGAAGATTCATCATTTTCCTTCTGGTTTTGAAGAATCTTCTTGGGGGGAAACAAGGAGGGTATCTCTGACAAGGCGGGCAAGAACTGATTTTTTAGTCATCATACTTGTGTCATGATGTGTTTGTCATTACAAGATAAAACAGATTTCTGTGTTTTTTTCCTTCTGAGAGATGTTTCTAGACTTCCAATATTCCACCAAGATCAGTGTTTTATATCTGTATCAAATCTTTACTGGTATACTTATTTCAGCAGCTGGGAATGTCTCATTGCTAGGAATGGGCAGGCATTTAGTGATGGTAATAGGTTTCCTATAGCAGACAAAATAAGTGTTATATGTTTTTTCTCAGTAACTGCTGATTCTAGTATGCTTCTTTCTTCCTGAAAGTGTTGCCTACTGAGAAAAAATGCACATTTCTTTTTCACTGTTCTTCCTCTTTGAAACGGATTTTCATTGTAGAGGAAAAGCATCAGAAATGGAAAAATTAATTTTCTTAGGTGTTTGATGCACTTTCAGCTTTTGCAGCCACCATATTTTAGTCAGCTCTTCTGTTCTATTTATGTTGCTTTTCCAGCTTTTCTTGAAAATATTTTGAAGGAAATTAGTTAACTTCCTTGTGCTGTTTATGGCTCATTCACAGAATTGAGTGCAGAGGCTTTTTGGATAATAATGTACTAATTTGAAGTAAGTAAATCTACAATCTTACTGTACGTAAGTCTACATAATGAAAATTACAGTAACTGTTTTATTAACCACAAAGAATTGTAACAATTCAAATTTCAGGATCATTTTAATTTTGTCATTAAGATAAAATTATTAGAAAGTTGATCTTTTCAGTATTGTGTTAAAAGTGGTCTTCAAATATGGGAAAAAGCAAATGCTGTGGAATGTGATCAGTAGTATATCCAGAGCTGTATACTCTGCTACATTAAGCTTGAAGAGTGGGGAGTATGTAAATGTGGAGGTCTATATTACAGATGCCTACATCCCTTTTCAGATGCCTCTGCAGTCCATGGAGATCTAGTCAGTGTAGCCTGGAATCTAAGACATGATTTATCTCACTTTACAGGAGAAATCAAATAAATCAACCCCTAGAAGCGTCTGTTTCTTCTCCACTGACTATAAAAGGAGCCTGACTAACTTAGTGGTGAATGTTGTTTCTGTAGGCATCTAAAATTAGGTGAGAGAGATTCCACTCAGAGTACGTGGTTCGAGGGCTGGAATGCCTAATTAATGGTGCCTTTTGTAGCAGATTTCAAGTAAGAAAGTTGGTATAATTATAAGGCTAGAGAAATTGTACCAGGATTAAAAAATTGTACCAGCATTGAAGAATTACATGAGCTTTATCCACATTTCAAATGTGTCCTGCTTATTGATCCAAGAGTTGAAATTAGCACCTCTAGGACCTAAAGTTTATTCAGTTTGTTACAGTGTCTCTGAAGTGTCTTTTGGAGTCTGTCTTCCCAGTGACAGCACCTCCATGCTGTATGGCCCATAATTTGTTTTTGGAGATGTGATTCCTCATGAAGTTTCTTCCGGTATGGCAAGCAAGGCTGGTAGCTGTGTGTGGTTGTCTGTGGCTTACTATCTTTATCTACTACTGTTTTAATCTTCATCTCACTGACAAAATCTATTAGCCATGATCAGTTCTTTCAGGACATTAAATTAAAATTCAGTAGTAATAAAATTAGTAATAAAAGCTACAATCAATCTTATTAAGACACCTTGATAAACACCTATTACATCAGTATTCTCTGTTTATACTTACATTTTGAAACTTGTTGATAAAGTGGCTTCTTATCCATCTAATTTATTGTAATGATTTCTTCATTCTTCTAATCCATTAAAATATGTATATAGTTCTGCATCAAATGTGTTATACCTGAAAAAGCTGTGCCCTTGTCAACAAATTTTGTACTAAATAAAAAACACATTATTGCTTTTACATCTGCTGATTGTTCTGAATTGAGTTTTCTTTACATTTTTGATTCTCAGTCCTGCAAAATGCAGCTTTGCTTCTTTTGTTTGGAATCCGTTTCACCTGACTGGCCTATAAATACCCTTATCCTTTTGTTTTATCCTTCAATACAAGCCCAACATCCAGTAAAGAGCTCTTTAACCAAAGTTTAAGATGTGTTTTACCCTCGTGGTCTGACAAAGTCTAGCTGTAAGAACTCATAAAAATCAGCTGAAGTGAATTGCTATGTCCTTTTCTGCACAAGAACTGAAAAATCTACCATTTCTGTTCAGTGGGGAATGAGAACTGTTGATTGATGAAGTTCCTCTGTGTTCCTCTGTTGCTTTCTCTATGTAAAATTTCGAGAAATCATGATTGTATAATTCATTTAATGTACTTTTATTAATGTAATAATGAAAATAAACCAACTATAAAATTACAGTAGCCTTCCTCATTTTTTTAAATAACAATAAAAATAAGGAGCTTATACAACTTTTGAAATCTTAACATAGGCAGTTTTGTTTATTGCAGTCTTAGGTTCTCGTTGGGCAAAGAGAGGGTTTGCTCTGTGTTCTGTTCTTAAACCTATGTAACCTTTTAAAAATCTTAACAGGTGCCTAATATTTGTTGCTTTCCTTCTCCCAGATGCCTGCATTGCTGTTGAAATGCATGAAGTTACCTAGAGCATGACTCATTTTTGCCTTTTTTCTGTCTCTTATCTCTCCTTCTGCTTTTCAGTGTACACAATTCTGTCTAAGGTGCACTCTGATCGGAATGTATACCCTTCTGCTGGAGTTCTGTTTGTTCATGTTTTGGAGAGAGAGTACTTTAAGGGGGAATTTCCTCCTTACCCAAAGCCTGGTATGAGATGCTAAGATCTTCCATATTATATGCAGATACAGAAAAAATATTGTTACAAAAAATTGAAGTCTATTTAGCATACCTTGTGGCTCACCGTATGAGATAAGCAAGACAGGTTTTGGTTTCTATTGAAATATCTTCAAATGAAATAAAATGTGTAGTCCTACACTTTTAAAATATTCTAGTTTGTGTTTGTTTGTGAAAAAATGCATATAATTCTATATTGTGAAAAAAAAAGAATTTGGGAAGGTGTTGTAACCCATTATATATATATCTGATATTAAGAAGTGTTTCTTCACTTTTGCATTAAATATGAAATTGTGGAAATTTATGTCTGTTAAAAATGCTATTTATCTAGTCACTGTTTCAGACATAGTATGTATCAGGCTATATGAAGGAGCAATTTGAAAGCATATAGTAAATATCAGACAAAATAGAAAATTAAATCAAATATGATTTAATCATAATACTGTTTTCTTTCATTTTAAAAAATAGTCCTTTGGCTTCAGCCTCCTTCCTATATTTAGGAACAGTGTAATGTTAGTAAGCAGAATGGTTTTAGAGAAGGAGCTGTGATTTCCTAACTATGGTTTTGCTATACACTAAAGCTAAAAAACTGATCACCACAGGTTAGAATATGTGTAAGCAATCTGGTAGGGGTGGGAAGAGAGAGAGCATTCAGCCACACAGGCTTATCTACAATGAAAAGGGATAAATGTATCCAGCTTATATGACTATTTTTCTATAATAGGAAAATAGGAAAAACCTATGTACAGTGCGCACATAATCAAAGCCTGTTTCATCAGTGAAACTTTTGAATAGATTCGGGAGTGCTATTACTAAGACTCGCTTTAAAGAAAGAAGAAGCTTCTGTTAGCATTGGTTAAATTTTGAGTAAATATGAGTAAACTCAAATGTTTTAAAAATGTCTTATTTTTGTAAAATGGGTGTTTTTCCTGACACAGATACCTCAGTCTTCATTTATGCCATGGTGACTGGCAGAGTGAAGTTTGCCTCTGTTCCAGTTTTCTCTCAGTTTTGGCACATAGGTGGAAGGAGCTTGGAAATTTTACTAATGATGGATTGTTTTACAGCTGCAGCCTCTTGACATTCATATGATTCCAAGGCAGTAGGAATCTGGTTTCAGATCCTTTGAGATTGCTGTTCCCACACACAGTTGTGATAATGTCAGAAATTCACTGCGAGGTCAGGTGTTGTCATGGTACTCTTATTTTTGTCTGCTGAGCTGGATCATTACCATGGCCCACCTTGACGAAGGCAAACCAGAATGTCTCACAGGTGGCTTTCAGAATTTTCCCCAAATCATTTGTGGTGCTGGGACTTTGTTTATAGCAGGGTGGTAGTAATGCCAGGTTGTGAGTTCAAGCTCTGTATGTGCCATTCACTTAAGAGTTGGACTCCATGATCCTTGTGGGTCCCTTCCAACTCAGAATATTCTGTAATTCTGAATTCTGTGATTCTGACTGCAATAGATTAGATTACTGGGATGTCCTGAGAGAATTGTGAGGGAAGTTGTGTTACACCCAAGTGCTGGTTTGGTCTGGTTCTGGTCCATTTTACTCAACCAGATGTGGAAGTGTGTACCTGAAGACTGGTTACCCTTGGGCAACATATCTCAGTCTCTTTGTCCCTCTCTGGAGGAGATGAGAGCTGTTCATTCTTCACTGGGATCAGTTTCTGCTTTCTGGGCCAGCCTGGCTGGTATCTCCTTTCATCACGACCTATAATGCTGTTGCACACTCAAAGCTGAGTTGGAGCGCAGGGCAGAGGTGTCTGTACAGGCTCAGAATGGATTTGACTTGAGTTCTGTGCCTCAGCTGGACACTGCCTTGGTGGTGAGGATTTGGTAGTGTTCAGGCCTGATTTCATTTACAAAAGCTAAAATAAACTGAAGTGAAATCCAGACATTTATAAGAGTATCAATAAGAACCAGAAGAACCAATGTACTCATTTGACTTGAGGGGCTTTTACAGCTGGACGAATGTATTAAGTAGCCATCAGTGGCTGCAGTTCACAGGATTGTCTGATCCTTTTTTGAATTAATTTGTTCTCTAAATTAAAATGATTGCCTGGCTGTTGGTGCCAAAGACCTCTGTGTGTATCCTAATGCTAACAGAAGCTTTTAGGCATTACTGATTACGGAGCCACTCTTAACAGTACATTGAGTACCTGGATCCATCATTAAAAACATAAATAAAAGTAAGTTGGGAGGGGGAATTAAAGGACTGAAACCTTTGTGCTTTTGTCTGTAATGAGGTTAGATGGTTCAATTTGAGGTGGAACTGAGCTCTAAAAATCAGACCCGCTAGTTACTGAGCATGAGCATTAAGTTAGCCAAAACTCTAGGCAGTACCTGCACATTATGTCTGCAGTTGATTACACTTTCCAGGTATGAATTTCTTAATACCTCTAAGTGCTAAGTATTAGTTCACTTATTTCTGATATGGTAAAGGTTAGCAAATTTTTATTATTTTTTTCTTCTTAGAAAACTTCAGAAAGCAAGGGAAAGTAGAATATGACTTCCTAGTTAAAAAATTAAAGTATGTAACATTTTCTTGTAAATATCCTAATATAATTTCTCTTATCTAGGTGAAATAAGTAATGATCCTATAACGTTTAATACCAATTTAATGGGTTACCCTGACAGACCTGGATGGCTACGCTATATCCAAAGGACACCATACAGTGATGGAGTGCTGTATGGCTCACCAACTGTAGAAAATGTGGGCAAGCCAACCATCATTGAGGTATTTGCTTTCAAAAGTTCAAAAATAAGTATTTTGGTTTAGAGTGTAAGGTTCAGAACTGTCAGCAAGTTCCTCCTTGTTTTTGAATGGTTAATTACTATTTAATGATAAATTTTTATTCAAAATTCAGGGCAAACAAACTTTGTAAGCAACTCTACTTGAAGAATAACTGAATTGTAACTTTGTAATATTCAACCTAAATATGGGTCAGACTGTTCCCCACTAGGTGAAAGTGTTCAGTCAATAAGCAGTTGTGGGGTTTTTTGCTTGTTTGTTTTTGTTTATTTGGTTGGGGTTTTTGGTTTCACTGGTTTGGGGTTTTTTTCAATTATTTTTCATCAAATATCCCCTTTTCCATTATTCATGTTTATTGACAGGTTTTAGTTAGCACTTTTATGAATTCAATTCTTATGAGTGTAACAATAAAAAACTATATTTTTGAGAGTTTGGTATTCAAATGTTTTAAAGCACTAATTACTCATTGAGCAGCAATTCAGAAGGGAAAAGGGACAGTATTTTCTACCGTGTATTTCATAGGCAGCAGACTGAATCAGGCACTACTCTGTGGTTCACAGTGTTAAGAAATCTGCACATTAACTTGCTCCAGCCATTTTGCTGCTTCAGCAGTATATTTGTCTTAAACTCTTGATGAGTATTTTTTTTTAAATTGCATTTGATGTAGTTTTTCTTCCTCACGAATGATAGCTCTGAATGTTAAGTTATACTGCAGATAATTTCACCCATGTTTAATTTTGTACACATGATTCTGTTTTGATTTCAGCAGTACTAATGCCATCCAAGAATTGATCATGTGCAGAAGTTCTTTGCAGGCTTTGCTTAGTTTTATTTAGAGGAAACTGTTGTTTGAAATTGCAAATTTTTAAATAGCATGTGCTTTTAGATTCTAGGATCTATATCGAGACCTCCATTCTAAGCATGACCCAAGTCATATTTGGAGTAAATCTTGCCTAGCATACAAATTAATTCCTTGCAGTTCCAGTCTTAGATGTGGCTTTTGAATTAATTTTGTGGTATGTGAGGAGAGCAGATGGCATTTGATCCTCTTCCTAGTGCCCTCTGAGAGGAGTGATTGCATATTCCATCATGTTATAATTCCTGAGGGGATGTCATGGGGAGCTCACTTAACTGGAGGAGACCTCATGATTAGGAGAGCCTAGCATTATGCATAGCACTGCAGTAGAGCAGGTAACATTCTTGAGCTTAAGCTCCTTTGAAAGCTGTGCAAAGACAGTTTGTGTTTGAATGAATATTCAGAACAGAGGCAGTCTCTGCTATGCCTTCCTGTGGTGTGTTGGCTACGCTGGCAGCTCCCACTGCTGGAGTGCAAGCTCACAGTGGGTACTGCCCTGCTCCTTTAAGAGCTTGTACGACCAGGGGGTTTGATTTTCTGGGTATTAGTGGTTCAACTGTTGAAGAAACCCTTTGAAAAATTAGCAGAACTAGGGCTAGAGAAATCTCAAATTTATTTTCTGTTAATTTTATAATGAAATTGTAACATTAAATGAGATCTGATTGTGTTGGGTAAGCTTTTCCCTCTCCACTTAAACCTGCAGTAGACACTCCTCAGCATTTTTCCTTTTCATTCAAATCCTCTAAAAGAACTGCAACATCTGTTATCTTTATTTATTTAATAGTCAGTGTCACAGTGGTTTGTGCCTCTGCTGAGAAGCAACATAGTTCTGTCACTATTGTCACTCCTCTCCCTCTCCTTTGCTCTTGAAATTAATGAAGTCTAAAATGAGAAAGAAAATTAGGGTTTTTTCCAGTTTGTTTCATGAAAGATTTATCACCTTGCAGGGATAAAAAAGGTAGAGAAGATAATACATAGCTATACTGATATCCAGCCTTGTTCTGTGTTTCTTATGAATGATCACTTAATTGTAGTACAGTCTTGGAGTACAGTCACCACTGAGAAGTAACCACTTGCACGCATTTCAGGTATCCTAGCTATTTTAACTTTTAGATTAGTATCCTTGCATATTTTATTCATGAAGGTGTATGTTTCAAAAAATAAGAGTCACAAATGTTGCATCTATCTCCTAGTTTTCACTTCCCCTACATCTACAGATTCCAGGATTTTTTAAAAATTACTTGTGTTGGAGCATTATTTTGACTCCATTAGTGGAGTGAGACTTCACTGGGGCCAGAGCTAAAACTAAATAGCAGTCCTAAAGATGAGAATTCCTGGCATCACAACACTTTTTCCTTCAAAAACCTCTCCATGTAGTTTATTTTCTACATGCTGTCGATGAATTTAGATCTTATTGTATTGATGGAGTGAGGTTGGAGGCTGCATGGAGAAATGGAGAAACCAGTCTGTCCTTATGGTGGTTCTTAAAGATAACAGAAGAGAAAAAATACACATGTATGGCAGAACACTTCTGTCAGGACCAAAATATATTATTTTGACATATATCCCTTCATTAATTATATTTGGCTATAGACTGGTCAAGAAGATTCCAATATCCTGACTTGAAGGTAGTACTTCATTAAATAAATTGACCTTACCTTTCAAATTTTATATTAGTGAATGAATGTTCATAGATTTCAAAGTAAGGAGGCAAAGTACTTAAAAACTGATAAGTATTTCTAAGTTATCAATTTAACTTCCACTGATATTTCATTTATATAATTTTTATTTTTGCATTGTTTTGTAATCTTATCTTTTTCACTCTAGATCACTGCATATAACAGGCGTACCTTTGAAACAGCAAGACACAACTTGATCATTAATATAATGTCAGCAGAAGGTATGTACAGAATGTAACTGGTTGTATTTTTAACTGAATCAGCAAAGCCCTCTTATGGGCTCCTGCATTTGAAGATAAATACTGTAAAATAGTTGTCTGGTGTTCAAACCAAACACAGAGGCACAGGGGAGAAGTAAGAGAATTCTTCCTGATTTAATTAATTTTGGTTTTTTAATCCAGATTATTTCTGTCATTCAGGACTGTTTTTCTTCACTCACAGTATAATGTTTGCATCTTTGTTTTTCATTAAACTGCTTCTAATTCAAAGTTTCCCTTGTCTTTTCAAAGGGACCTTACATAAAGGATTTCACTCTCTGCATGTTGTTTAGTTTTCTTAGTTCTGTATGTGCCTTATGCAACAAACAATTGTGTAGGCAGAATCAGAAAACAACAGGTTATGGCATATGTGGACATATGGACTTTAAAATGGGTTCTCTTTATCACATTTATTTTCTGGAGTGTCTCAAGCTGGAATCCATTGTTGCTGCAGATTGGTTTTGACCCTCAAATTAGCGTGAATGTCATTATATCTGTTTAATGAAGTTTTACCAATTGAGAATCTTTTCCTCTAGTCTGCTTCTTCCCTGTTGTTTTATAAATAACGGAAGGTTTTCAGCTCAAGTAGCAGCTAATGGTACTCCCTATTGAATTTAACATAATCACAGTAGGTTCAAAATTAGCTAATTCAAACACAAGACTTTTGAAAAGGCGTATCAATCTTTAAGTAGTATTACATTAATCATTACTCCAGATATTTTGAAGATTTATTTTTGGATTTATGGAGCCTTTGTTTAATGCAACACTCTTTTTCATCACAAGTAGATTTTCCTTTACCATATCAAGCGGAATTCTTCATAAGGAATATGAATGTAGAAGAAATGTTGGCAAGTGAAGTTCTTGGTGACTTCCTTGGAGCAGTGAAAAATGTATGGCAGCCAGAACGCTTGAATGCTATAAACATTACTTCAGCCCTTGACAGAGGAGGGAGAGTTCCACTTCCCATTAATGACATGAAAGAGGGGTAAGCATGTGTCAGTATGATGTTTTTGCTTCGCTTTTTTTTTTTTTGTTACTCAGAAGCCTAATATTTTTCAAGTTTTCTAGATACTTTGCAATTGCTGTTTTATGTTTTGGAATTAGATATGAAGAGTTTACTCATGTTCTGAGCCCCAGTTATAATATGATAATATAATATTTATTGTGTTAGATACCACTACAACAGGGCACAGTTTCTATATATGGATGTTATAATCTAAGGAATACTAATAAATTCCATTAGTTATAAACAAGTAGGTAGTAAATATGTTTTTTTTATAATCCCAGTTTTACTTCTGAGCAGTCACTTGGTATGCTTTTCAAGTTTTTAACCATTCCCAATTCATTTAACTCAAAATTTTGAAGCAAGTTTTGATAGAGCAGACACTTCAATTTCTGAGAGCAGTTAGCATGTAACAGTGTAATTTTTAGCTGTACTCATACTAAGTGAGTTAGTTATGTGATTCAAGAGGACTGTTGACTTTCTTCTGAAAGTCGTAAGGTGTCTGGGGAGCTCAGGTTACTGAGTGCAAACTGCTGGAATGGACTGGTGCCAGCTGTGATTTGTAACCATAAATAGTGTTCTGAACAATATTTAATGAGAAACTAGTAAGGAGTCAGTTTTTTCAAATATGGTTCTGACACTGCTTTTCACTGGTGAAAGTGAAGATGCCTAGTGATTTTTAGATAATTTTAGATATTTTGGAGTCAAATAGTATCTAAGAAAGGGATGAAGGTTCAAAATATGAGATGTGTGCAGAAAATACTGGCTTTTTCAGAGCCCTTATGTGTCTCTGGAGTTTTTGAGCATATTTAAAGAAGAAAAGTGACTTCTGTACTAGCCAGAGTAATAGCAGAGTCACTTAATACAAATGGCTACACTTCAAATATTTAGTTAGATAATGCCTACTGTACAAGTGGCAACTGGGACCTAATTTCTGTTTCAGAATCCACTGGTACATTATAACCTGGAGCAGCAGACTGTATTTTACAGCAGTGTTCCATATGCCTAAATATGACAATGAATAATACAATCAGTGTAGTAGCTCTTGTTTTATGTATGGCAATGCTAAATCAAGTATTAGGTTTACCCTCGGCTTTCAGTATTCTGAAGCAAATTTTGTTGGCCGTGCATAGCTACAGTATGGAATCTTTCAGAAGCAGCTGGGGGTTAGCATGTTCATTCATATCTGTATTAGGTTTAGCAATAACTAGTCATTGTGAATTTATTTTGGAAACATGGGAAGAAACTCTCTAAAAAATCTATGATGAGTAAGATTAAAGATTTCCTTAAAACAAAAGGATGCTATTTTAATACAATTTTCAAAAACAGTACTGATTTATCTACATGAGGAAACCACACTTGGAGCTCTTTGACTTCATAGAAAATGGTACCACTGATGGTATTGAAATATTTACATTAACAAGCAAACCAGATTATGTTGTAATAGGCAGCTAGGAAAGTCCTTTTTAATTCGCTCTGTTACTTGTATGCTTAAAGAGATAAAAGTATACTATGAAGGCAAATTATTTTAAAAAGTAATTTCAATCTTTAAATAACAGCTGAATGTAACTGTGTACAGCAATAATATTTGGAAGAGTACATCATTGTCCTTTGGGAATTTGTGAGACACCCTGCTGGTCTGTCACTCATCTCTTTCTGCAGTGTGTATGTGATGGTTGGGGCAGATGTTCCTTTCTCTTCGTGTTTACGAGAAGTGGAAAACCCACAAAATCAGCTGAGGTGCAGTCAGGAAATGGAGCCTGTAATAACCTGTGATAAAAAATTTCGTACTCAATTCCATATTGACTGGTGTAAAATCTCTCTGGTGAGTTATTTTATTATTGCATAACTTGATGTTTGTAGAAGTACAGGTAAAAGTTTTGCCAGTCTGGTCAGACAATGCTGCCAATTCCACTTTATTGTGACCGACATTTTTTTTACCCAGCAGACATTCTTAAAATTGTGAAAGAATTTTGCTATGTAGGCTAAATTCTGTTAGAGTTGAGCCTCAGTGAAAGCACTGTATTTGTTTCCACTAGCAGTGAATTCTATAAATGGCTAGAGAACTCCAGAGCTTAAAAAAGTAAAAGTAATGAGAAGTGTAGTTCATTAATTCAGAATTCTGATGCTGCTGGTTACACTTCCCTAAAAAGTGTGTGCATACATACATGTTTTCTCAGATATTGATTCTACACTGACCAATTAATACTATGCTGTTAAAAAACTGCTTCTGAAATTTGTCTAAAACATATTTTATGTTAAAAATTAAATATAAAAAGGAATGAAAGTAATGTTGACTAATTACTTGCATTCTTCTCAGTCAAATGAAAGAAAAAAGATAACCAAACACTAGACTATTTGCTATGAAAGGAGAATAATTCCCAGAGAGGCTTTTTAAGGTTGGGTTTTTTTTTTTTTTTTAATTCCTGTAAAGAAAATCAAGAAATAATACAGTATTGGAAGAGAATGTTGCAGATAAATCTGAACAATGATGATGAAGGTATATAAAATAAACTTAGATGGTTGTTGAGCTGCTTCAGACATTACCCAGGAGGAAGCTGAAAGGGAGTTAAATGCTGGATGGAAATTAAACACTGGATGGAAAAAACTTACTGAGTATAAGGAAAGGTATTCATACACAAAATTGATTGTATAACTTCCAGTCTTTTCTACCTATACACTATAAATTAGGAAAGATTCTAGAAGATTGGAAAATACTTGTTTCAAAAGAATACCCAGATTATTTGCTTTTTATTGGCTTTCTGTTGAGAAATTGTAAAAGGCCCAAGTGTACACAGTAATACTTACAGCACCTGAAAAACAGCAGAAGGCAGCTGGTCTTTGAACAAACTATGTTGAGTCTTCCATTTCCTTCTACAAGGAAGAAGTAGAACCAAGGTGGAGCAGGAAGTGTCATTCCTCCTTGGTAAGGTTTTTTGATACTGTCTCACAAGCAAGCTCAGGAACATGGCCTAGATGAAGCTAGGAACTAGTGGAGAGCTGGTTGGTAGCCATAATCATAGCAGAGTTAATAATAATTCCTGGCTATTCCTCATTAATAGCTGGAATAGACTTATTAAATTTGTAGTTCCCCATGAAAGTGAAAGGATCTGCAGGTGCATTGAAGGACAGAAAAGTCTTGAGAAATTGGAGAAATAGTCTTGGAAAACAGGATGAATTTTAAAAGAAGCAGCAGAGGGATAGTGCACTAATGCAAGAACAGTCAGCTGTGCCCACGCAGAAGGAAAAGAAGCTGGTTAGGAGTGTTTCTTCAGAAAAAAATGCCTGATAGTGGCAGTGGCTCATAAACTAATCATGAAGCAGCATTGTCATGCTGCTTTGAGAAAAGTAGAGATCACCCTGGGATGTGTAACAGGAACAGGCTTTCAGAGAAGTGTTATTTTCTGCAGCAGCTATAACACAACCTTCTGGAATTCAGCACTTGTTTTGGCCGTGTGCCACAGTAACTGAATTTAAACTGTCTTAGGGGTGTTTACTGTTGCCAGTAGCATTTCTGCTCTAACCTGCTGCTGCATCAAAGAGAAAAAGGAGCCAAGCTTCCCTCTATCTAATCATAGTCTGCTTTTCACAAGGCAACCTGAGAGACAGGAATTCTCTCCAGATCTATGGGCTGGGAGGGAGTTGAGCTCTGTTTCCCATATCCACAATTTAAACAAGTGATAAAAAATAGAGCCATCATATCCTCATCCTCACACTGTTTATGAGGTGGTGTTGGCAGTTAGCAATCAGAGAGTGGATATAAGTTTGGAGGTCCCATGTTCTGCAAGGATGGGCAGTGTAATAAATGCTCCACTTGAAGCTGCTCTCTGACAGCTTGTTCTCACACTGTATGGACCTCTGTCAGTCACATCAATAAGTACATAATTTTTGTTAGGGTTTGAGATTCAGCTAAGCAGCCAGGTAGAACTCAGTGTACCTAACATAAAAGATACTCTGGAATTAATGAGCAGAGAATGCATCAATTAATTTTTGTTTAATGAACACTTATATATATATATGTGTGTGAGGGTATGTGCATGCGTGTACGCGCATTTGAGGCTCAGCAGGATTTCTGGAATTTCATAAAAATCTCTTCACCCATTGCCTAAGCTGTAATACAGCATTTTATGACTTGAAGTGTAAATGATAAAGAAGTGACCATCATTTGCAAGATTTCTCAATGAAAAGTCAGACAAAAGGTCAAGCATGTAAGCAAATTTATTTGTATTAATGATCTGGAGACTAATGATGTTAAAGCTAGCACTGATAAAATCTGACAGTAACATCTAACTGAAGATAACAAAAAAATGGATGCAGAAAATTAAGTCATCTGGGAATGGCAATCAAAAGCAGTAGGAAATTTAGCAGCAAAACAGGTTTATATTTCTAGGATCATTGGGTACAGGCAAACGCCGACACAAAAATTGTGACCAGGAATGCAGCTTTTGGAGGCTAACTGAATTTGTGTGAGGGAGACAATGAGCTGTCCTCAGCAGCTCAGTTGATGGCTCTTGACTTTTTGAGCACTGGTTGTAAGGCATAATATGAAGGAGAAGGAGGAGGAAGAGCATTGTAGATATATGACTCTTCATTTTTGCCACCTTTATACAAGAGAGGACAGTATTGATATTTAGGAAGACTAGTAAGAAATTGATTACTAATCAAAAAGAAATCAGAATCAGTTAATTAGTTTGCACTAGAGATGTTTACAGAATCTGTACTCAAATACTGTTTGTGTGAGATATGCCTAAAATTAATCTGTAAAAGACATGGTATCTCTGCTAGGCACAAAAGAGAGTAAGATAACATTACTTATCACACTGATCAGAAGCTTCATAAAATGGAAGCTTCTATTATTTAAAAAAAAGTGGTTGGATTAAATTGTATAGAATTTGTAAAATGAGTAATATGGATCTTTTTATATGTTATGTTAGTTAAATACCTGCCTGTTTTTACATTATGTTACTTTGTTTTTTAATAGTCTTTTTTTCTTCTTCTTTTTTTTTTTCCTGGGTATCAGGTTGACAATACAAAACAAGTTTCCACCTTTCAGGAAGTGATTCGTGGAGAGGGAATATTACCTGATGGTGGAGAATACAAGCCACCTTCTGATACACTGAAAAGCAGAGACTATTACTCGGATTTCCTCATTACACTGGCAGTGCCCTCGGCAATAGCACTGGTGCTTTTTCTAATACTTGCCTATATCATGTGCTGCCGACGGGAAGGAGTGTGAGTACTTTAACATGCTAATAAGTAACTCTTGATTTTTCTAAGATTATAATGCATAGAAGGTTGTTTGTTAGAATATCTCCATCCAGTTCATTATAAACATTTAAAACAGGCCAAAAGGTGTCTGCTTGTAATACTGAATTATTTTACACTTAAAGCACATGCACTAATTTCCAAGCAAGTGGATGCAGGGCCTTTAGTCATTCTAGAAAGGGTTAAAATACTCAACATATGCACAAAACTCCCAAAAATCTCCATATGTGCACAGCTCTCCAAAATGCCCCCAGCGAATAAAATACTAATAAAGGATCATTGGTTCAGGAGAATATTAAGTAATGTCTAAAATGCTAACTTTCATAACATAAACGTGGTTGAGGAGATTAACTGAATTTAGACATATTATCAGAGAAAAACACATAAAAGGAAAGCAGCAAGTAGCGTGGTTTCTGCCATTTCTTACACAAACTACAATTTCATTTTGTCACAGAATTTCTTTTAGCCAGAAGCTTGTTCTTTAACCTGCATTTTTCATTTCCCTGTGTGTGTGTCTGTGTGTGTCTGTCACCACTATCACATCTCTCTACGTGCTTTCATCAAGGCCTCATCATAAACCCCGTTGCAAATGCTGCCAAGCTGCGTTTAGCAATAACCTTGTCAGCATTTCTACATCATGTACTGTTTTCATCATCAGATAGATTAATGTTCCAACTATCAATGCTATTATTTAATTCATAAATTTTGTTTTGTTTTTAGGGAAAAGAGAAACATGCAAACACCAGAGTAAGTGTCTTCTTTCCTGTTATTTTTCTTTTACCATTTAATTTTCATTCTCAGTAGCTCGTCATGCTTCATACATATGTGTCATAATTCTTTCATTCTCTCTAATTCATGGTTTAATTCATAAATGTGAAAGCTGCTTTTAAATCAGAGTCTTGGCAAGGATAGAAGACCAGAATAAAAAGGGTTTGAAATTAAAGACTGTAATTCAAAATAAAATAGTGCTGTTAGAATAAATATATTAACGTGCAATTAATACTCCTGGTTATTGGACTTTCCAACCTGTCTCTTAAAGGCAGTGAACAGGAGAAGAAATATCCTGGAAGGTATCCAGTGCCTATAATATGGAGTGTTTTAAAATTAATTTACAAGCTTTTATGAATCTGCCACAAGAATCAGGAGTTAACCAAAATTAAAATTAAACCAAATTGCAGCAAATAAATGGAACACCAGATACAAACTTCACAGACTTGATTCCTATGAAAAATATCTATTCAGATAGAAAAATCCAATGGAATAATTACTGCCTTAAAAAATTAAATAAATCAACTATTTATTAATTTAACTATGTGAAGGTTGTAATTGTTGCACTGTAGTCTGTAGCATGCATCAAAGTCCTTGTACTTTAATAATAATAATTGCAAAATTCTCTCTGTTTTGATGAAGCGCCTAAAGTATGTATTCACTGTTTTATTTCCTTCTGACACAGCATCCAGTTGGTGCACCACAGTGCTATACAGAAATCAACCAAAGAGCTTCGTGACATGTCCAAGAACAGGGAGATCGCCTGGCCGCTCTCCACGCTGCCCGTGTTCCACCCCGTGACGGGCGAGATCGTCCCGCCCCTGCACACGGACAGCTATGACAACACCAGCATGCCTCTGATGCAGACACAGCAGTAAGTGTTCACACTCACTTCTGGCTCTTAATGCTCCCTGTACTGCAGGTCCTCACTGCAGATTCCAGTGCTTGTCCTCCGAAATGTGTTCATTGTGGGAGGATTCAGTAATGACTCTCCAGTTCAAGATTGCTCTGATGTTTGCATTTCAGCAGGAAGAAAGGCCTTCTGTTACAGATTAAATGGCTGGCTTCAGTCTGCAGGCTTGCAAGAGGCTTGGCATGGAACAGATTTCTGCATGTTTTGGAGAAAAACTACTTTTGACAGAGGAATCAATTAAAACTGTTCTATTTTAGACACCCTGTCTCTTGAGCCATATCTTCGGGGTTCTAGTGTAAAACTACCACCAAATTGGTGGTAGTTTTATACCAGAAAATCCAGACTTTGTAAGTGGTTAGTCATGTACCTGTCACACATGGTTTGTGTTTGAAATGCTGACATTGAACAGAAGAACATACTCCATTACACAGATAATAAATTCAGGCTTGCCAAGAAAAATACTCATAGGTCTCTCCAGTTTCCATTGTTGCCACTCTCTTTCCAAGACAAAAACCAGAAAAATAATTAATTCCTGTACCTTAGAGTTCATTTACCAGTAACTTAGTGAAACTAGTGAGGCAGGCCCAATGCTTTGCACAGGTTCTAATTCAGAGAAGTCCATAGAGCTGTAGCAAAGAGGCATTTCTGGAAAGGTTTGGTTGAGGTGCCTGGGGCTGAGCAGAGCTGAGGCACTGGTTTCAGAAGTGGCTGGCGTTTTCCAGTGCTGTGCTGTAACACCAGCTCCAGCTGGTGCCTCCTCTGCTGGCAGGCCTGCATGGCCCAGTGGTACTGGTCCTGTGCCAGCTCTAACTCAGCCCTAATTTATAAATGCTTATCCTAAATTCCCTAAATGTAGATCCATGCTGCAAGAGTGATTTCTTCTCCCTGTCCCAGAAGCTAAATTCTCCAGAAAGGACAGCTGTATAAATTATTCCTTGTACAAGTGCTGCAAAGTGCTCTGCCCCATCTTTTACAGCTTCTTCTCTATGCAGAATAGCAGTTTTTATGACTGGGGTGCCAAATCCTGTACCAAAAGCTTTTCTGAGTTGTACATAGGGTATTTATCTGCTTTACCTACATTGTAACCCTTAATCCCTTTCTGTACAAACACCTCTATCTGGTAGCTGTTAAAATAGACACTTAAGCAGGGCACAAAAAATGCAACTGTGCCTTGATAAGTGAAGTGGTGTGACACATAGAAGTGGCTGACCATTCATTCCACAACTCCACAACTATGTTGCAAATGCTGTCACCTTTGCTGTACTCATGGAATATGGAATATTCACTTACAGAAGCCAAACTTTGTTGAACTGTAGAAACCCATGGTGACTCTTGTTGCCTCTGGCATTTCACCAAGTCTGAGCCTTTGAACGTAGCTGACAAGTGAAATGATAAGAACTGCTTTAACACTAATTGTCTTCATTTCATGGTCTTGGCTAACCTTTGGACATGTGTATTTGCATAGTGAAAATAGATTATTGCTTCATAAGCAAGAAAAAATGAAGTGTAAATACTGAGCATTCATCATAATATGCTTCAGACTTTGTGTGGAAGCATTAAAGATATTAAATGGTTTTTTATAGGAACCTGCCACATCAGACTCAGATTCCACAGCAGCAGAGTGCAGGTCAGTACTCAGAAAATACTGTAATTATTAAGTGACCAGTGTGGAGAAAACACAAGTCAAAATGTATACAGTCTGTGGACAGAGGAAATAATTTTCAAATAGAGTAAAGTATTACAGAATTGTTATTCTAGAATTTTTTTTTTTTATACATCAGTGAAAATTTTGGCATGGGATTTATTAAACAAGGAAGAAATGCTATGTTAGGATTCTGCATGAGAGGCTGGAATTTGGTTCAGCTAACTTAGAAACCTCATATAAATAATTTTCTGTTACATGAAACTACAGCCAGATTCCCAAATGCAGTTACATGGATTTTGACACTTGATAGTAAATCTAAATTTCTGATTCCCACCAATATTAGTTAAGCTTTGAAGAAGGAACTCTTTATCGCAGTTACTAGACATAAAGTGTTGATACTGGGGAATCTGTGGTGAGGCACATCCATGCTTCAGGTTTCCTGTGTCGTAGTCATCACTTTTGTATCATTTTCACAAATGCTTACGTACTGACTGAGGTCAGGAATGACCCATCAGACTGTGGACTAAGGCTGACTGTCCTCTCTACTCAGCATCTCAGGTTTGAGAAAAACCTTCAGCCATAGCCATGTGAGAGGGGGTAAGGACCACACAGGGAAAAAGTACAGACCAAGTGTAATTTTTAAATATTCAAAGAGGTAATTAATAAAAAAAAATCTAGAGAGATACATATGATTTGAATATAGTATGGGAACTACAGCTCCAAGCCGAAAATTTGTTTTAACTTAGGAGTTACATAAGCAACTCTTTCTGTTCACTGAAAATCCTTCTTCTTCGTTACTGCTTTCGGGGATTAAAGGAGAATTTCGTATGACAACATTTCAAAGATTTGAGGCAAGTATATAATAGATGTTCCTCTCCATGTGGGTTTTGTTATGTGAAAATTAAAAACATGGCTATAAAAAGTCTGACAGCAGTTTTGGTAGCTTTGCTGTTTGTGTTCTTCATTGTACATATGCTGGAAATGGTGGATGACCCTGGCAGTCAAAGCCTTGATCCAGAGCCTCCAGCACTGGTTTGGGTTGACACTTAGCACAGCTCTTCTTACACTCTTTAGAAGGCAGAATAAAAGTGTCACACAGTGCTGCTCTTCTGCTATGACTGTTTCATTTCAAGAATTCCAGTCTGTCTTGCAGCAAATAAGATGCAAAATCACGTGGTAATACTGTACAGTCACAATAGTGAGGCATTTTTGCAAAGGAATGAAATACAAGCTAGCATGGGCCTGTCACTTTTGATTCACACTGAAAAACTGCCCTAAAATTAGATCTTAAAAAATACTCTTGTGCCTGTATTTTCTGCAGTACAGTATTTTTGTAGAATACAACTGTTCTTTCATATTAATCACAGATGCTGCCTCTGACAGCTCTCAGAAATCCAGGGGGGCAGGTGGTGGAATGTATTTGGGACAGAGGGCGTTTCCTCCTCTTCCCTCGGTTTATAATGACACCTTGCTTTGTAGCTCAGATGTGCAGGTGACCCTGCGAGCACTTCCATGACATGATGGCATGTGCCTTTTGCAGCTTTTCTGAAAGGCTATCCATAACTCCTGTTGCCAGAATGTTAGATTTTTAGAAAGTTACGATTTAAAACAAAATTCAGGCACTGCTAAGAGTTTTTTAGTAGCATGAGTACAAACTTAGTAATCGATTTTATTGATCTGCTCAAGTAAGAAATTTAGAGAAATTTCTAAGGCCAAAAAACCTATAGAATGAGACATTAATTGTTAAATTTTCTTCCTTTCCTATAGAAAACTAGCAGTAATATACTCAGGGAATTTAACATGCTATCAGTCACAGCTGTGAATAAGAAATTTCTATTTTAAATCTTAAGTAGACCATATTTAGTAATTTGAAGAGCAGACCATGGGTAATAACTGTTGTCCACTTTGGGAATTATCTGAATCCCCAGTAAGGAATAGTTTCATTTTAACCTTATATAAAAAGGCAGACTTAATAGCTGACATAATACTTGACTATTTCACAAAGTTAAAAGTTAATTGGGAAAGAATTGTTTGAGAGGTGACTCACATCTAATGTTTATTACAGTGATGAAAATTGCTACTGGTCTCCAATATGAACAGATACATTATGTTTTATAATTGTCTCTCTGTCAATAGGCAGAATTCACAAGGACTGTTTAAGGTGCTTAGATCTTAGATGAAAAAGCTTGTAGGGTATTCCTATAATATAGGAGACTTAATAATTGCATGTACACTGTGTACCATCTTTTCTGTTTTGTGCCTCAGCATCCCTATGAAATCTGTTAAGATCCCAAATAGAAAGATAAATTCCCAGTTAAACAATCTTTTCCCAGCCCTCTCCCTTCCCAGAAGAATGTTTTGTCGTGTATAGGTTGTCTTTTGATCCAGGTTGTACTTGTAGTGTTTCTTCAGCGTGGTTGTTGATAAAGGAATAATAAATGCAATTTATGTGCTGTGCTCATAGTTGACAATTCAGTACTGTTGAAGCATCATGTGCCACTGATGGATTATATAAATTCTCATCTCTTTACAGGTAAATGGTATTCCTGAGGAAAGAAAACTAACAGAAGCAATGAATTTGTAATCAAAGAAGGCAGCAAATTGTCTCACTTCCTTATTTGTTCTGGTTGATGCATGAGTTTTTCTGGTGTATATTGTGCATGCCCACAGTATTACGATGCTTTCAGTGCCAGGAGTACAATCACTTCCATATAACTGATGTACTGTATCCTTTTGTACTTTGGACATTTTTGACAATTTGTAAACACTGATAACTTTTATATTTGTTACATTCAGGAAGTAATCTTTAATGTATATATATACATATATATATATATATGTATGTGTGTGTGTATATATATATATATATGTATCAATAAATATCAAGCTTTATTCTGTCTTGTGATCTCTCCTGAAAGTTTTAACAGGGAAATCAAAACTTCAGAGATTCAAAGAATTTCAGACTGTTAATGGGATGATATAATTGCCTAATATTTGCACAGAAAAAGAAGTAGTGTACAAGCATGAAAACTTGTGCAACATGATGAGGCTCAGAAATAGTATTGCACATATATTAGGTGTTAATTTTTTAGAGATTACCAAATATAATGAGCAAAGTTATTTTTGGAAAATAAATAAAGAAATAACCTCCCTAGAGAAAATAACTAAAACTTCTCATGATAAAAATTGGATTTCTGTTCTTTTACCAGATATTTACGCTATTTCAAAACTTGTAAGCAATAAAGCATTTAAAATCTGTCCATTCATTCATCTGGTTATGTTAGAAGAAACTGTTAGAAACTATTGTAGGTGAAAATTAATGTCTGCATATAAGCAGGGGTTTTAACTGGTACAGTATACCTGGACTAACTCTTTAAAAACACTCTTTAAAATTTTTTTGTGGTATTCCCAGTAAACAGCCCCAATGCTGTTTATTTTTTATATCCTCCACATTTTTTTTTCTCTGGGGCACAAACTGTTGTGGGAGAATTATGTATCCAGTAAACCAGGGATTATATTTTCACATCTTAAAAAGGACTTAAATAAAGCATACTTTGCTGGGAAGTGGTTTCTTTGAGAGGCATTTGTCCATAGAGCTGAAAGCTTAATAATATATATGGACTTTGCTAAAAGGATCTGAACTGGGGTTCACATGTCGTTCATTAGACAGCTATAATTCATCTACTGACACTTTTCACCAGCTTTTAAATGAATTTCTGATGCTTCTTTAAATCTTCATTTTAAGGACATCACACAGGACTTCAGGGTCTGCAGCTGTAACAGCTGACACCAAGAGTTCTTGGGGTTTTACCTCAAAGCATGGCATTGTTTTAAGCTGACACTTACACTTTGTCTTTTTTCTGTAATATTTTCTCTTTCAGAAGCTGTATGTTCATCAGGACATTGCATTGTAAGCAGAAAACTGCGTCTGCTTTAAAATTGCTAAGTGCTGGCTACATTTCCTTAGCTGAGGTTCCTGAAGTCTCTGCTAAGAGAAATTTGAGTAATTTTGGAATTTAGGACTGAGGACATAAGGAATCTGTAAAATGAGGTCATTTTGTAAGAAGACCAAAGTAGTTGCTCTTGGTTTTGTGGTTTTTGGTTTGTTTGTCTTTGTTTTTCTATTTTTACAGTTATGACCCAGTTCTGTCAAAACACAGAACCTTAATTTACATTAATTTTTAAGCATCAATGATGTGTTTGTAGGCTCAGACCTGAACGGAGGATTTCAGCAGATAGAACAAATCCTGAGCTGCTTTTTAGACTAATTTTGAGCACCAACTATGATAACTTTGGCAGCAAAGTATATAAGCAGTGCTCAGTACGTGGTACCTACTTGTATATTGTCATACCTTCAGTATCAGTTTACAAAGCTGCTCTGCATGCTCAGCACAGCCCACAGGACATGGCAGCAAATCCTGCTGGTGGCTGTTAGACCAGGAGAGGTAGCTCAAGCTGCAGGCTATTCAAGTTGAGAAATTAAAGGCAGTTCCTGAAACAGGTGGAATAATGAGCCATTCCTACTCACTTCGAGTGGCATCCATCATGCCTTCCTACCTCATCCAAAAGATACCAGGAAAGAGACTTCACCAATCAGCCTCCTCAGAGACACCCACCCTTACTTCCAGCAGCTTGGATGGTTATCAGTGAAAAGCAAATTATAAAACTGCACACTGAGGTTTATAGTAAATTAAACATTTTCATCTTTTACCCAAGCTGTAAAAAAAAATTTCAAGTACAATCAGCATTTGGCTTCTATTAGTTTATACTACTATTTTCAGATGTATCAGCTGTCAGTGTTTTGAAACCAAAATGAATGGAATGGATTTTAAATAATGATTTTTAATGCAATGTAAGATTAAACTTTGTAAATAGTTCTGGGTGTGGATGATAGTAATTTCTGATAACTCCAGGATGACATGACAATCAATGATCTACCAGTTGAGCTGCTCCCACCTTATTTGTATCAATGTAACAGTGCCAGTATATTTAAAGAAATAAACTGTTACATACATGCATAAAGAATCAGTTTGCAGCAGTGCAGGCTCCACCTATTTTGGAAAGAATCTAATGATGTAGGTCACTCAGGTATTATGAATACCTGAACTATTTTATGATTGAAATCTTCATTTATCTGAGGTAAGTTTAATAACAAATTTTTATTTTTACTTATTAAAACAATTACTCTGAAAGCATAGATTTATAAAGCTGATTAAAGACACGTAATGGCTAAAGAATTAGTAAAAATTAAGACAATAAATTTACAGCCTCTTTTAACATTATATGATGGCAATATGAATGGCAATATGAATATGAATTGTATGAAGTTGCAACCAAATTAAACAGAAAGCCCTACACATCTCTTTGTACATACATGAAATGTATGATCTAATAAAATGGAAACACAAAGCAGAGAAGTTGTTGCCTGATTATTTTACAAAAGGGTGCCTGATCAACATTGTTACAGCTTTACAGGTTCCAGCCGCAATACTGCATGGTTGGGTCTGAGACCTGGGGTGGAGCTAATGGTGCAGGGTTTGTTTAACTGGGGACAATGCCCAAACAGACGTCCTAACTGGAGAGGAGGGAGAGGATTTGCCACACTTAGTATCTGATGTGGGCACCTGAACTATATACCTCCCAGAATATAAAATCAGGAGCTCCGGAGATCACACAATCACAGAATACACTGAGTTGGGAAAGGGACTCATCAAGACCATTGAGTTCAACTCCCAGCCCTGCACAGGACCATCCCCAAGGGTCACACCACGTGCCTGAGAGCATTATCCAAATGCTTCTTGGACTCTGGCAGCTTTGGTGCTGTGACCACTTCCCTGGGGAGCCTGTTCAACCACGCTCTGGGTGAAGAACCTTTTCCTGACATCCAACCTGAAACTCCTGACACAATTTTAGGCCATTTTCTTGTGTCTTGTCATTGGTCACAAGATTAAAGAGACTGGTACTTCCTTCGCTTAAGGAGCCCCTTCTACTTGAGAGTGGGATTTAAGTAGCTCAAGTAGAATCTAAATTCCGTAACT
The DNA here is from genome assembly GCA_013400575.1 of Peucedramus taeniatus. NCBI lineage: Eukaryota > Metazoa > Chordata > Aves > Passeriformes > Fringillidae > Peucedramus > Peucedramus taeniatus. The sequence goes on along the minus strand of WBNO01027800.1, from coordinate 13,215 downwards.
CAAGCAAGTCTTAAAGATGAGCTTGGTTTCTTAATGTTGCCAGACCAAAGAAAAGCCAAGTCAGTTCCTCTGCTTCCCTGCGGAGCTCTGCTGCAGAGTTCCTGGCAGGGAAAAGTATCCAATGCCTCCGCTGCGGAGCTCTGAGCTGGCTTTGGCTACTGGAGCTGTAATTTCATCAGAGCAGGGACAGTGCAATTTAGTGCAGAGCAGTTCCTGCACTGCATCTGCCTTAGTTTGTGATACAGTGAACTGCAGCACAGCTAGAGACAAGCAATAGAGAGTTTTTACTTAAATGATGCTGGTCCCATTACAAAAATAAGCATCCACAGCACTTTTATTTAATGTTTAAATTACTTCATATTTTTACATAACCTGAAAAGAAAATATATTTATCCCACATACAGTAATAGTAAACAAGTGCATTATTTCAAACATTAAAAATAAATCTTTTAACCAAGTCTGTACAACAGATAAATAAGAGTTATATCTACAATAGTTATGTTGTGAAGAACAAAACAAAAATTATCCCTCAAGCTCACAGTTCCCTGTTGCTCATAATACTGGCATAGATGAAGGTTATGCTTGCTATCCCCCACTACGGTGCCCACCTACACTCCTTCCTTCAGTCACTCTAATGTATTGATCAATGAGGTTAAATTCCCAAGCACTGGAAGTAATATGCACACAGAACAAACAGCTGAGTATCTTTCCAGTATCTTGAAAACAGCTGGCAGGCTTAGTAAAACTGCTGAATTTGGGGGAAGTGAATAATTTCTTTTTTGTTTTTTTTTTTTTTGTATGATGACTGACTACTCATTCTTTAAAAGAAACTGTTCTCCACCACATACAAAAAAAAATAAAAAATTAAGTAATTCTTTTCATAAACTTGTTTTGCATTCGTTCACAGCTGCAAGATTGAATTCAATGTTTTACCTGGGATAAGAACAAAAACATGCATGTGACAGTATATATGGTACAAATTAAGATTCATGTTGTTTATAATCATACATAATTGCACATATGCTTGGAAAATAATATTGCTCTCATGTTTTTGACTGCTAAAAAATAATCAGAAGAAGAATAAAATGAAAAAGCAACTAGAGGTCAAACTATTACTTGAACCAAACCCACAACCAACCAAGAAATGGCCATAACTTCAATGATTAGTAGAATGTAAACAACAGCTTGCCACTGCCACACTGAAGGACTGTTTCTTTCAATTATAAGGTTTTTGCTAAAGGAAAGAATTAGTAAGAAAGATTGGGCACCCCTGAAAAGAATGGGAAAAAAATTTTCTCTGAACAGCTCCAATCTCATTTCACTTGTAATTCTCAATCATCTGCATGCAACAAAGTTGACTGCTCAATCCCTCCTCCTCATGATACCAACAGACTGACTTGCATCCTCTTAAATGAAAATGTTATTACAGCATAGAATATGGCACTAGTTCCCTAGTGAGACCTAATTCAAGGTCACCTTCAAGCAAAGGGAGAGGGTCAAAGGTCACCATTCCCCTAAGACCTGATGCAGTGGATATCATGGGATTCCATCCCACTGAAAAAGGTTGGAGTGTCTTCCACATATTTCCCATCTTGAACTGAGTCTCTGAAAAATATTCATTTGTTTGTTCACTGGGATTGTACACAGAACTATAAACAGTTAAATGAATTAGTGAAAAATTTATGAAAAAGCAAACAGTTTTAGGAAGAAAACCCAAATTCTCTTTATAAAATAATTTCGTCTCAGAATTCACAGTGTTTGCTGAACACAAATTTCTAAAAAAACCCTCATAAAGTATTATGTAAACTTGTATATGATCTTCAACCACTGAATTGATGATTACTTTTTACTTCCACATATCACGGGTTTCATATAACATGTATTACTATTTCCACCCCAGACACTAATTTCTAACCAGCAAGTTGCCGCTTTGTTCAGAGCACGGCCCTGGCCTGGCTGCCTCAGTGGTTCCGCAGGCTCCCGGCTGCGCTCCTTGCCGAGGGGGGCAGCGCGTGCTCCGCGTGGCGGGCGCTGGAACAGCAGGAACAGCAGGAACAGCGCAGCCCCTCGCCCCGGGCTCGCCCAGCGCCGGCTGAATCCCGCACTGTGCCCATGATACTCCTCCACCACTGCACTGCTTCGTGCCTCGTTTCAACAGATATGTAAACAGAAACAAACATCCAGTAGAAAAGACTCATTTTCACATGCAACTCTGTACAGTGCACTCTTGTTTCTCAGATTATTTGAGAAAGCTATTTCCACACAAAATATGTACACTTCCACTATATACATTTTCCACACGTTTAATTTAAATGTCTTCTTGTACCTCCAGTTGAGAATTTTTGTTCAGGCAGACACAAAGTAAACCTGAAGAAAGTTTTCAAGTTAATGCCTTGACTGATCTTGCATTGCTGAGAAGAAGTGCAGTCCAGAAAAAAATCCAGCTATGCATAGCAACCTTTTCAGCAGAGTTGAGTTATCTTTAGGAACCACAATCTGTGCTAGATCATTAGTGATCTGAGAAATCTCATGTGCCACGCACACAAATATGAAAGTGCTGACAAGAACATTAAACATTGGATATCCAGGAATGAGCACCAAGATCCCCTTTGTGTCTGCGGCCAGCCAAATATGGTATTGGCAAATGAAGAGCTAAAAAAAAAAAAAAGTGTTTAACAGTACTTGTATATGTAAATATTTTTATTTACCAAAAACCATAGAATTATTACTATTGCATCAACTGACACACTTCTGCTTAAGTTAGAAGCTGTCTTCCACATGTCTTTGCTACAGAACAAAATCATGAGCTTGTTAAATCACACAGTGAAATGGGTTTGCTTGGCCCTTAAGCAAATACAGCTCAGGAGAGCATTGGATACATTACATCAGAGCAGGGAAGATTCTGTCTCCCTCACTTACTGTCTCTCTGGTGAGGGTCTAAACTGACATGCCTGCAAATAACAGAGAATGCTTCACCTGCTGATGAATGCACAGCTCCCTGGAGCTGATCAGCACCTATAGCCCACCAGGAATTGGAAGAGTGAAATGTGATCCTTTAAAAAACCCACAAAATCCTGTACTCCATATACACTGTATTGCAATAAGTTTCTCCTAGAAATATATTTTAGTAATACAATAAAACGTCACATTTAATATCACTGAACAGCAAATAAAATGGGAAGCAAGAGAATTCCTTTTGTTTCAAAATATAGACTCAATGGAACAAGGTAACACTTGCATTAAGAAGGGGTTTATTTGTAATGGTACATTTCTTTATTAGTCACTAAAAGCTTTCTAGGGAACACACATTTATAAGTGTACTTACACTAGTACGTATAATTCATGGAAATTCTTCAACTGGCCTAAATTTTTATCTTCCAACTGCATAAACTTCACAGCATACTCCAGCATTTAATTCCCACTCCCACCACCTTAAATCACTCCTTCCCCTAAAACAGCACAAGAATTAAGCTTGGTACTCTGAGACTGCTATTCCAGTCATGATATTTAAGTGCAACAAAAGTTATAATGCTAAAAGAGGTCAAATACGACAGCATGGGATATAGTAAGCCAATAAATGTTTTCTCTGTTATAGTCCAATCTAGACAATAACAACACCTTACATTTCTAAGTTTTAATTCACTGTACTTCTGGTCATTCTACTTACCTCTAATGAAATTTTGCCAAACCAGGCGAAGAATGAGCTATACACAGATCGGACATATCCGGGAATGTTCCTGATGAGGATGAAAGCTAAAATCTTTGTTTAAAAAAAAAAAAAGTAGGTTAAAACAAAGAAAGTGACTGTGGATGACAAGCCAAACAAACACATAACAGGTGTATCCATTTTCACTGCACTAAGTGGAGTGCATCATGCATTAAATTTCTTTAAAAGCTAATAAAAATATAAACCAAACAAAAATCCTTGCAGTTTATACTTAACAAAGTAGGTGTTGAAACTAAAAATATTGTACACAAATGCTTACAGCATAGCAGGTCACATTTACATCTCCAGTAGAATCATGGCCTTGATGCTGACAGGTGTTACTACATGCTTCCTAGGCATGGTCACAAAACATGTTACACCATGCCAGCCTAAAACAAAGGTGGTCACAAATCTGAGTTAACCCTCAGTTTTTAAAGAGAGGGCGTCAGGATGGACAAAATAATATTAAAGAATTAAGCTCCTCTTGCTTCCCCTCCAGAGAACAGGGCAAAATAATGAGAAAAGAAACAGGATACAGAATTAGACAGGGGTACAGTGGGGCAGGGGATACAGCAAGAGGAACATCTAAATTTAAGAAAACCACATGCATGGCTCTGTGGCCCAGCTCTTCTCTGCCTGGACAAAACTACAGGGTCCCAAAGGTTGCTTCCTACACTAATACCTCCCAAATACTCCTGCTTTTCTACACCTTTCTTCTCTTCCACAGCTTTCTTCTTTTCCACTACTATGCACATAGTCAAAAGTTGGGTTTGGACTAAAATGATGCATATGAAACCTACACTAGGGACACCCAGATAAAACAAAACCCCAACCACAGTGTGCAATTTCAGTGCTTAAAGGCGATGAAAAACTGACTAATGTTGTTAAACTCTTTTTTACTTCCAAACACAGGAATGAAGCTCAATATCTGACATTCCATGCAAAAGCACTAATATATTTTAAAACAATATTTAAAAAAGCTCAAATAAGAACAGACTAGATTCTATCACTGTACTCAAAAGGATAAATAATTACCTGCACCACAGAAACAGAAGGATGCAGCTCATTGCACTCTGTCTTGTTTTTACAGCTACTTGCCCAAATAGAGTAGGTCTAAAAGATATTAAAAAAATAGCCTGTGTAGCAATTATATGTACATTTAAAAATAAAACAAGAGTATGATATTTTGAATTGTTTCAGTATTAGTTGGTTCACTAATATGTGAGACGCTAACAGAAAAAACTACATTACTTAACCTTTGTGTTTCTCTCAAATTCTTCTTTGCAACTAATGAATACTTATCTGGTGAATAATTATTAATACAACTTTTTTTTCATCAAAAATAGACAAGCAATCAAGTGTGGAGATAAGAGCTGTGCTATCTACCATGTTATTTTTATGATCCAATTTTCTTTTAAGCTTTGAAATGAACTGAAAGAATAATGATATTTTCATCTACATCTGACTGAACAGAAAATATCTTAGTGAGAAGATGGGTAGGGCTGAATAGAAAAACCCAGCTGAAATATCTCCAGATAAAGATTTGATTTTTCAAGATTTGTTAGATAATTCTGACTACAAAACAACTTGAGAAAAATTATTTTTCAGATATTTACAAACCTGATTATACTAGATTATAATAGACACTTACCAAAAAGGACACAATTGAAATAAATAATAAAACATTTGAAACTCTGTTGGAAAAAAGAGGATCTCCTTTTCCTTCTGATATCATCTGATGTTTTTGCAATGCCAGATAAATAAAAGCAAACAGCATCCCATGAAAAACCACCTGTAAAAGACAAACAGAATGCAATTAATATTTCACTACTTTTACAAGTACTTCAGGTATGAACTCTTAAAAGAAATGCTACCAGATAAAGTAGTTTTCAAGCTGTGTTTCAAAAGGTCCTTTCCCAGATTTACTGAAGCAAACAAAACCAGACTTTCTACACAAGATAGTCATAAACTGCATTTTTAACTCAACTCAAAACCTACAAATAAAAAACCTTTACTAATGCTTCAGAGAGCATTAAAGATAAGACAGTGAAATTTCAAGAAGCTTTCAAGTACCTACTATCCCTTCTGCAATCTATGCCACCACTGAAAAGGCTTTCTCTGGGGAAAAACCACAAGTCTCTGGGTTTCTCCCAAACTGGCAGGTGAAAACATTCAAAAAGCAGGACAAGCGCTTCCCTCTCTCACAGACACAATTCTTCAACAGAGTGTTTTACAATTTTATGCCAAGTTGTCATCAGCTGGCAACATGAGGCCATTTCAGGCCCACACAGTGCTTGTCCTCTGTATTTATTTTGAGCTCCGCTCTTCAGCAGCACCACCCAACCCACAGAGCTGACAGAACCCAGCAGTGAGTGCAGGCTGCCGGGCAGCCCCGGGTGTGACAACGCTCTGCGATCCAGACTTCGCCTCCCAGAGGCCCCAGGGGGACACACGTGTAAAGGGTAAGTTCAGCACTTAAAGGCTTCCATCTTAGAAACTCCACTTACCTTTGCCAAGAAGGAAAGGAAAAAAGACCAATTATCTCCTCGTTCTATTCCCCCACATTACAGGGTCAATAACTGGAAGGAAAGCACTTTCCCAGTGGAAAACAATTTAAAAATATGTACAAGAGTAGTATGGTTTGGCAAAAAGACCCTGATTTTAATGTTTTAAATGTTACCTTAAAAGAAATATTGATACAACTTCCAAAAAGTTTTACAAACAAAGCTACCACAGTTATTTTTACTGACTTTCAACAGCCTGAAGTGCTACAGGTGTTGAATTTTCACAGTAAAATTTTTGAGAAAAAAACAGATCTAGGATACTTTATACTTCTTTCTTGTAAATCCAGAAGCAAATAAATCAACCTCCATCTTTTAAGCAAGGCTTTGATAGACATTTGCAGAACTAAAGTGGCTGCAGCTTAGTCTTTTATTTAACACTGGGGCAAACTCCTGTTTTCTCTGAAGGGAAGGAGAACAATCCTCTCTCTTCCCACTAATTAAAATATAAATTTAAAAGACAAGTAAAAATTTATGCAAATGTTACTTACGTAGCGATCCAGCTTCCACCTAAACCACCATTCATAGACATTCCCATTCAGTTCAAAACACTTGGACAATGGCCAAAATGAAAATATCTTCTCAAATGCACCCTGTGAAAGACAAACATGGAAAAAGCATTAACACTGATGTCAACTGTATTTACTAAATTTAAATCAATAACATATTTAATATTATTCTACCCTTATTTCAATAGCTACATGGCACTAGAAAAACAACAGGATTCCTTAGAAGCCTTTCCCCCACCCAAAAAAAAAAAAAAAAAGAAAAGAAAAGGGAAACGAAAAAAAAAATTCTTTACATGAGAGACAGTTTGAGTTTTGCCTCCCCTTAAGGTATTTGTACGCCTTCCATTTTGTACTGCTCCTCAAAGGGAGAGATCCACTAACAGGCTGTGTTAAGGAATATGCACTCCACATAAGGAATATGCACTCCAGGATTACAGTTCAACAGGCTGAAAACCAGTGAGGGATTAAAACCACACAACCTCCCTGTAAGATCCTGGAGAGACAAACTCTGCCCTGACTTCTGTCAGCTGTACTTACAGCATGCAGAGAGTCACTAATTTAGCCTGAGAACCAATCTTTGGATGTGGTATCAAAGCAAACACTAGGTCTCTAAGAGACACAGAACTTTGTTATCACCATATCACCATATGCATCCCCATATGCTGGCAAAGCCCAGAAACTCTAAGCACATAAAAAGTCCCCACCCCAAACCCAAAGCATAGGCCCTTGTATTTACTACATTCACAGCAGTACATTGAAAATTTGTCAAGCATAAAAAACCAGTGAGTAAGACACACAGTTGTGGGTTTTTCCGGCACCCACACCAATTCAAATATGAGAAGAAATCAAAAGGTTCATTTTTTTTCTTTTGTATTTATGATACTGGAGCAAATATACAAATTATGAGTACATCAAAAAGTAGAGACAGGTAATAATATACTCTTAGGTCATTAAGGAGAAATATAGCCAAGATTTACAAACCTGAGAATATGACAGAAAATATATACATGTCAGTAAGCAAATCAGTTTCAGCAGTAAACCAAAGTGCCATAGACAGCTCCCTGAGGAAGAAATAAATTAATCATTATACTGTCATTAATTTTTCAATAGCAAACCCCAGGACACATTAAGTAATAACTGCCAATTATTTAGTGTAGCTAAGCTTTTTAACAGATCCATTCATAAATAAATGTTCGAACATTGCCAGCAATATTTTATCCCTATCTACATTTAAATTTTACTTTAAGCCATTAAAATAAACATTCACAGCAACTAAAAAGCTATTAAGCCTAAACTAAGCCTCATGACTAAGACAGGGACAAAACACATAGAGAATTTAGATGTTCAAACAGAAACACTGTTTTAAAACCTCTGCTTTCCCAAACACTTTGCACAGGCAGTCCTTATTATAGGTGAATGTAAGTAAATATATATATATATGTAAAGGTCTGCCTTTTGTCATGTGAAATGAGTAAATATTATTTAAGATACCAGTTTTACTCCAAAGTTCAACTGGTCATTAAGGACAAGCATCTTGTTGAAACAAGCCTGACAAACTGCTCCTCAAAGCTGTTGACTGATATTAAGCTCTATCCAAGCCTCAGCATTGCAACAGAGATCATCTCCCCCTCCTACCATATAAACTGGCAGCTGTGAACAGGATCATAAACAATTGAAAGTTATCATTGAAAGATTTTCTATTTCACAGTACACTATTGCTCTGAAGTACACAAGAGTCATTTCTCTGTTTCTGGAAGAGTAGTGCCTTTGTAGAAAAAAAATACATTGAAGATATTTGCCTTCAAGATAGCTCGTAAAAGTACTTCTTAAGTGTACTTTTGCAGCATCTATTCCTGGTATATATTTGGTATATTTCATGGTCTTATCTTCAGGCTATAAAATGGGGATATTCCTCCATCAATAGGGAATAAGGATTTAAGGCTCTTAAGGTTTTAGTTCTAATTTAGGCAAATTAAATAATAAGCATTTACCACATGCTTTACAGCTTTTTAATGAACTGCAACACAAACTGGGATTTAACTTCAATTTCTATTTAAAATATTTGTACCACAACACATACTTCTGATAGCTCACTTAATCTAAGACACTAGGATAGCAAGCCCCATGTTCCTATTTGGCCAGCTAAGTCAGAATTGGTGCTCAACAAGGACTGACACCTTGGCAACACAGAATGAGAAAGTCTAAACACTCCCTGTTCACACTGCACCCTGAGAGCACAACAGATAGAGCCCCAGCCCCAGCCCACACAGACAGTGCAAACTGTGGTTTTTATTCCCATTCAGTAAAATTACAATTCTCGTAAAACACATTTCTGACGATCAAAACCTATTAAAAAGTATTCTAATCTGTGACCAGAGGCAGAGTTTAGTCATAAGCTGTTATATTCTCCAACTGACCTAATTCAGCTATGACAAACTGTATGTCTGTGAGCAGCTGTTTAGCATATTTTGACTAACAAAGAGATTGAGATCTACAAACTATGCCATTTCTGTATGACTATCATTGTAATAACATACATGTTTTATAGCAGAAAGAAAAAAAGAAATCTTACCATTTGCTTTCTTCTGGACAATTTGAGGCCATACAGCTAAGGTGGCATAAATGATCATAAACCAGACAGTGACTAATGGCACAAAATAGTAGAATTGGTAAGGTCGGTCCATCACTATGCACAGTACCACAACCAAGAAATTGAGACGAAATAAAACCTGGGGGGTGTCACAGGAGAGAAGACAGAGGATATATAAACTGGGAGGCAAAGCTGAGAAAGATGAGGACATGTTCCCTTAGCACTGTACAAAAATATCTACGTATTTTACATTGAAACATGCATAAAGTAGCACAGGGAACATCAGCAGGGCAATGAAAGACTGCAGGTTGATTATGTGGTTCTGGACCTGTCCTACCCTGACCTGCTTGGGTAGAGAGTGCCATGAAAATAAGGTTAACATGATCTATTTCCCAGGCTGGGGACCAAGTGCTCCAGTTGCTGGATGCTATAATGTCTCTCTTTTTCCACCCCCATAAGCTACTAGGCTAGCTCAGTTAAAGCCAGGGTAATGCCATCACCAGGCTGTAAACATATATTTAGTAAGCACAATGACCTGAGTTACTGGCCAATGTAAGACTTAATAGCAATAACAGATATGTATTCAAAAAAAAAATTAAAGTACTACAGCATATGCTGCAAAACCTAGGAGGAAAGCCACAAAACCAGGTATGTTGTCCAGTATTGTTATGGTGTGAAAATTACTTTTCTTTATTAATAAACATAGGCTCCAATACACTGTCTTTGGAAGCCCACCTGGCTCATTACTTACATATTGCTATATACTGTAAATTTCTCCTGCAATAGAATCTCCATTGCTATTTATTAGAAAATACTTGTCTTGTAATTTCAGAGTGTACATACTTGCATTTTTTGCATTTTAAGTATAATTTATATGGTTTATGTTCGTATTAGATAAACACTACCAATTAAACAGATCAGATTACATAGACACAACAGCCATTTTTATTATTTAAACCTTGGTTAAGTGATCTGATATCACATTATTTAGAGTATGGATATATTATGGATATTTTGCTATCTGACAAATTTATTTATAAAAATAGTAGGCAGATATTCTTACCTGACACACTCTGTATACACCAAAGTCCCCTTTTATCCAAAAATATGAGAAATGCCCATAACCTGTTTGAAACAGATATGCAGCAACCAGAACTCGAATGTGCATGTACACAGGCAAAAACTGTTGAGAAAAATAAAGTACCTTTTATAAATGTCCATGTAAATGTTTTTGGCTTTCTTTTTCCTCCTCTCTTTTATGCTATTTCTGCATTGCAGTAAATCAGATTTAACTAAAAAAAGAAACATTGTGGTACATTGCCCTGTTTCTTACTAAGCTCTTTCGGTGTCCTAACCTCTGATGTTAAAATCAATTTTTTCTATTTAGCGCTCTACACTTGCCATATTCTATTACTAGTTATGAGAGACTTAAGAGGGGCTCTTTGAAAGTTCACCTTTAACAGTTTCAAGTTTCTAGCAATTAAAAATAAATTAATGTAATATTCTACACAGAGGAAACTTTTTTTACTGGTCAAGTAATGTATATGTTTTCATCAATCAAATCTACACTTAGAGAGAAAAACTGACTCTGCTAATACCATGTTTAAAAGTACAGAAACAATAGCATTATTTATTCATTCTACTCAGTTCTAAAGCCCATTTACACTATCTTTCTTTTGAAATAACATACCCAAATTGCATTTCCCCTAAAAGTAAAAGAAATTCAATTCACTTACAGTGCTTGCTCCAGAGATATGATAAACCAAAATAACAAGTTGCATCCAGCCCTTCCATTCATCAGTCTGTTCTCTATTTAACACTTTAGTCTAATGCAAAACAAAACAAGAATGTTGCTATTCCAAAAAGAACAAGGAACATTTACAAAATGAGGCGAAAAAGTTCAAACAATAAACCACTTTATGGGTAAATGGGTCTCAACTGTAAAAGTCTTGTCTAGTGGGCACAGATTTAACATGATTTAAATTTTCTTTTAGTCAATTCCAGTTTGAAAGAGTAAGAATGACTAAAGTGGTGACATCCATATGGCTTCAAAAAGCATTTGCATCTAATTCTATGCAAACATTATACTGCTTGAGATGGCATCTTCTGCACGAGAGTTATACTGACTTTGAAAAATTAACCTTGAATACTTAGAAATTGGTTATTTTACATACACGTTGGGAAAGAACATTTAAAGCAGGATGTCAAGGTGATCATTACCTCTTTGGTATTTTCAGTATAAAATACCCCCAAAACCAAGATATAGACGATTGGTATGAAGAAAGATGAATGTGTGTAAAATTTATTTTCCTTCATGAAAAGATTTGCTCTATCACATAGATAAAAATAGGTCATGATTAGACCAAGTTTGCAAAAGCAGTGTAAGAGCATCTCTAAAGTAGAAACATTAGGTGTGCTGATGGCAGGTTTCTTCTCCTCTCCACTTTCCAAATCAGTGCATGATTTGTTCTTCCGATAATTATTCCGATGAATTAAGCTGATAATTAAATATCCAAAAATGGACACAGTAAAGAAACAGAAAGCTATCTTCTGTATCAGAGTGAGAGGAGGCTGAGGCTGGCAGCAGGAGCCATCAATGGGCTTCATTATTTTATTGCAGTAGACATTCATAAGAATCATTGCATTCTGTAAAAAAATAAGCAGTTTTGGTAATTAATTTCTAATAAAAAAGTTAACATTTCCATCAGAAGAAATTTTCTTCTGCATCATATGCTTACATCAGACATGCAATTCTCCCTTATCATAACAAAAATAAAATGATCTTCCAGTCCCACCATATACCCAGCTACATTCAACAGTCCAGTCAAAACACTTCTTCCAAACAAAAAATACTTGAACTTCTAGAGGTAAGCAAAAATGGCTAATCTTAGAACAGGAGGGTTCTCTCTACTGGCTGTAGAAGGTCTGTAAACGAAAAACAGCTCACAAACTTGGGTTCTAAAGGGGCACAGTAATGCAAGTCTCTAAAACACGACAGTGAGACTGAAATGTGGTAAGATGACATTTAGTTCATCCAAAACTTTAAAGCAACTTAAACCTGCAAAGGAATAGAACTGAAAGTGACACAATGGGAGAGCTCTTTCACAAAAAGAGCAGACTGAAAAGCTCAGAGGGGCTAACTGCATGCATATATATATATTGGTTAGTAAAAGAGAAGAAATAAAGTCCGAGGCACTCCTGAGGAAGATCTATACTGTGTGTTTGTTATCTTCCTCATGCTCCTTACCGAACCAAATTTTCTGGACTCATGGGGGAAATTTAAGACTTACTTATTAGAGCTGCTTTACAAGTCATTACCACCTTAACTCAATCATACACATGAAAGCATGAAGTTTGCACACAGGATCTGAAAGATCTAGCGGATTAACAGCTGTTTTAAAATAGTTATGCACTAATGTGTTTGCTATTATGTTTTCTAAAATGCCTATAAAACTGACTACACTCCCACCCACTGGAATTTTCTGAACAAAATTCCCTGATGAATGCAGTACTCATTACATCCATACTGTTTGCAGTTTCAGAACATTCACTTCAGATCTTCTTTTATTATTAATACTTTTAATGTTGACCAGTGATAAAAACACTTACTGTATCTCTGCTTGATTCAGGGAGATGCAGGCCATCTGCAGACTTCATGATAGTTTCTTGTGCTATCAATTTTGATACACTGAAGACTTTGACTTTAGCTTTGGAATTTCGGGAGCTGCTGTTCAGAATACGAAGAGCTGCTTCATTATAAGCATCTATTTTCTCATTAGTGATCATTTTCCGACTTTCACTCAGCATATCTTCATAAACAGGATCTGAATTTGAAAGGACAAAGAATGA
>WBNO01027798.1:0-14751 GCA_013400575.1 Peucedramus taeniatus | reverse complement strand
AAATCCCTTCAGGATGTCTTTGGCTGGATGGTCACTACAAATGGTGGTACAATTAAGTAGCTGCCATCAGTCCAACTTAATTGCTGATATGTCTACACTCCCATCTACTATTTTCCTGGATACAATACACCTTAATGAGTCTCTCATTATTCTTTGATTGCTTTTCCATTTTCTTGTACAAGTCTCTAGAAAGTCTGTTTCCTTACCCTGATAATACATATGACTTGTAATGATAGATTCTTGCAGCAATTAAGCATTTTAGCATTTAGTGTCCTACATTTCCAAAACTATGGTTCAAACTTCAAGTGGGAGTGGAATGTAACAAATTTCTCCCCTGAAGAACACAAAACAAGAGAATAAATTGTTAAATTATGAACCATGAAATAATAATACAGCCACAGTTTTATTATTTGCCTGCTAACTGACTCTAGCTTACTTATCTACCCTCATTTTCTACACATGCAAATAATTGTCCCTCATTTGTTTTATGCCATTCAGATTAGAATAGGGAGCTTTTTCTGTATCTATGGTAAGAAAGTTGTCAAAAATCCTGCAGTCTCTTCCCCAAGGACATGTCCACCCTCTGGAATACGTTATAGATATTTCACAGAAATCTAAAGAGTACACAAGAAACAGAAGATGATGTTTCCCTGATAGATTAATTAGATCTATTTAACTGTAATGTAATCCAGATCTTATGAGGGATTAAATAAATTTTAAAGAGCAGGGGCAGCAGCCTCTATGTTGTATTACAGATGAAACTTATTTTTTAAATGCTGTCTTGTACACTGTTTGGTACATTCAGATGTAAGAATATATCCTCAGAATGCTTAAAATACATTTCACTTGGAAATACTCTGTGTTTTACATTAGTTTCTTGACATAATAGCAGCTCAGCTTTTCAGCTGGAGTGAACTATATATCCTCTTACTACAGCACTAAAATGTTACTCTGTCTACTCCCCAGTAATTGCTGCATTCAACAGAGATCCAAAAATACTGTAATGATCTGAAATGTTTCATGTGGTGGTATGCTTTAATCAGGCCAATGATTGCATTTTGTATGGACTGGGTCAGCTTCAGAAAAGTAGAAGATTGGCCATAGAAAGTTGAAAGTGTTTGTATTATGATTTAACCTGTTTTCTGGTATTTTTATAGGACTGGGGAAAGAGAGTGGAAAGAAGTCGCTCAAGAGTGCTGGTGATACAAATAAAGGGTAAAATAAACTGAAATAAAGAAGCCTGACAAAATGATCTGATATTGGGCCTCACTATGATCATTCAGTTGTGAGACACTGAAAAAAGGCTAGTGAAATTCAGTCAGTACACACCAAAAAAGACCTGGGAGAAGTTAATGAAAGTGTATATCCACAATAATGTTTTTATGAGGTATAAAATAACACATGGAGAATTTTAGCAACAGCTTTTTAAAGTAAACTCAGAGTTAAGTGATGTCAGACGAAATGTATGACAATGTTATTGTATTCTGAACTGAGTATTGTACTCCCCACTACTGAACAAAACACAAGATTAAAAAAGATGGCAAGTGTAATCAGAGGTACTAAGGAACTTTTGCGTAAGGAGAGATTCTTTGATATAGTCCTCATACAAAAATTCCCATGGAGGATTCTGCTATTATTCACCTTGAAAAATATGAAATGGAAGGGTGATGTGAAAAAAATGAGTTTAATTTCTGGGTAGAAATGAGAGATAATAAGGGAATAATTATTGACTATAGTTTGTTACTCAGGAAAAGAAGTTGTTCAATAAAGATACAACACAATGTACCAGTACAGCACCAATCCAGAGGAAGGATCTTTACCATACTTCAGGTTATGAAAGTGAGGACTTTTTTGCTCATGTTCTTGTAAGGATTAAGTAGATGTAGGTGCCACAGCAGTCATTAAATATGATATTCTAGATGAAACTGATGGTTTACAAAGTCCTCACATTGATAATACCTGACACAGTGTGCCACTCAATAGCTGTCTCATTTCTTGTACCTTTTAACCTAAGTGTCTTTCAGTTGCAACAGTGAATGATAGGTTTGTCTCATAAAATGTAATTGACAACTGCTGAGGATTCACTATTTTCATGTTCAATACCATTTGACCCTATACAGAACAAAGGAATCTGAACTAGAAAGATAAGAGAATTGGATTAAAGCCTTAGACAAAACTGTCTCCTCATATAACATAGAAAATATGAGAGATAGGCTATTCATCTAAGCAAAATGAGGATTTTAGGGCTTTTACACTGGTACGATTGCTGGGAAGAAATACACAGTTTCAGGTTTTTCAAACGCTCTAAAAGAGACACCTCCTATTGTGTCCTAGTCATCAGCAAATGGAACAGAGTAACTGCTGCTTCACCGTGCTCGTTGTGAAACTCTTTACTCTTTGTAAGTTTCCTCAAGAGAATTTGGGAGGGTCTAATTTGTTTAAAAAACATTATAAGCAAACAACTGATTAGCAGTAAGAAAATTACAATGGACCTCTCAGACTGCTTACAGATGCTCTCCTAAATCTGGTTTTCTTCTGCCTTAAATTATTTTCCATTTCTTCTTTGCAGTGAAGAAAAAAAGGGAAAAAATGCTGTCCAAGATATACTGCACTTGGGACAAAACACCAAAACATAATGGCTCTGTGGTTTGTAATATTTTTGCTCGCAGCTATTGTTCTATTTCCTGTTGACATTGCATTTTAAATGCTCTAATGATGCAATTGTTCTTGAAAACTGCAGAAAAAGACACCATGAACAGCTAATTGGTGCCTGTGATGAAGCTAGAAACACATCTTGAACTTTTCTGTTGTTGTTAAAAAGTGAGAGGGATTTGTTGCTATTAGGTCCTATGAAATACTCAGTAGCTGTCAGGATTTTATTCCTGTTAACTTAATTAATGTCTGTAATATACCTGTCACTCATCAAGCATACTGCATAGTTATTACACTATAGATACTGTTATGTATCATTCAATTTTGTATGCCCTGAGGGCAACTCAGTTTAGGGATTCTGCACAATTTTCTGTCAAGTTTGCTTTCAGGTTCATTGCCATTCAAAATGTATCATAACAAAATACAGCTCTGTTATCAAAGTCCTTTTCCTCTCTGCCAGTTTTGTACTTTCCTGGCTGCTTGCTTCCTCATAAAAATGGGTATATAATCACCTTCTGCAGCTGTGGAGCCTGTTAGGTTCTTGCTACCTTTCCAAGGTTTCTTTGATAAATGTAATGAAAATAGTTCCATTTGTATTATCACTGTAGTACTATCATCACAATCATCTACTGTGCACTCTAGATTTATACATAACTGAACCCTTTTCTCCTTCCCCTTCTCTTATGGGTTTTACTAAAAATAAATGATAAATGCATGTAGTCCATTAATACTGCGCTCTGATTTCCAGCAAAGGGTCTGTAGAATCAAATATACTTCACACCCATCTGCCCCATGGTTTTATTATATTACAGATAATTTCTTCTTGCTTGCCTATATTCCCTCTCCATTCTCCCTACCCCTCATAAGTTTCCAATGCATAAAAGGAGGGGAGGATTTCCATTCCTATGAGTTTCCTAATTCTGTATCTGCTTTTTCTACTGTTACAGCCCACTTCAAAATTATGTTCTGATTTTTTAGCTAAGAACTAGAATTCTGACCCTTTAGTTTAGGAATTACTGGTATAACCCAGAAGTTTAAATTTCCATTAGGAGACTACAAAGAGATGAAACTGTACAAATGTCAAACAGTTGCCTTGTTCTATTTTTTTATCAAATAAAGCGTGAGTATATATATCATGTAATGACCTTATTACTTTTTGTTCCAGACAGATACAATTTCTTTTGTGTCTAATCAATTTTAAGAATTATTTGAAAATCCTCTTATATATTTTTATTATAAATGAATGTTTTTATATCAAAAGTGATTTAATTAACCATATATCTGCATAAGAATGCATAATATTGCTTTAAATACATTTCTTAAATTATACTAAAAAAAAGTAAAAACAGAAAGATTTAGTTTTAAAATACTTTTAAAAAATCTAACAGACTATGCTATTGTATATCTTGATGTCAAAATATCCACATAACACCAAATGATTCTATTTAGCGTCTTCACCATTTACCAAATGAGGCCGGTACTCTTTCTCCTGTAGCATTATGACTTTGTAGAATGTTCAGGAATGCACCCCAGGGAAGAAAGATGTTAGATACAATGTCTGCTGCTTTGATGGTCGCCCTGACCTATCAAGAAAAAAGTAGTCTTCCACATCTTTATTTTATGACTTTTTTATGGACTTAATAAAGAACAAGTATTCTGTCCTGGGGAGATATTTAATGGCCTATTTCACTTCAAGAGATGTACCTGATGCCTCCTTGGGATGAAGAAGATTCAGAGAGATAAAAGACAAAAAATAGCATTAAATGGAACCTAGAGTTATTCTTGGGAACAATGGAAAGGTTTCATGACAACTTTTTTGAAGGTAAGTGATAGAAAGGGCTGTGTATATGAAAGATGCACCCAGGGAGGGAAATTAGGGTGACATTCCTCCATTTTGAAGCTGCCTAAAGAGGTCAATAACATTGTTTTATCACTCAAGAATGGCTGCTTTGCCTAGTTTAAAAAATGTGCTTTCAAATACCTTCTGATCTTTCAAGTGAAGTGTTACACAAGGATCTGTCTTCTCCTCAGAGGCTTTATGCAAATCTTTCACATTCTGACAAGTGCAAACACAGGAAAAGTGTGTGTGAGAAAGCCCAGCACTAAATATGACATCTTAAACAAAAATTACAGATTCTAGATATTAAACTTTTCTGTCACAGGCTGAATCTTTAAAGAGTCATCATTTGTGGATTTCAGGTAGAAAAAAATTTTTGTACTTTCAAAAGCAAGTAAAATTAAATATCCTGTACAGAATAACAATAATAATTATAATAGGAATATATTAAGGTATTAGTAAAGAAAATATAGCATATCAAAATTGAGGTTATTTGGTCCCATCATTATTTCAGTTTATTCAAAGGAATTCTAATTGAGGATGTTTATGTTGTAATTAATAATTTATTTTTAGATGAGAGTTCATAACATCAGAAATAGTATTTATTTCTTACAACAGATTTTTCCTTTTGATAATTGCCATCTCTTACAGGAAAAAGAAATTCTTAATATAATAGAACTACGCTTGCTTCATATAAATATATATATAGCTGCTTACATACACACACTTCTGTGGATATGTAAGGCAGTATATATATATATATAAATACAAATAATTCACAAAAAGAAAATATTTAGAGCTGCAGAAAAAAAAATAAAAAAATCTGTCTCCTAAATACCTTGAATCAGTATCAGCATTTAAACAGCCATAATTCAAATTTTAAAAATAAATGGATATTTTTACTGTGCTAGACATTCTGATGCTAAGTTTGCCAACAGCACAAATACTGAGTAACCTTCACTCTGAATACCTACCTTCTAATCTACAGATGGTACACAAACTTCTCATTTTCAATGCAGGCAAGAGGTCTAGGGCATCAGAGGAACATCATTCCAACTGTTATAATTATCTTTCGTATTAAAATCTCATGCAGTCTACTAGAACAATACAATAGTGCCACAGAGGCAAACACTGAACATCATATACCATTATCTCATTGAACATCATATATCTTTTCATCATTCTGTTTAGAAATATATTTCATTTGATTGCTACCAAGTCTACAGACTATCTTGCACAGAAAATTAAAATTTCACATCACCTATAGAGACACAACAGCCAAACTTGTCATTGAAAACAGGCCTTTATTTTGCAAGGTGACTAAAATAGTGAAATATGTAACACGTAGGAGTATAAAGATACTTAATTATTTCCCATCTATTTCTACAACGTTTAAATATGAAATTTCAAATATTAATTGTTGACCTAAATTTCAAAGATCTTGTTTCCAACCTGCTGCCAGGAGACATCTCCCACTAGAACAGGTTGCTCGGAGCTCTAGCCAGCCTGTGGTCCTGTGTGCAATACCTCCACAGGGAGGGATAGGGCATCCACAATCTCTCTGGACAACCTCTTCCATTGCCTAACCAACCTTACGGCAAAGAACGTCCTCCTACTATCTGCTCTAAACCTACCTTTTTTCAGTTTGAATCCATTCATGCCCTGTCCTGTCACTATATACCCTTGTAAAATGTCCCTCTCTATCTTACCTGTAGATTCCCTTCAGGTACTGGTCTGTAAATAGGTCATGCTGAAGCCTTCTCTTTTCCATGCGTAACAATCTCAATTCTCTCGCCTTTTTTCCTAGGAGAGGTGCTCCATCTCTCTAACCATCTTGGTGGCCCTCTTCTGAACTTGTTCCAACATGAACAAACATTATTTCTGACTGGGACCCCAGAGCTGATGCAGCACTGCAAGTGTGGTCTCACTACAGCAGAGCAGAGCAGAGGGGCAGAATCCCCTCCCTGGCCCTGCTGCCCACACTGCTCTGGATGCAGCCCAGGACACATTTGGCTTCCTGGGTTGTGAGTGCCCATGGCTGGGTCATGTCCACCCTCATCAGCACCGCAATTCTTTCTCGGCAGGGCTGCTCTGTTCATGCCCCAGCCTGTGTTGGTACCAGAGGACTGCCCTGACCTAGATGAAGCACCTTGCACTTGGTCTTGTTGAACCTCATGAGATTCTTATTGGCCCACTTCTTAATCTTGTCCAGGTCCCTCTGGATGGTACCCCACCCTTCAGGTGTGACAACTGCACCACTCAACCTGGTGTCATCTTAGATTTGTTGAGGGCGCACTCAACCCCTTCTAGATGTCTTCTATCTAGTCTTTAATGAATATATTAAATAATACTGGTACCCCAGAAATACAACACCTTTCAGTCCACTAGAACTCTGAGCTGTTGACCACTATTCTATAGATGTGACATCCAAGCACTTATCCATCTAACAGTTTACTCATCAAATCCATCTCTCTCCAGTTTAGAGAGAAGAATGTTGTGGGGGACTGTGTCAAAGGCTTTACAGAAGTCCAGATAAATGACAACTGTAGCTCTTCCTTTGTCCCCTGATGAAGTTACCCCTTCATAGAAGGTCACTGGGTTGGTCTGGCAGGACCTGCCCTTGGTGCTGCCATGCTGGCTGTCCCAAATCACCTCCTTGTCCTACGTATGCCTTAGTACAGCTTCCAGCATCCTTGTTCCCTCATCCTCCCAGACACAGAGACAAGGCTGACAAGTAAGTAGTTCCCATGGTCCTGCTTTCTAGGGTTTCTAAAGATGGATTAAATGTTTCCTTTTTCCAGTCACCTGGCACGTCAGCTGACTGCCATGAGTTTTCAAATATCATGAAGAGTGGCTTGGTAAATACATCAGCCAGTTCCCGCAGGGCTCTGGTTTTTCATTGGGTCTCACAGACTTCTGTACACTCAGATTACTCAGGTACTCATGAACTTGATCTCTACTTTCAGTGGGAAGGATTTTGCTCCTCCAGTCCCCATCCTGCTGTCCATCCTCTCAAAAGGTGTGGGAAGAGAGGTTGCCATTGAAGAGTGAGGCAAAAAACTGGACTTTCTGCTCATTTGTCGTTTCCAGTTTTCCAGTGTTGTTGAACAGGGGGCTCACCTTCGTCCTTCCTTTCCTGGTTAACATACCTATTTTTATTTACGTCTTCTGCTGAGTTCAGCTTCAGCTTGTCCTGTGCCTTCCTCACCCCATCCCTACAGAACCCAGCTTCATCTCTACTCTTCCCAAGCCATCCTTCCTATCTTCAACAACCTGTGTGTTTGCTTCTTTTTCTTGGTCAGACCAGCAGGTTATAACTGAGCCATGCTGGTCTTACCCTTGCCCAGTTCCTTGAATATGGTATGATAAGATACAATATTTAATTTTTTACTATGGTGTACAATAAATTATTGATTAGTTAATTAGCCATCAAGTCACTGTAAATCTGCTTTCCCCATTAACTTCTGAAAATATTTTTGAGAAATACTCATTGTAGTAGGACTACCCAGTACCAGTACTCAATTCTCAACATTAAAAAAAAAAGAAAAAAAAGTAAGTTTAGCACTGAGAAAAATCAGATCAGTATTCAACAGCAAATACTGTCTAGGTATTATCAGTTTGTCTAATGGATTTCACAGAAAATCTTAAGAAAATTAGCTATTAGAAAATCACTAGCAAATCACCTTAATTTTTTTAAGCTGTAAATACAGAAACTTATTATTTTAGCCTATTTTTTAAAATCTGTGAGATTTTGAAATTCTGTTATTTAAATGGTTTCTATTTTATAGCTATTATACATACCTAAAATACAAGATGATAATGCTTGCTTACAACAATTAATTGTTTGAAATATTAAAGTTTGGACTGAAGAAAGCAGTATTTTTAAAAATTATATGTCTGATGCTATACTAAAATATGTATTCAAAATGCAGATACAGCTAAATTGTGCTCAGATCAATCCATCAATCATCAACTACTAGCACCTAGGAATTTGTTTACTCACTTGGAAAACTGTGCTATCTCTTTTTCTAAATTGAAAAATTACCCCTAAACAGTAATTTTATGGATCATAACATAATTATTAAAGATGAATAAGATTATATTCTGCCTGAAAAATATGGTTGATATCACACTTGCTATGCAAGAATTATGCGTTCAGAAAATATCTCTCAGTCCTATTTCTTCTAAAACAAAACAAAAGAGCCCCACCACTATGTCTTCTGAAAAATAACAGGTATGGTACAGAAAAATAGAATAATCAAATACTATGACTAATCTCAGAACATAAGTTGTTCTATGGATGACGCAGTTTGGCTGATCTAAACCATATTCATGTGTGGTGGTAGCCACATCAAGTCTTGAATCAAGAAAGGCTGGAGAATTTAATGCAACAGCAAACTGTAGAACACAGAGGAAGAGTACCTTCAAAACCAAATATGTTGTCTAAGCAACAACTTCTATGCAAATTAGAGCTTAAAAAGTAAGTTACAAACATTTGGTGTCCATTTTGATTATACTTAAGTACCTATTCTCCCTCCTTCCAAACTGCTCTGATGTCTTTTCCTTCATCAGCCAGGCCCTTCAAAAGGCCTTCCACAGGAATCGTGAATATTGTGTAAGCTGTGAAGAAATAGTTCTGCTGAGCAAAAAAAATCTGTTGATATACATGAGTTAGAGAAAAGGAGCACATTATATCAAAATCTAGTTTATATTTCTAGTTTATATTTGCTGTGGAACTGCAAACAATGTCACAGAGCTGAACATACAAAACGAACATACAAATTAACTGCACTATATTTCCTTATATTCACTTGTTATTAAGTGCTATTAACTACTGCACTTTGCCTAGCCTTTCAAATGACTGAAACTATGCTTATGACTAGTTTCTTGTACACTTTATTGTTTGGAAATCTTAACCAAACAAATTTTAAAAAAAACTTCTTGGAGCACAGGCTTTGTCTATAAATGCTGTACATGCTCAAGCTAATGCAAACCCAAATGTATAATGATTAATGACATAATAAATTCTTATACCTTTTATTTACTACAGTAGACTGGTATCACTTTCATTTTCCCCTCTCCCTTTCCAGGATGAAGAGGAGAATTGAAGGCATAAGAGGCAAAGATCATGGGCAGAGATGAGACCATCTTACTGGAAACAGCAATGAGATAAGAAAATGAACTGTAAAAGCAAGGATGCTAATGACAGAGGGTACAAAACAAACAAACAAACAAACAAACAAACAAAAAAACAACAACCAAAAAAAAACACCAAAAAACTATTCACACATAAACCCCTCAACAACAGGCAATACCAAACAGCTCCCTTAGCTTAATTTATGCAGCCACGGGGGAGTTCTTGTTCCTACCCCCAAGAATGAGGTGGAATAGGATTACCTCAGTGTCCTAGCTATGCCCCATCCTGGCTACTGGATAAATTAACCCTGTCTTTCTTGGAACCAGGGCAACATCTTAAGCAGAATTTTTTTCTGTTCTCCCCCTCTGTTAAGAAGTCTCAAAAAGTTTCATGTGCTGTTTTTCACTCTAATCATTGCGATAACATTTTACTGTAAAAAATGTTCTAGAGAAAAAAAGAATAAATGGTGTTTGGCCATATTTTTATTTTTGTTTCCTGGTGTGCTTTTGTGTAAAAATAAATTGATTTCAATACACTCATGATAAAACAGGCTTCTTCTTTTCTTTATGGGCACCATATAATCTATAATAATAAGTCTATTGCATAGCACACAGTCTAAAGATGGGGTTATAATGAAACAGATAAAGTCAGACTGAGCAGACAGACAAAGGGAGGGTGAATTCCCTTTACAGCATCCTTCAATAGTCATCTTTTCTAAATTAAAAAATTACACAGAAATCTGCACCATATCAGAATAAAAATGACTTAGAACTGATCACAAAAATTAATGGACTAGTTTTCTGTTAAAATTCATCACTTTTACAGGAGTGCAATTATTTTTTCTTAAGTAAAATTATTCTAAAGCGGCCATTGCTGTTTATATTGTTTACTTCGTTATAAACCTTTGTTAAAAATATAATAAAATATTTTGCCTATTATTAAATTAATAATATATTAAAACATACAAATGTAACAGTTCACAAGTGATGGAAGACTTCATGTATTCAAAGCAGATAGCAATATTTCTATCCCTTACATTCTGGATCAGAAGCATGCTAGTGCTCCGTTTGTATTCAGCCCATTCTAACATGCTGGGTTTTTTTTAAAGCATTCTCATTATTTGAACATTGTTGATTCTGTACCAAAACAATTGTGAACAAAGACCTTGTTCCACAAAAGGCCAGGTACTATTCCAGAATTTCAGAATTGCTTTGAGTATAATAGTGGATGACACAATTCAGCAAGCAAAAACAGGGCAGAAAATTGCACCAAATAGAGAATTTAGAGGATCATTTTGAAAAAGGAGAAGCCTTAAAATTATCTTTTGAAGAATGCCTTTTAAAACCATAATAAATTAAAACAATCAATGTAAAACAAAAGTAAAAAGAATAACATAAATTTCTAATCCTATTTCCATGACAGTGAAATAATTATATTCAAATGTAAGTAAAATCCATTATGAAAATGTGAACAGACTCATGGTATCTAAATTTCATATGCACAGGTGTTATATAAATTTGTCTGAAAAAATCTCCATTAGGACAAAACATTGTCTAATCTTTCCCCTTGTTGATC
Source organism: Peucedramus taeniatus (assembly GCA_013400575.1). Classification (NCBI taxonomy): domain Eukaryota; kingdom Metazoa; phylum Chordata; class Aves; order Passeriformes; family Fringillidae; genus Peucedramus; species Peucedramus taeniatus. Next base: position 3,550 of record WBNO01027798.1, on the reverse strand, counting down.
ATAGATAACGCAGGTCAATTACTGAAAAATGTAAAACTATCCATTTACAAATGTTCCACTTAATATATGTCAGAATGCCAGAATTTGTGGTCACAAAAGACCTAGTCTATAAGTTTGACCATATCAGTCTTGTAGCTTTGAAAGCTACAAGAGTAAAGCAAAAAGTCATTAAGAATATTTCAGTTTTTGAAGAGATGAAATCAAAGTTACATAAGGAATTAACAAGGACAGATAGAAATATACTGTCACAGAGTTGTTTTTCCCTGATGACAAATACTGAGATAGTTGAATTTGGATTTTGTTTTACAGAAAAGTATACAACTATAAGTGTTTTGTCCTGGCAATGATTCCATCTGTGGACAACAAAAGACAATGCTAGATACGCATTCTCCAGGATCACTGGTGCACAGATTTTTTATTCTAAAATCAGTACTAGCTTTTTGTACTAGCTCTGATGTAAAAGAATTACCCTGTCAGAGGTTGCTTTAGACTTCTCTCCACGGTAAAAAGGAATCAATTGTGAAAGCTTTGACACAAGGTGTTATATGTTTTTCTTCCTTTTTCTTAAATAATTATTTATTATTGTACTTGCACTTGTCACACACACTCAGAGATTTCAGAGGAATAAGAAATAAACTCGTTTTTAGACATGTTTCAATCTATCCTATGAATTTCATTATGATTATTTTACTGCAAGGACAAATACGTCCTCTAATACATTTGGCACTTGTGTGCCTTGTTCTTCCAAAAGGTTAGCATTTCATTGCAAAGAATTAAATTGCTCAAACTAATAAACAAAAGTTTCTTGCTGAGCCTAGGAAGATGATGTCTGTCATTCTGATTTGTCTTGTGGAGCTAAATTAACCCTTATTATATATATTTTCTGATGGGTATTTTCATCAGTTTTATGTGAACATTTCATGAACACTGAATTGGGAATTTTTACACTTGAATATGAATGCCTTGCACCATTAATCACAGAATATAGCATCATGTAATTTGCATGGCTAATCAAAACCCTATGAATATTCAAGATTAATTAATGTACTTTAAAAAAAATATTGTCTTCTCATATATAATCCAACAGGCAAGACAACTCGTCACAAATGTGATCCAAAGGTAAGTGGTTAATGTATTTTGAATAAATAATTTTAAAGGAAGTTTGCCCAGCTTATGTCAACAGTAGCACTCTGTTCTAGACTCAAAGACCTTGGACTATATTAAATGTATTGTGAAATAAATTTATATGAAGTGATTTTTATGTCTTGTCTTATTCAACCCAGACTATTTCACTTTTGCTGTGAGCACCTGAATACCACTGACAGTAAGAAACTATATGAGCTACCAGCTGGTATATATAGTTCTTTGTTAACAGACATCCAAAATGAAAGTTCCAGCAGGTTTTTTGTCCTCTAGTTATGCATATCTCTCCCATTCTAAAACAAACAAACAAAAAGCCAAAAATACAGTTTGTCTAGCTCATGCAGAGCCCTAAAACTGGGAAAAGTTGAATCTGCCTCCTCGAGACTGTTTTCTTTTTTTTTCACCTAATCTATAAACCGTTTTTGAGCTCCCCAGCAAACCTAGAAATCCTTTATTTTTCAAAAGCTTTCTCATTCTGATAGTTTACCAAACCCAAATCCACTTCTTTTGCTGTGATTAACTTCAACTTTCTGGTTCTCATATGCTGTAAAGTATTGACTACAGACTAAATAAAAGGGATTCAACATGCACAGTTCATATGTATAACTACCAGCACCTCAGAAGTGGTAGATTGGTTTTAATGTTTTTGTATATTTCTATAATACCACCAAAGTTCAAATGTAACTATAGTTAAAAAAAAAAAAAAGTGTAATTAATATACCTATTTCCTGCTATAAATTAGTAGTAATAAGCTATAGTAGGAAACAAAAGGCATATCAAGAGTAGTTGGGTATCAGCAGTTGTAATATCAGCTTAACTATGTCTTTTACCAGAATTTAAATGGAAAATATTAAATAAGTTAAAGTACAGTTTGCAGAAGCTACTAAGATATGTACTTTTGACACTGAAACAGACAAAAATTACAATCATATAAAATGGCCATTCATGATCTTAAATTTACACACTCTGAAAGTAGACAAACTGGCATACTTTTATATAAATTGCACATAGCCATAAAAAGGTGTCAGAAGTTATTATCTCTCATAACCTGAGAAAATGTTGGACCTGAAAAATTATCTGTTTGTCTGCTTTATTAACCAAGGTACCTTTAGAATCACAGAATCTTGAAATGGTTTCGATTGGAGAAGCCCTTAAAAATCACCTTGTTTCAACCCCCTCCACCATGGACAGGGATGCCATTCACTAGACCAGGTTGCTGAAATGCCCATCTATCCCAGTCTTGAACATTTTCAAGAACTGGGGAACTACAATTTCTCTGGGCAACTTGTTCCTTTGCCTCACCACCCCTACAGTAAGGAATTTCTTCTTAATATCGTATCTAAAGGTATCACCTTTCAGTTTAAAGCCATTAACTTTTGTCCTATCACTACAGTTCCTTGCAAACTAAGTCCCTCTTCAACCTTCTTGCAGGCTTGTTCTAAGTACAAAAACTTGCAATAATATCTCCAGAGAAACTTCTCTTTCCCTGACAAAACAATCCCATTTCTCTCAGCCTTTTCACACAGCAGAGGTGCTTCAACCTTTGGATCATCTTTGTAGCTGTCTTCCGTACCTCTAAGAGGTCAACACCTTTCTTTTACTGGCCCCAGAGCTAGACTTAGTATTTCCGGTGGGGTCTCACAAGAGCAGAGCAGAAGAATAGAATCACTTCTCTTGTCTGGCTGGTCATGCTGCTTTTGATGCTGCCCAGGATGGATTTGGCATTTTGGGCAGCAAGCGCACATTGTTGAGTTTCTCACCCAGCAACAGAAGTGAGTTTTTCTCCTCAGGGCTGCTCTCAATATGTTCTCAGCCTAACTTGCATTTTAGCTTCAGGTTGTTCCTGATCCAGGTGAAGCACTTGGTCCTGCTACACTTCCTGAAGTTCACACAGGCCCACTTCTCACTCCTGTCAAGGTCCCTCTGGATGGTGTCCCTGCCTTCCAGCACACTGACCACAGCTTTGATGTGATGACTATCCGGAAACTTCTTGCAGGTGAACTCAATCCCAACATCCATGTCAACAACAAAGACATTAAATTTTGTTCCAAAAGGAAAAACTATCTGGTGTCAAAGATATCTCCAAACCCTCTGGTTTATAATTTAAAATACCTGTGCATGTTGCATTGAAGTCAGTTTTGTAGAGTAACGTTTTAACTGAAAACATTTTAACTGGAATTAACTGTATAACCTATTTGCATAAATGGTGCTGTGAAGCAATTTCAGTGTACACAAGGGACAGGCACACTGTTATTTCATAAAAAACTTTCTGTGCTTTTTACAGAGGGATAAGGCTTATAATGTTAGTACTGTTATCATGCCCCAGACTGTGATATAGCTGAGATTAGTGCAGTTGAGGGTAGCTCTGCAAATTGTACAAAGCCATATAAATTGTAATATAACTGTG
>WBNO01027797.1:70944-122510 GCA_013400575.1 Peucedramus taeniatus | reverse complement strand
GAGGAGGAGCAGGAGGGGAGAAGGAGGAGGAGGGCTGGGTGTGCGTGTGGGCCGGCCGGAGGAGGGGAGGGGACGGGACAGCAGAGGACAGCCCAGCCACATGTGTGCTGAGCTGGTCGGGGCTCTGCCCCTGCGTTTGGAGCGGGGGCTCTCTGGACGGGGACATCCCCCGAGTTACGGGGGACACCCGTAGCCGGGGAGCCGCTGTACGGAGGGGTCCCCGTTGCAGCGAGCTCCCGTTATAGAGGAGGGGCCACATGGGGAGCCCACGGTGGGGAAAGAGAGTTAGTAAGGGCAGCCCTCATTGTATGGCGCCCATTTTGTGGAGCCCCCAATGAAGGGGTCACCATTTCAGGCAGTCCCCATTGGGAACTACCCTCCTATTTAGGGGCGACCCCATTAGGGAGGAGCGACATTTAAGAGCACTCTCCTTACAGGCAGTGCCCATAAGGGAGGTGCCCCAAATTACAAGCCCCCCATAAGAGAGAACCCCCATCGAGGGGACCCCCCGTGCAGGTGTTGATGGCGAAGTCACGGTTCAAGGAACGTGACGTGGCTGTAGAACTGCTCGGTAACAACTCCGTGCCGCCCAATCCAGTTTAGGGGCTCCAGGGCCGCCTGAGTAACAAATTGTTCAAAACCACGTGCACAGCTCGCCCTGACAGCTAAGACCTTCATATGCAACATTTTCTGATGAATTGGAGCCGTTTCATAAAGGCATGTATCATCTTGAGCCAGTAGCGCACCTCAGGCGGAGTCACCCGCCCTGTATCCGGGCGGATAATAACGTCTGCTTCTTAAAACTCCACCGGTGTTAAGGAGTTTTATTTCCTAATTTCGGTGACACAGGCAGTCCCCATGAAGAGGATCCCCCATTGCAGCCCACGCATTGTGGTGATTCCCGTGAAACAAGAGCTCCCCCCATACAGAGCACAGAGGAGCCTTCCCCACGCTGAGCCCACCGCGATGTGGCCGGACACAACCCCCTGTGTCCACGAAAAATCGCTTTCCCATCTCGTCTGCAGAGCCAGGGATCCGCTGGCAGCCTGGGGATGACTTCTGAGCCCCCTCAGGGTCCTTCCCCGCCCCAAAGCAGAGCCCCTCCTTCAGCATTTAACCCCCGCCAGCCCCAAGCATTAACACGGAGCGTTTATCTAAGGAGTCGCGTCTGGAAAAGTCCAGGCAAACATTCCCGGACTAATCATTAACCCTCATAAAAGGCACGTAAATATGATTAACCCAGTGACACAGATCCCGGGAGATTAAGTGCGTTGCCCAAGGCCTCGGAGTGAAGCAGTGGCAGAGGCTCAACTCCCTCAGGCAGTGAGAAATAAAGATTTCTAAGTGAAAAAAAAAAAAAATCCCCCTTTGTTCCCCTCGGAACAAAGACCGAGAAAGCAGGGTTTAAATTCTCCTCTCCTTGGCCTCACAAGCATTATTTTCTACTTACAGCTTTAATTTATAGCAGTTTTGTGGCAGCAGCAAAGAAAACAAGGATCTGGCAGGAGCTGGTGTGGAATTCCCAGTCCCTTGGCTCCGAAGTTTGCACATCACTGCTTTGTCTGGAGCTCATCGATCAGGTGCTGCCATTAATATTCTCTTTGGTCAAATGGTAATGTAATTAGAGAATAGTTATTACATTCAATTATGAGATGTTATATATTAGTGTGCAACATAGAATAGTTATTATGTATTAAAACAAGCAAATGGGTGGATAATACAGGTTGTTATTTGGAGTTATGGGCATTGAAACTATCAGTGTTTTTACCTGACTGAACAGAATCACCATTCCCTCAAAATGGCAGATAATCCCTTTAAGCTTGACTTGGCCTTGGCTCATACATTTACATAACTTTACTCAAGAAACACCTTTCCTCATCCTGGTTTGGCCACATCCCTGCTGCCAGGCATCCAGCTGGACTCTGAAAGCTAAATTTCAACATTTTCTCACTCTTACATTTCTCTGGCACAGAGAGGGGGGTTTCTACCTGCTGTCTCAGCAAATACCTGCTGTTTTGCTCTTTTTCCTGTGAATTTCCTTCTCTCAGCTTCCAGTGTGGTTCATCACTGCCTTAGCGACTCAAATAGTCTGAGCAGCTCCTTGCTGAGGCATCAAACCTGCTGGCACAGGAGACACCAACTTTAAAAAAAAAAAAAAAAAAACAACTATTATTTCACTGTTTTAATTTTTATATTAATTTTTAAAGACTTGGGAGTGTGTCTTTGGGGGAAAGGTGGGTGGTGATTCCCACTCAGGGCATGGTCATTCCCACCTGTTTTGCCCCTCCAGCCATCAGCATCCTCTCTGTTTGGTACCCAGTGATGGGAGCAGCCCCAGAATCCCCACAGGGTTGCTGTGAGCCCAGGGAGGTGAGGTTTTGACTGATTCAGTCAAATTCTAGTTATGTGGTTTTCAGTTCTCTTTTTGAGGCATCTCTGTTCAATCTGTTGTTTGCTGGGCTGTGGCTCTCCCCAAGTGCTCAGGAAACCCACTGGCTTCACATTGTCACTGCCTGCAGGGTCCCCACATTTCATGTCCATGTGGGACACCCATCCTGGGGCTCACCATGGCAGACACAGGGATGGGGGGCTCCAGGTGGGGGTATGGGCATCCAGGCAGCTCTTGGAGTTCACTGCTGCTCCCCAGCCACACCAGTTCTCCCATACCCCAAAAAGGGTCGGTTCTTGTCCCAGGTTTTTCTCCCCAGTTTGTCCTGGTGCTAATTAAGCCTCCCAGTAGGATTTAAGCCCCTCTAGGAAGGCAGAACCCAGAGTGATGCTGGCCAGAGGTTTGAGTGATGGAGAAAGGTGAGTGGTCCCCAGGTCACGGTCCTGTCTGTTGCCTCCTCCTGTGGCAGATCTGTCCAGGAACATCTACCTTCATTCCTTTTCCCTCTTTTTTCCCCCCCTCTTCTCTTTGATTTGCTTCCCCATAAAGTCATACTTTAGGTTCAGGAGAGATGAGCTACAGCTGATCCCCTGGTGACAGGGAGAGGTGGGATTTCAAGGTCAGCTGCTGCCACAAACCCCACAGCTTCCCTGCTTTTAAACACAGCAGCCCTCCAAAATGACCTTGGGTTTGCTCCTAGGGAGCAGAGAACCCCTCTCCACACCTCAGATCATCTGGCAATCCCCCAAATTATCCAATAGAGCCAAAATAGAGATGGTTTCTTTACCTCAGGAGACATTTGGAGGGGAGTGGGAGATAAATGGGGTCCCCCTCTACAGCTGAAACACATCCCACAAATGGAATGAAGGCAAATCCCCTCGGTCCCCAAAAAAATCCCCAAATTCCATCCTACTGCAAGGAATTTGGGACACCAGCATCTGTTGTTCTGTCCAAGAGGACAAGAGGCAGCTTTATTCCACCCCACCATCCCCAGGGCTCCTGCTGGGGACTTCCCGGCCTCGTTAGCAGCTCTTGCCTTGGGGACATCCTTGGTGGCAGCAGCACCCCTGATGAGGCTCTAGTTAGTGAGCTAATTGGAATGAGAGAGCTGTACAGACAGTCCCAATTTCCCATGCACAGCCTGGCTGGAGGAGAGGGACAGAGGAAAACGGGGATAAAGGGATGGAGTGGTGAGGGGGAAGGATGAAGGAGGGTTATAGGGAGGGCTCCCAACAGCTGCCATTATGGTCAAATTTAAAGTACACTTATTGTGAAGAGAGGGTTCCAGGTTTCCTCATCCCACTCATTTCTTCTAGAACCAAGAAGGAGTTGAAACATTGGAAGCTGCCAGCTCCTTCCAAACCTCCAAGTGACTGCTGCCAGTGAGACAAGGAGACCCAAATATCCTCTGAAATACCCACTCCCACATCTCTCCCTGTACTGGAAATCAGATCCCACGCTCTGAGAGTTTACTGGAGTAGGTCTTTACAGCTTCTCCCACCCCTTTTTGCTCTGGATCTCCTTCTATCCAGGCTAAGATGCCCTTTTACGTTGAACTAGGGAAAATTAGGTCTGGAACTGGATGATTTTTAAAGTCCCTTACTACCCAAACCATTCTATGATTCTAAGAAAATATGGCATGGGCAAGTCTGGTTGCTCATCCAACATTTTTCCACTTTATCTCCTTCAAAACCTTGATTTGGATCCTGCCAGGGCCCACAGTTTTTGGTAAATAAATAAAAATCCCAACCTACCCTGCTTGCTGCCCCAGGAAAGCAATAAAGACAAGGCCCAGAAACCCAGAGGTGCAAGTACCTTATTATCTCTAGATAATTATCCATAGGTAATGAGATATCCAAGCCCCAGCAAGAGCAGAGTGGGAATAAATCCCCAAGGGACATGAAAGACCTTCCCACCCAGAATCATGGAATTGAACGGACCCCACCAGTCAAGGGGGTTTTTCTCTGCTAAGTCATTCCCTCAGCAAGCTGCTCTCCAAGGAACACTGAAAACAAAACTAATCCTGTTCTCCCAGGAGGAGGAATCCAAAAATAACCCTGTGGATGAATGAGCAGCACAAAGCCAAGTGCTGAGGCTCGGGTCGAGTTTGGGAGCTGAAAGCTTTCCAGCTCCATGTTCCCACTTGAATTACTGCCCAGGCATTCACACGCCGTTCCTCCACTTCATAATAAAAAAGCCCTGGTGTTTCTTTTTGCTTTTGTTTCCCATTACAGGAGGTGAAATCCTGCAAAACCCTGGGGGAGGATGCAGGAAGGGAGAAGCCCCTTGGAGGAGCCTGCAGGCTGATGGAACCCATCCAAAGCTGAGGAAAGCCACTTGTGCATCAGGACATGGGCCTGGAGTCCGTGGCTCCAGCACTGAATTCCACGGCCGGACTTGCTAAGCTTGGCACGTTTGGATGCTCCCTCTGTGGGAAGTCCTGGCACAGTGGCAGTGCTGGGGATGCTCCTGACATGCTCCCTGCTCTCTCAACAGGCAGGATGCAGGCACTGGGGTGACTCACCTGCTCCTGCCTGCACGAAGGAAACACCCCCAAACCCAAGGATGGATACCCATGGAACATCCAGGCCAGTCCCATGACACAGTTTATCACGAGCATCCTGGGGCATGAGAGAAGGCCTTCAGCAGGAATCTCACACCCAGGAGCAGAGATTCCTGGGCTGAGATTCCCCTGTGAGCCCCACCTCCACATCCTGCCCTTCCACTGGGAAGCAGCTCCCTACCCAGGTTTGTACCCTGGGCACCTCCAGGGACACCCTGGTTCAGAGGAAGAGAGCAGCCAGGGCAGGGAAACTACCTTGCTCAGTGCTGTGTGGTGAGGAATAGCCCTGTGGTCTTGGAAAAGCCTTGGGTGAGGTGACAGCCAACTCAGGGAAGCTGTTGAGCTGCCCTCTGCTCCAGCCAGCAGCAGCTGTGCATTCCCGGCCACAGAAATACCGGGATGAGCACAGACAGGAGCCAGCCCTGTGCCCAAACACCCCTCAGCTCCCTGGGCCCTGAAACGAAGCCAAGTCCCTCTGTGGGGACACCAGCAGTGCCTGTGTTTGGGAAGCTGGCCTAAGTGGCACAGCTGGGATTGGGGTGCTATCCCTACTGCTGGCCAGGAGCCCTACATCCTCAGGGATCCCTCTCAGGGATCTGCATCCTTATAAGCACCATGATGTAACTCCGAGTAAGCCTTGCAAGGGATCAGCCTAAGGAAGCTCTCATTGTTTACCTCTTTTTTTTTTTTCCCCTCCCTTTTTTTCTGCTCTGGTTGAGGTCACCCAGTTTGAACCTCAGCAAGATATGGACCCTCTTCCCCTTCTCCTCCCATCTGTGGCCTCATTCCCAAAGAGAATCCCTGTGTCTGTGCCAGCACAGATGCTGCTGCTTCTCTGAAATGGTTAATTAATTTATTTCCACGTTATTCCCAGTGTGGGAATGGCTACAAGTCCCTGTAACATCTCTGGACTCCGTCTCTACCAGTTCTCTCTGCTGCCCATGTGTTCGGTGTTCCTTCAGGCCATCGACCCATCAGCTGCTTCCTACACATCCAGTGCCCACAAGCCTCCCACGGATGCATCAAGATGTTCCAAAAGTCTTTAAAGCAGTTTTTGTTCTCTCCTAGCTGGGGTCAGGAGTAGGTTCACCTCTCCAGGGTGTTTGCATGGCATTGCTGCAGTATCTCCTGCATTCCTTTACTCTGTGTGGGAGGACAGGCATGGAATCATGAGGAATTTGACCATTTTATTCCCTCTCCTCCCTGCAGAAACCACTATCAATCCTGGAAATGCTTCAGTCTTCTGCAAGGCTCCCTGGCCCTGGGCTGGCTCCAATCCTGCTCTGGAGGCTGCTCTCTTCCCTCTAGGATTGGTCCAGGGTGGTCTCTCCTCTTCCTGTAGGCACTGGTGGGGAAGAGGACACCAAAATGGATGAAGGTTTTCCACAGAGAAGAGCCAAGCCTCTCAGGGAACCCCAAGGACCAAGGCAGAAGGTATCAGGATCCAATGGGACTCATGGCTGCAGTGATGGCCACTAAATCCCTGGAGGTCAAAGGCTTCTGCTGTGCCAGCAGGGAGGTCCATTTCCTGTGGGATCATCTCTTCTTCCTCCCAGCTGGTGCTGAGTCTCTCAACTGGGCTCTTCTCAGTTGGCTCCACTTCCCCCATGTCACAAGGAGCCATGAGTGTCCCTGCTGCTCAGCAACAAAAAATGGTGATACAGGTTATAAAAATGTTGCAGTAAGGTAGAAAAACCATAAAGAAAGGCTCCATAAAATCAGGCGTGCTCTGGCTAGCCTGTCATTTCTTCTAAGGCAAGCTAGCACTTTGCAAGTTCCCATGTGAAAGCAATCCTGGTGTGAGCAGTTTGTTAGCATAACAGTCTATTCCTGGGTGAAAAACAACTGGCACCTGTATAAACTGTTTTTACACCATTAGACAGAAAAATGAAAACTATCTCTCAAAAACAAGTTTTCCTACACGTACATCCCAGGGGACTGAGTGACTAATCAATACAGAATAACAACTTGTTAATAACCAATAATTGGCAAGAAAGCTCCTAACCCATTGGAGTCACACACAAGGTCTGTAAAACTGTATAAAAAAAGAGTTATGTGAATAAAGAATGGGCTTTTTCCACCATGAAGAAAATGGAGTCCCATGTGATTTACTCCCATATAAAAAAACACCAGAAGTGATGGGAAAGGGGTGTTTTCCTCCTGGTGGGACATCTCCAAGAAGCTTCATATAGGAGGGGATGGCCCAAGCGGCCAACTGGAGCTTCACCATCCTCCTCTCCTGTGTGGTTTGGCCGGAAGACTCAGCAGAGGAGAGAGCAGAGCATCTCCATGATCTGCCAGGATGGATTCAGGCTCCTCTGCTCCAGCCTGCAGCCTAATTGCTGAGGTGAGACCAGGAAGAGGAGCCTTCTCTGTTTACTCACATAGTTTCAAGGTGAGTAACATGCTGGGCCTAGCTCTGGCTCTGTGGTGCTGTCAGAGAGTGAGACCTTCCCCTCCCAGCTCCCCCAGTCCCTGGCTGCCAGATGGGTTTGAAGAAGCTCTCAAATGGAAGGACACAGGGCTTTGAACACCCTCCTGCACCGTCCCAGAGGCTGGAGGTCACAGAACTCTCCTTGGCTGGCACAGAGGATCTTTGTCCCCTTTTCCTCCCCTCCCCCCTTCCTTTTGGCACACAAGGAGCTGCTTTGATGCCCTCCTGAGACAGATTTTCCACCGATAACAGATCCTTGTGGTCACCCCTGTGACTGACTCATTCTTCCCAGGGGGTTAAATCCTGGTGTCTTCAGCTCCCTTCAGTCACCTTGGGAAAGGGGATATTGTGCTTCCTTCAAGACCACCTCTACCAAATAACACCCTCCTGCTCCTGCTCAGGCCTGCCAGTCCTGACTCTGGAGTGCAGCCAACCCTTGGCCACCCTGTCCCCAGAAATTGACTGCTACCCTGTGCCTTGGATGTGGGAGCAATACCTCATTGATGATTTTTCTTCTTCCACAACCATTGGTTGAAGCAGAGGATCCCAGGAAACCATCAGACTTCAGTGAGCTTCTACACCCAGCAGAGTGAGCTGGCGATGGTCTTGGTGTCCTGGGTGGCTTCCTCTTCCAGGAATTGCTTTTTGAAGCAGCCCTCATCCTCCCCCGTCAGGAGAAATCCTATGGAGAAACATCTCCATCGGACATGCTGGATGCACTGGATGGTCCTGGGTTTTGCACAAGAGGCAGTGAGTCATCACCCTCTCATCACTTATCTTCTCTGGACTCATCAGAATATTACAGACCTCGGTCACGTCTGCCCTTGGTGCCCCCTTCCCAGCCTGTTTCACCACCGTTTTCACAGCAACCTGAGTTTTCAAGGAAGTGGGCTGGGGACAGTGACTCTTCGAGGGTGTTTTCCAAGGAAAGCCGCCCTTGTTTGCGGGGGCTGTGCAGGTTTGAGGAGCCTTGTCTGGGAACATCGTGTGCTCCGCAGCCGCCGGCGGTGGGAGGTGCTGGTGGCTCCGGGGGTTATTGCTGCGCCACTGAGCTAAGAGGGATCAGCACCGCGAGGTTGGGAAACGGCCGGACCCTCTTGCCGAGCTGGAGTCGAATTGCAGCAGGAGTACCAGCGGCTCTTCGGAGAGCCCAAGGCCACGCGCTGGCAATCACCGCTCTGGCAGGCTGGGACATCTTATTGCCCTCGTAAAAACCTCTTTTCACTCATCGGGCTAATGTGGGTTTTGGCTGGAGTAATTAGAGCCTCATAAAGGGCCCCGCTCGCCTCCCACCGCCATATCCCCACTGTCTCCAAGCTCCGCCCTCCGTGCCAAGTATTTCCTTCTCCTTTTCTCTGCGGTGAGAAGGAGGAAAAAATCCCAACCAAACCCCACAAAAAGGCCACTTTCCCCCCTTTTTGTCTTGCAGCTAACCCGTGGGTGCAGGGAGCTGCTGGAGCGGGAGCACCTGGGGTTTTGGCAGGAATGCTGCTGGCCTGTCCCGTTTGTAGGAGCGGAGACAGCTGAGCCTGCCAAGCACTGGAGAGCTGGGGATGAACCTGAAGCCGTTCCTTGAGCTGGAAGCCGGCCAAGCTCTACTGGCCAAGTGTCTTCTTTATTCCCTTCTAGGCTTTTTCCATCCCTGGGTGTATTACCACAGCGTGGAGACAGGTGGAAAATTACTGGTGATGCTCCAGTGCCAGGTCCCTACCCTGGCAGAGGTGAGCTAAGGCTGCGCATTCATCCAGGGAACTTCTCACCACGGGATGCTGCTGGGGCTGGAATGCCTTGAAGAACCAACTAAGTAGTTAAAAAAAAAAAAAAAAAAAAAAAAAAAAAAAAAAAAAAAAANTAAAAATAAGTAAGTCCCTTTTTTTTTTTTCCCCACTTAAAAATGTTTCTCTGAAGACATCCATCCATGCCAGCCCACTGAAGTTTCTGCAGCCCAACAGCTGCCTGGGTTCTGCTCCTCAGAAGTCCCATAAGAAAGTACAAATACATCCCAAACAGAGCAGATAAACCAGGATAAACGATGTGCACCAACATCCACAGCCCCAAATCCCTGCGATCCGACCCTCAGGGAGGAAAGCAGCAGTGGCAGAGAGCTTGGGATGACAGGGAGCACCTGGGTTTGGTGGGATGGATGGATGGATGGATGGATGGATGGATGGATGGATGGATGGATGGATGGATGGAGGGATGGATGTTCAGAGGAGCAGGGAGCAAGCCCTGAAGATCTTTCTGCTATCCAAGGCATGATTCACAGCCCACATGCTGCTCCCCCAAGGAAGCAGAGGCAACACCACAATCTTCCTGTTATGGGAAAACCCCAGTTTTAACACGCAAACCAAGGAGCTAAGGTTCGGGTGCTGCAACCCTGGAACCTGGGAGCCTCCATCCCAGCGTGGTGCCCCTCCTCTGAGAGGCTCAGGGATGCTCATCTAACCCAGTTCCCCCAAGCCAGGACTGGTGGGAGCATGCCCTGCTCACATCCAGGTCACTGGAAAATCCCCTTGGCTGGGACAGAAGCTGCACATGGACATCACATACCTCAGATTGCTGAGCCTGGCCTCTCCCCTCCTCTGCAATGGCACCTTCAGCCTTCCTCTTTTTCTCCTGAAATTACTGATTTGGCCTGTATTCGTGAGCTGTTTTAGGGATTTTCACTCTTATGACCAGGAAGGGCAAGCCCAGGTGTTTTGGTGCCCATCAAAGGAAAACATCTCCTTGGCAAACATAGCAAAGCCATTTATCACCTTCAGACACCTCTCTTCCCAGGCAGCAATTTTCAGTGGCTTGAAAGGAAAAAAAAAAAAAACAATAAATGAACAAGGCTCTTGGCTGTGCCTGCTGGATGAGGCTGCAGGACCTTCTCCAGTCCAGTGTGGGACAGGACATCCCCCAGCCGACTGCTTGGATGTACAATCTGTCCTTTTCCATCTCTCTGTTACTGGGACACTGATGTTGCGGCTGACCCCAGTTCCCTCCCTTTATTGTGGAAACCCTCAGGAAAGAGGGCTGGGAATGAGGTGGTGTTGGGATAAACCACGGTCCCAGTTCAGGGATGTCTTTATCATGCCAGGGAGAGGAGAGGAATGGCTGCTCAGGGTTAGGGCTGAAATGACCTCCTGCCTTGCTCTTCCCCATCCCAACCCCACATCATCATCATCTTGCATGGAAACCTGTTAGAAGGTTTACTCCTGGCTGACCCTCCCTCAGGGATATCTGATGCCATCTGATCCACAGCAGCTGGATCAGCCCTTCCCACATGGAACCACAGCTTGGCCCCTGTTCAGCATCTGCCCCTGGGCTGGGGACTCCCCAGCCCCAGCTGGCAGCCAGCCTTGATGCCACTGAAGTTCCTGGGGACTTCCCAGGGCTTCCCAGCCTTTGGAAGGGTTCACGTTGCATCAGCCAGGCCTGGAGGAGATGCTCAGTGACACCCAGGGATGTTCTCCTCCTTCTCTTGGCTTTCAAAGCTTTTCCTGCTTTGCATGTTCTCCAGAAGGACGCCAGATCTCCCTGGGGCACTGTCTTGTTGACACCTGGATGGGGACCTCCTTGGATCAGGCACTAAGAAAACACAAATCCACAAGTTTTTTGTCCTCAGGCAGGTAATTAGTGGTCTGGGCTTTGCCTACGCCAAGCCAGTGGCTCTGCAAGACATGGCAGGTCCTGGGTTTTCCAGACTTTTCATTAGCTGGCCAGTGGCATACATAAATCCCAGCCCAGGAAAATCCTGGATGGGCCTTTGCTGTTCTCCACAGTCCCAAAACCCAGCACTTTCCCATCAAAGCTCAGCACCAGCAGAACTATGGTCAGTGCAGGTTCCCATCTGCTCTCCAGAAGGTGATTCCCACCTCACAAGTCTAGCTTGGGCCTCCTAGCCCCAGCAGGACTTTTCAGCCCCAAGCAATGATGAATTTTTGGATAAAGCTCCATTAGTCAGCATGGCCATGGCCAGGTAATCCCATCACCACATCCTGACACATTTCTCCCCCAACACCCTGTAGCAAGAGGGAACAATTCCCCATAGCCTTTGGTCCACCCATCCCACCACTAGCACCAACTTGGAGGCTTCCTAGCTTCCTGACCTCCTTGCTGCTCCAAACATCTCACAGGCTCAGTGGATGGCCTGGGGCTGGGTTGCTGTGTCCTGCTGGATTTGACTCCAAGGGACTGGGGACAGACTGGGTAGGCAG
This sequence comes from Peucedramus taeniatus, assembly GCA_013400575.1. Taxonomy (NCBI): domain Eukaryota; kingdom Metazoa; phylum Chordata; class Aves; order Passeriformes; family Fringillidae; genus Peucedramus; species Peucedramus taeniatus. The sequence continues at coordinate 110,922 of WBNO01027797.1, read as the reverse complement.
CACAGGATGCTCTCACAGCCTCAAAGCTTGGAGACACCATCATGGCCTGGGATGGTTGTAAGTTGGTGCCTTCCCTAAAATCCCCATCATATGCCCACAAAAATGTGTGGGCAGCACATGGGGAAGTCCTTCTCCATCACAGCAGTACAAAAGTCCGTGAGGAAAAAGAAATTCCAGAGGATAAATCAATAAACTTCTCCCAAACGTGGTTTTAATTGTCACTGTTGATGCATACTTCAAAGGGAGGAAGGAGAGAGGAAGAGGTGAGTGAGGAGGAGGAGCAGAAGCTCTGATTTAGCTCTTAGCAATGTGTATTCCTCTGCATCCAGCCAAGATTGAGAAAGGGATTGATTTTGAAAAAAAAACCAAAATAACTCCAGATGTTAACACATTTGCAACCTCTGAAAAATGCATATTATATGATTGGCTCTTTGCAAATATTAAAATGAATACTTATATGTGTTATGTTGGGAAGTTATGCTGTGTTAATCTCTTTTAAGTAGTGTGGTAAATAGAGTTTTTAGGCTATAGCATATTGTTAAAATAAAAACTATGTGATGTAAGATACTTTTTGTAACTAGCGCAAGGAATGAAAAAGACAATCAAGAAATTCTTCTCATTATCCTCTCTGGATAGAGATAACAGCAACAGAGACCAAGATCCCAAGAGAAGAATTATTGTCTCTTTATTGGGAAAGCTCAGACTTCCAGGAACCAAGAAGATTGATTTACAAGATGGGGGGAAGCTAAAATTAAGCAGAAACACCCTAGTTTGAAAGGAATGTTTGAATCATGTATGAGATATATGAATATGCAATAGGCTATTGCTTTTAAGGGGCAATCCTCTGTTAGCAAGGTGTGCTTTTTGGTGGAGTGCCAGGCACCCAGACGTCCATAATTCTTTCCTTTTTATTGACTCTCATTGTCCTAATTTTTATTACTATTTTCATTACTATTAGACTTCTAAAATTTGAACAAAAATGAGTGGCGTTTTTCACACAACCCAAAAACCCATGGGAAAAAAAAGGCCTAAATCCTCACATTCCTACACTCATGCCCATCAGCTCCTCCCAAACACACGTGGCCACTGCTGTTCCAGGAGAGCCGCAGGAGCTGGGAGGTGTTTTGGGGCAAACCCGAAGGAGCTGGGAGGTGTTTTGGGGCCAACCCGCCTGTTTTGGAAACACTTTCCTCATTTCAAGGGCCGTGGTGCCAGCTCATCTTGGGTCTTGGGATCCCCTCCTTTATCTTCGGCTTCCCCATTGCCCCGAGGCTGCTCCTCCCGATGTCATCCCACTGATCCATCTGGGTGGCTGCTCCTTATTTTCCCAACCAGGAGCGCAGCTTCCCCTCTCCCCTCCAGGGATGGATGCCAGGCTGAGATAAAGATCCACTGGCTCCAGGGGGGGGACTGAAAGAGGTTCTCCCATCCAAGCACGAGCTAGAGGGGACCATCTGTCAGCAGGACACCGGCTGGGCCAAAGAGCCCCAGGGCACCTCGCGCCCATTGTCTGGGCACGCCTGGAAAAGGGGAAATTACCATAAACCGAGATAAAACCAAGAGAAAATTTGCATTAAATGTATATACAGCCAGGAAAGAAGCTGTTGCACTTCTCCAGGTATTTCTAAAACTTCTCTCCAGAGCCATGGTAGGAGAAAGCCGATTTTCCTCCAAAATTTTGTGCAGGCTGAAGCCAGCAGAGAACCAAGACCGGGGGAAAATCAAAATCAAACCCGTGGCGTTTTGCATCTCATCCTCTGCTAGGCCTGGCAGGATGCTCGGTAGAGGGAGAGCCTCATATCCTGGCCCAGAGAGTCAGTCCCTCCTGACTGCCACAAGGGAAGAGGAGATGCTGGCACGGTGGAACCTCAGCTGGAGCATCCCACCGGCACACCTGGGTTGTCACGGGAGGGCCGCTGGCTCCGGGGGGGGATGGGAAGGGGTCATAGGGAGGAACCAGAGCCGAAGGACAGCCCCATGCTCGCCACTGGCCGGGTCGGGACGCGGCCGGGATTTTCGGCAGCTGAGTGAGCCAGCAAAGCAAACACCAGAAAAGAGCTCCCGAGTCATGTAAACAAACAACCAATTAAGAGATGAAATAAATGTCCCAGGTACATATTTAAACACTCTAGGCCTGGAAATGTTCCAGCTCATCTGACCCAGCTTCGCCTGTGATCTCCCTGCTGAGCTCCCGCGGGATGAAAGGGGCTGGGTTTCAGGGAGTGACTTTTCTTCTGCCTCTCCTCCCACCTAATTATATTATCCTTTCTTTCTTGTGTTGGTTTATTTCAGAGGGAAAGCCCCCAGATGTTTCCTCCGGCATCCCCTCCTCAGCACGGAGCAGGACCTGCCTCCCTCCCCACCCCCGGAACAGGGCTGACTGCATTGACCTGATAATTATGGAATTTAAGGCCGGTATTGAGGAAATGGGGGCAAATTCACCCAACAGCACTCAAGAAGCAATGGGAAGAGAAAAACCAGGCTTTAAAAGGAAGGCAGACAGCCCTGGGAGAATTTTGGGGGAGAATGAGGATGTTTCTTCCACAGCAGGACAAGGCACAGAGGCTTAAGTGGGTTAAACCCAATGGGTGTGTGTGGGAGTGGTGTTAATTTTACTGGGGTTTCTGTCCCCTGCAGCTCAGTGGACCCTCGGCCAGCTCCCTCCTTGGAGCATCAAACACCCCACAAGCTGCCAGACCTCCTGCCTGCTCTGGGGCTTCCCTGTGCAGCCACTGCTGATTCAGGACAGCAAGGGACTCACCCTGCTGGCTTCAGCACAGCCTCTAATCCCAGGCTTAACTTTAAGCCCAGGTTTGGGGTCCCGCAGAGGACAGTAGTCACACAGCCCAGCCAAGGTCACCGCCAAGTTATGCTGACTCTTTCCAGGGATGGGGCAGGGGGTGCACAGTTTTAATTAGTGCTGGTAAATTGTTTAAATCCACACACCTACAGTTTTGTTACTCAAAACTAAGCGTGGAGGCTGCAGGGATAAGGACCATTTAGAGGAAGCATCACCAATTATTTTTGGAGAAAGAAAACCCTTGCTTGACACCAGACTTGGAGCTCTTTCAACCCTTGGTGATGGTGTTCCATGTTAAAAAGGCTTTTACTGATGTGTTTGATGTACCCAAACACCCCACTCTGCCCCACCCACCAGGTGCCCAGTCCTGCAGAAAATATTTGGGGACAGGGACATATTTGTCACATATTTGTGAGTCTGCTTAGAAGACTAAAATATCTCTTTATTTGGAAGCCAAACATGCAGATACAGCCCATGTGCCATGGGATGGAAAAGGGATGAAGAGGGGTGATGCAGCTTGTATATATCTGCATCCTTGGCAGGGAACAGTCCCCAAAACTCAGCAGACCAGGAATGCTGGTCCCCAAACCCTACCATGCAGGGATGTTGGGTGACCCCCCCCAAACCCTACCATGCAGAGATGCTGGGTGACCCCATCAAACCCTACCATGCAGGGATGCTGGGTGATCCCCCCCAAATCCCACCATGCAGAGATGCTGGGTGATTCCCCCAAACCCCACTATGCAAGGATGCTGGGTGACTCCCCAAACCCCACCATGCAGGGATGCTCAGCAGTCCCCAAACTCCAAACTTTGATGGCACATGTGACACTCACTTCCAGTGACAAGAACCCCACCCACCCCAGGGTGGAATTTATGAGCAAAGCCAGGAACGTGGTTAAAAACAGCCCAAAGCCAAGAAAACCTGCACAGACAGGGAAGTGAGAGCCCCAAAGATAGTGCCCCCACTCTTTCACATCTGAGCTTTCAGTAATCACAGCTGCTTTCACTTCCCCTTCACTCTCCGCCTGTTCCTCTGCTACTGGGTTTTGGTTCCTCTCTGCTCCCCCATCACTCTCCCCCTTTGGAGTCCAAGCCTTCAAAGCACTTCAGCTTTTATTTCCCTGGGCTGCTGCCAGTTCCCATGTCCCGGCTGTGGCACGACAGTGCCCTCCGAGCTGGGGATGTGACGGGGATGTGAAACAATGTTCCTTCCCTGCAGTGATCCAGCTTGGATGGGTGCTCTGGCAGAGGATGGATGCTGGGTCAGGGGAGGGAGAGAAGGGTGAGGAGTAAGAAGCAGAGCAGCTGGAGGTCTCTTTCTCCATGGCTTTTCCCAGGTATGTGACTTCCAACAAAGCCCCAGCAGACCCAACAATTTAATGATGATTATTTTTAAAGAGCCGGCACAGAGAGGTGGTGCTGCAGGGACGCGCTGGGCTTTGTTCTGCTTTGGCAGCGGGAGTGCCGCTGCATGTAAGCACTGACGGAGGGTCAATATTGACTTTCTGCTGAGGCAACTGGCAGGGTTCATGGGCTGCAGGCATTTGGGTGCTCCAGCTGCACCCTGCCCGCACCCTGCCAGCACCTCAGCAGCTTTTTCCGGCACCAAGAGCAATTTGCTATCAATGAAAAATGCTGCTGTAAATAACATCCACCTAGAACATCTCAGAGCAGACTCACCCCGGGGTATGCAGGATACAGACTCCCTGGGGATGCTGCAAGACCAGGAGCTCCCCGCCCTAAGGAAGGATATTCTGGATGGAAACAAGGGGCAGAGGTCTGCCTGTGTGTGCCTTGGCACATCCCAGATCTCGAATTCTTTCTGATAATGGCCATGTTCTCTCATCACAGCCAAATTTTGCTGCCTTTAAAAAGGAGCTGTGTTGGCCATGATGGCAAACATTATGTGTTTGCACGGGGGCGGCAAGAACCAGGTCAGGGCTTTCCCTGCCACCTCATTCCCACCAGTGAAGGAAATCTCAGCATGGCATTGGCTGCCCAAGCCATGAGCCCAGCAGGCACATGGTGCTGCCCAGCAAAGCAGGGGGACGAAGGGACAATGCTTCCCTTGCCTGCCTCACACAGGAGCTTGCTTTGGGATGGCTGGCATGGCTTCCAGACCCCATGCTGGTTCCTGATCCTCAGGAAAGCAGAGCAGTGGTCTGGAGCTCGGAAGCACAGTCAGCCCTGTGCAAACACAACAGCTTGGGCCATCAATTATCCCCAGTTGGAAGTTTGGCTGACCCATGTCCATGGAGTTTATCTGGAGCCATCCCATGGCCTCAGAGCTGCAGTGTATTTGGGGGACAAGAGCCCTTGAAGCAGGGATGGGAGACTTTCAGCTATTTTTTCAGGCCCATGTTCTCATCTTGTCCCTTTTAATGACAGATCCCCTCTCCCAGAGCTTTTGCCAGCCATAGGCTGGGCTCTCTACCAGCCACATTCCTTCAGGTTGACGTGGCTTTTTTTTCCTCCCTCATCCTTATCACGCTGGAGTTCATGAATCATATTTCTCCAAAACTATAAACCACCCAAGCACCCCATGGAAATCAAGCGAGACAGAGTAGAGCCAGGCCCGGGGGCTCAGGCTGCTCTTGGGGGTACAGCTCTCCTGGGGGAAGGCTCTTTCAGCCATCCAAGAAGCCATGGAGGAATAAATCCCTTTTATAAAGCTTTTATCTCTGTGCTGGCCCTCCCCCAGCTTGTTTTGGCACTGCCTGTCCTGGCACGCTCACCCATTGCTGGAAGAAGGATGGGGGGAGGGGATTTTCTGGCTACTCCTGTGGGACCAGGGGGACAAAGAGTCACTGGGGTGCTCTCCCCTCACAGCTGGCAGCGATCAACGATGACCTGCCAGGGGTTGAATGCCATGGGACAGAGGACTGAGAGCACCCAGGCACTCCCTGATTTCAGACTGAGGTATCTTTGTGATCATACTTGCTGAAGCCTGATTTTGAGCCTGATTTTAGGAGTCTCCATGCAGAGCCAATTTCCCTTTAGGATCCCAGGAGCCTGTGGTCAAGAGTATATTCATTTTATCTTTACTGTGATGATTAAAGTGACCTTTATTACTCATCTCCCTGGACAGCACAAAGGCTTTTTGGTCATTCCATCCTCATTATCCCGTTTTCTCCAGAGTCAGAAAAGTGAAGTACAATACCAAAATCAGCATTCCCAGAGAAAAAGCCCCATCTCCATCTAAAGTACAACATGAGATCCCATGAATAAAACCCCAGACAGGGTGAGACCTAGCAGGGAACTGCCTCATCGGATTATTTCAATCCCTGTGCATCTCTGAGCATCCCAGCTCCAGGGAATTCAAGCTCTAATTAAGCTCAATTACTCCTGGAAACAATTTTTCAAGCACCCATGGAGGCAGGTGGCCAGGGGAAGAACCCTGCACCTGCAAGTTTTAATTGGGAGGTTGTCCCACTGAAGTTAAACTATCTGCGTTGCTGGTGCCAAGGAGTCTGTGCCGAGCCCTGCTGGGTCTTCTGGCAAGCACCTTAGTCAGGGTCATGCTTCTCAGCATCTCCCAAGTCAGGAGGGCTGGCCAGACAAAAAAAATCAGCACATGGAAAGCAAAACATGAGGGCAGAGGTTGGAACCACCACTATCCCTTTGGATCATCTCCCTTTTCCACTATCACTCCTCTTACAGGAGGAAGATTTGTGTTTCATGGTGTTGTTTTGAACCCTGCCAAGAGCAAGGAAAGGAAAAAACCTACCAACACCCCCTGTTCTCACTTGCCACCACTGATCTGTCAGCCTGTGGCAACCCCTGGTCTCCCCCAGTGCCTGCTGGGCTGTGGTTGGGGACAAACCCACTTCCTGCCACCTCACGTGCTTTGGGGATCTGGAGTGGGCGGCATCCCCATGCCTGGGGTGGGCGGGTGCCAAATCCGGAGCCCCAGGGTGCAAAGCTGCTGCACCAGGTGCATCACAGAGACACCACTGCTCAAAGTCTAAATATGGGGAGGTTTTGTCACTTTTTTCAGATGTTCTTTTCCTGCTGTAGGCTCCCAAGATGGAGGAGTGGGATGGGACAGGCAGTGAGATGATGCAATTCCCATCCCAAGTCAGGCTGGGGAGCCAACTCCTGATCAAAGCCAGACCGAAACAGCACCATGGCATCTCCATCCTCCTTCGGTGCTCCCCGAATCCAAGCAGCAAAGGGATCCCATCAAATTTGGGATGGGGGGAAGCAGCCAGAGCCAGGGGTGCTGAGAGGCATGTGCAAGCACAGGAAAGGAGGTGGGCTCCTGCCTTTGCTCAGCTTTTGTCCTGGCTCTTTATCACTCCCAAGCCATGCTGAGAGAAACAGTTTTAAACAGGATAAATGAAATTGCAACGCAGCAGGATTCAGGGGAGTGCTGCCCCAGTCATCTGAGAGTTTAATGGGAAAGTGAAACAAAAAATCAGCGTGTGGCTCAAAAAGAAGAGCTGAAGGAAAAGAAAACGCTCGTGGGAAGTGTCTCAGGCCTGCCATGTGAACCAGAGTCTCATACAGCTGTGAGGGATGGAGGTGGAAGCCTGAATGCCCTGAGGGATCTACCCCTCAACACCTCTTGGTGACCTCACTGACTAGGGAAAGCCAGGCAGTGTCTATTCCCCAGGCTGGCACAGAGTCTTGGTTTGGAATCAGGTCCTTCATCATCACCCCAAGCCTCATCCTAGAAAAACACTGTCCTAAAGTTGCCTCCTCAAGCAGACAGGGCTTCCCCCAGCTCTATTCCTGTTCCTTTTCCACAGGGAGCAGCTCCTGCCCGCAGGCTGCTGCACCTCCCCGGACACACGTGGGGACCTGTACCTGTGCCAAGCTGGAAGCTGCTCCAGCCTCCCAGAAGGAGCTTAGCTGTTTCTTCTATTTGCCCTGAAGGAAAGGTGTTTTGGGCACAGGTTTATCCCAGCCTGGAAAGCTATTGTAACCTGCTTCCAATGAAAAAATCACAGCAGTTGTGCAGAAGATCACTTGTCAACATTTCTGGAGCAGCTCAAGGCAGCAAAACAGGCTTGGAAGAGAGGAAGGCTCTTATCAGGAATGTGGTGTTTTGTCCTGGGATAGAGGAATCTCTGTTGGATTTTCTGTGCTGCCAAGTCAGGGAGCAGGAGGAGGGATAAACAACTCCAGGCACAGGAGATAGTCAAGACAGAGCCCAAGGACAAGTGCCGGTTGTAGCAGCCAAAATACACATTGCCCTGAGCAGAAGAAACACCATTCACCATCAAAACTCATGGAAGACAGACACATCTCTGCTACAGTCAGTGAGCTTAAGGGAAGATCCTCTGAGAGGCTGAGAGCTGAGAACACGAGCAAATGATGCAGGTCACTCCATAAATCCTGGCAAAATGCAGAAGTCACTGCCACAACACCACTACAGCCCTCTGTGTGAGCCACAAGCTCTGCTCACACCAGAATTCTTCTCAGAAATTGTGACTCCCTGGCTTTCTGTCGGTGGAAAAGCCAAAACAGGGAAGGTTCAGAGGTTTTATTTCTGTGGGATGGGTAAGTTAAGCAAACCTAACCTAGCAACCTCTTCCTTCATGCACAGCAGGCTGGAGATTTCCCTCACAGGCAGGATGCACATGCTGTACCCAAAGCCCCAGATTTGGTTTGGGTTTAGTCAAAAATGAACTCTGTAGGTCAGCAGTGCTCTGCTAGAGCAGCATGTCCCACAGCTCCCATTCCCCTCAGGAGCAAGAGTGTGTTCCCAAGGAAAGGCTGGACTGGGGGAGCCCTGCCTGGTCTGTCCCACAAGGGCACAGGATTTCCCAGTCTATTCATGCCATACTATTCATACTATTCAGGCAGTTAATTTTCAAGCTGAAAAGGTCATCAAAGGTGAAGTCTGACTTTATTCCCATGGGAAACACGTAGCCTTGGCTTTCCATGAGGGCCTGGCCTGCTTGTTTCCTGACTGGGGCACCCAAAGGCAGGAGGCACTTTGGAATGAGGTTGATACCTGCATCCTTCTCCAGACAACAGCTGGAGGGCTGATGAGAGGGCAAAAGGACCAGTGAGCTCCTTTCAGTCAATTTTTCTCCATATCTGATAAAAAACCCTAAGCAGACTCAACAACTTAGCAAAGATACTGGCTTGGAACACCTCCCAGAGCAGTTACAAGAGACAACTCATCAGGGGAAGGATTAAAAACTCTTTTTTATTAACTTCCCAGAGGGAAAATCTTTTTGGACAGTGACTTCTGCTGGGAGGAACATGCAGCCAGCACAGCTATGGGACCAAGCTTTGGAGAGCAGGAATGGTCCAGAAGACAGTTGCTAGAAGGGGCTGGAATTATCCTGCAGCAGAATTTGCAGGGCCTTTTCCTCTCTAGAACCACTGAAGCTCAAACACCTTCTGCAGCCTGCCCAGAACAGAGCAGGTGTGAAGCACTGGGGGCTAAGCAGCTTGGAGCAGTTACTCCCAAAATACCACAGGGTTTTCCACACTAAAGCAGCACATTCTTGGCTCTGGTTTTTGAGTCTGTGGTGAGGTACCACATTTCAGTCTGGCACCATCTGGAAGACAACCGTTGGCTCCTTCAGCTGAAGAGCAGCTGAAGGTATGCATGCCATGGGTACCAGGGCAGCAGAGCCCAGCTTCCTGCTGGCTTTATCTCCAAACAATCAGGAAGGCACAAAACCACCATTTACATGCCAAAACATCAGCTCTGCCTCGGCACATCCCGTTCTTCAAGGATCCTTTTAACTCTTTCCACGATGGTCCACACTTCTGCCATGGCACCTCGGCCTGCAGGGCAAGAGCAAAACCACATTGTGAAATCCAGGGTGGGGGCAACCTAAATAAAGTGTGGGGAGCAAAATTCCCTATCTCCCCTCCTCTCTCCAGGGTATATTTCAATTCAAAATTTTGTGTTTTGGTATCTTTCTGAAATGGCCTTTGCCTATACAAAAGACTTGACAAATCTATTGACAATTCTCCTGAGAGAAAGGACCTCCAATCAGCGAAAGCTGTTGTGGATTCCCACCAGCCTGAATCCTGGGAGCAACTCTTGGAGAAGGCTGAGTGCTGGACAGAACAAAATGGAAAAGCTTTTCCTCTGGGCCTGGTTATCTGCCAGATGAACATCTAATCTATGCTGTGCTGCTGCTTCCCTTTGAAGCAGTTTTTAACACAGGTTCAGAATTTTAAAGCCTGAGATGATTAAATCACCTTGTCTAACCTTGTGTGCTCAACTCAGCACTGGGAACTGAGGCCATTCACTCTTCTAATTTGCCTGGAGCTGAGGAAAGATGCTTCTCCCACAGGTATTTGTCTCTTGGAAGACTGAAAAGGAGTCTTTCTTGGTATTTTATCCTATTGGCTAATTGATCTCATAACTTACTGCTCGGCAGAAATTAGTTCTGGGAAATGTTGTTTTCCTCTTTTTTCAGACCTGTAAATCCCAGGAGGTCTGGAGCATCCTGTGGACAAGCTGCAGGCAGATTTGGACCCTTCTGCTCTCCTAAGCACAGGGAGAAGAGCTGCACTTGACAAGAAACACTCCCTCTGCATGGTTTGGCAGAGCTACACTCTTCCAGAACCCGTCCAAGGCCTGCCTTCTTCCTCCACCACCCACTACTCCAACACCTCTGGCAATTCAGTGCTGGATTTTTAGGTTCAGCAAAGCAAACTCTTACAGCACAGCTCATGCCTACAGGTGGAAATCTGCCAGTGTGCTAGACTCTAGAAATCCAGCCAAGGATGATGAAGATAATGACAGTGTGGAAACTATCCAGTCAAGACACTCAGTTTGGTACTCTAACTCTTTTAGCTGGACTTTCTGTCTAAACCCAGCCTTTACTAAGGGAGAAAAATTCATCAGGTAAAACTTGGGCACAGAGAGGATCTGGTGCATTTCAGGTGAGACCCAACCACATGGGGTGAGGAAGAGAAACCTCCTAAAGCAAAACAAACCACAACATCAACAGACAAAACTGGTGCAAACTGAGTCTCTCCTGCACCACATGTGTGAGCTTTGCTACGTGTTGCTTGTGTGGAAACCAGGGAAACCCCTGCGTGGATGGAAGCCACAAAACCAAAATGAGTGTGGAAGAGGCTGTGGGGTGAAAGGCCTGAGAAAAGAGGAAGGGGTGAAAAAAAGTCAGTTGTGGAGACTAGTTTGGGTCTTCAGAGAGATGGAATCCATTAGTGTCCTGCCATAATCTCCCTACAAGCTGCCAGGAAAAGTGCTGGTGCTTGCCATCAGGAAGATCTTGTTGGGAATTGACTCATGAGCACAAGTGGAGTCCAGTCAGATGAGGCTGCTCCTGCCTGAAAGAGACAGTCCAAAGATCTCCCATTTGCCTCACAACCACCTTCAAGGATGGAGATTGAAGCCCCCCTCCAAGGACTGAGACCCTTAAAATTCTAATACAGGGGCTCTGGCCTGACTGAAGCAGGATGTCTGCCAAGTGTTGCCTGCAGATGTGTTCACTGGACCAAGACTGGCTTCCTATAGAAACCAATCCGTTTCAGGATTGGGTCCTGCTCACTGCTGGGACTGGCTGTCCTGTTCAGAACTGGACTGTATTTGTTCTCACCAGACTTATTCTCCACTGTCCTGTACCTGTCCCCTCAACATAATGTTCTGTTCTCCTCCAGCAGAAAAGACCCCTGAATTAATCGAAGACTTTGAGATCCTCCCCGACGTGACAAGATGGATCTATTGGCTGGACCACAAGGATTTTGTCTCTTTCTTGGTAGCTATTCCCCCCCCAGCTCTTTTTCTCTCTCTCTCCTTTATCTCCTTTCTAATCCTTCTGTCGCATTTGCTGTGGACACTCAATAAAAGCTGCATTTGTTTTGATTCATACTGAAATCCCCTCTGTGTTGTTTTTGCACTCTGAGATCAGTTAACGAATCATCATGACTCCTGCTTGTATTAGTGGAGCATGACACTGCCATCCCTGCATCCTTCTCCTCCAAGCTCCTTCAGGAGTTTGCTCTCACAGCTGAGACAACTGAGCTGGATATGAAGAAATTTGATGTAATCATGTCTAAAATCCCAGTGGAATTTATCATCCAGGATATAATCATCCAGGATATTTCAACTGATATCTGAGTTACTTGACTACACTTACCTACCTGTAAATATTTCTTCATTTTCAGTACAAATCTCTAGAGGCACTGCACCTATCTAAGGATTCCAAAACCAAGGCAGGCCTAGAATTTAACCACGAGGGATATTTTAACGGCCTGTCTTTCTCACAGACTGTTTACCAGACTGACAGGGTGGTTAAAATCCTGCTGGAGCCGGGGCTGTTACACAGAAGTAGGTGCGCAGTACTGTGCTGGCTGTGGCTGGAACTGGGGGATGTTTTACAGAGATTTGCCCAATGCAATTTTAATAAAAAAGCAAATCCATTTATCCAAATGGTTTGTATCAAAACCCTTCCCAAAAGTCAAAATACCTCAATTTAAAGCAGCTACTAAGACTCAAATGAGACCATTATTTCTTAGCACTGCAAGCTAAATTAATTCAGTCTGCACTTCCTCCACACCCCTCTTTCACTTCACAGAACTCTGATGTCAAAACCCCAAATCAAAGCTTGTTTGGGAAGCTAAAAAGTAACCCAGGCAACAACAATAAAAAATGTTAAATGTGTGCCCAGCTACACCCCCAGCCACATCTGCAAAGGGCTTTTCTCACTGTCTGCACGCAGGGACAAGGTTTAATCCCAGTGATAGAGCTGAGGAACTGAGGCACAATGAAAACAGCCCCCAGTCCCAGCAGAGGGCAAAGTCAGGACACTCAAATCCCAGGCTGGTAACGCTCACCACAGAACCTTCCTTCTCTTTGATGACCTCTCTTCCTGAATGAGCATTTCTGTTCAGTATCAGGCTCAGCTGGAAGCTTTTAAGGCTACTTAAAAATTAATGACAAAGGATAACATGGGGCAAAGCTTCAGCTTGTTTGTACAAACCGTGGCAGTTCAACATCTCCATGGCCACACAGCAAAAGGCAGCACATCCCTCCAGGACAAGGGAGGGAAAGGGCAGGAGCCACAGAAAAGGACTGACCTTCATCTCCACACACGAGTTTCTTCACCACACAGGGGATCTCCGTGTAGCCAAAGCCCTTCAGCTGCTCCACCTGGCGAGCTGTGATGGGATGCTCCCACATGGCTGTGTTCATGGCTGGGCAGAAGAGCAGGGGTTTGCTCAGGTCCCACGCACGGATGACACAAGTCTGCAGGAGAAGCCATGGTAGGGCTTGGATTTCCTCACTTCTTCCCATCCCTTTGCTGCACCTTTCCAGCCTAGCTCTTGTTTTGTCAGTGCAGCTGGACTAACCCATGGGCTGAGACTAATTTGTAGCACATTCCAGCCAAGCTCATCTCTAACAGGCAGGAAAGATGAGGGAGGCTACGCAGAGGATAAATCCCACCCTGCTCCAGCCAGCAGCCCAGGCTGGAGCAAACCAAGCTGAAAGAGGATGTGTACAGACTGTGTGGGAGATAGAGAAGCTGAGAGGTGGCCACAGATCTTACTGGCTATGAAGAAACCCCCGGGGCAACACTTCAGATAACAAAGCTGAACACTGAAAGTTGACATAATATGCCAGCTGGATCCATAACTCCCCCCAAGGGAAGCAGTGCTGCTTCCAGGATACAACAGAGGAGAATACGAGCACATCTGGGCTGCTGCAGGAGATGCTGGCAGGTTACAAGGCATCTGGCAGCTCCTGTGTGCTACAGGCAATCAAATCTGACTCCTCCGCACTTCCAGATAACCCAGGATCACCTCATCCCCTTGGAAAGATAAATGGTGGTTCTTCTTAGTGCAACGTCCATCGGATTCCCCAGGCCTTGCAGCATTTCAAACAAAGGAGCTTCCAAGGGAGCAGCTCTGATCACAGAGTCCTTACAGGAACCCTGCACATCCTTTTTTATACCCTGTAACTTGAACCCTTCCCAGCACAAGGAAATCTGATGAAATCTGTTCTGAACTGCCAACCAGCACCTCCAGCACTCACTCTCCTTTCCTGGAATTGCCCTTCCCTTCACAAGGCTCTCAAAGATTGGCAGGAGCCTGTGAAGCCACAAATCCCGGACATCCATCCTGAGGTCTTCCCTCAGCACACCCACAAGGGACCCAGAAGGACAAGACACTGCTTGTCCCTCCCACAGCTCTTTCTGGCTTCTCTCAGATCCCCAGTGATCTGCTCTGGGTGGATTTTGTTCATTTATATGCACTTTTAACCCAAAAGGCCGTAGGCCATGCAGATCTGCAGCTTCCTGAGATCTTTTGTGTGGTTAATGCCTGGCCACAAAACATTCAGCCCTGCTGAAGGTCCTCAGCACCCAACAAAGAGGCACACTCCCTTTTAATACAGTTTCTGATTAGGCTGAAGAGCCTCAAGAGCCCTTTAAATACCAAAAAACAAGCCGGACCAAGCAAAATCCTCTGTAGCTGAGGCTGGGAGGTAAGTGGGCATGAGCATGTTTGAAAGTCTGTGCTATGTTAGGTGAGGGAGGTGCTGAAGTAGCCGGAAATAAACAGTTTTATCTGATCTCACAGGTGTCTTTCCAGATTGCATTGAAAAAATGTAGAGGAACTTAAAAAGGAGTGAGCATGTGTTTGTGTGTACAAGTGAGAGAGAGAGAGGATGGAGGCAGAAAGAAATCCCACCCTCCAGAAAAAGCAGGGAAGACAAAGCAGGGACTGGGAAACGAGACGAGAGACTGAGAGAGCCAAGGAGTGGGAACGGATTTCAGGGAAGGAAAGAGAAGGAGGAGGGGAACCATGCTGAGGAAGAGAGACACAAGCAGATGAAGGGGGAGCAGAACGTGCAAATCTCACTGTTGGTGATGCTGCAGAAGCACCACGATTCCATGGAGGCAAGGCCAGGCAGTCCTGAGGGGCCACAGCAGTGGCAGGCACAGCCTGGGTACTCACCAGCAGGTTGTCACAGATGCCATTGGCAACCTTTGCCAGCGTGTTGGCGTCCAGGGGTGCCACCACCATGAGGTCAGCCCAGCGCCGGAGCTCAATGTGCAGGACGGGGTCCGAGCGGCCCTTCCACAGCTGCAGGGGAGACAAGGTGGGCAGCATCAAACCCTCACACACCTCACCAATCCCACCCCAGGAAACACAATTCCTTATGGAATTCCTATGGAATTATGCTTATGGAATTTAACGGATGGCAGCGGATCAGTGGATGGGGGGGATCCTTTCCCCATAAGACAATTCACATCGCATCTGACAAACATAGGTTTCAACTCACAGCAAAGAGCTGTCCCCATCCACAGCACCCCTTGGCTTTGGAATTATTCCTAAGAGCTCCATCCTTCAGCCACCTGAGCCAGGCAGGCCCAAACCAGGGGTACATTTCTGGGGAACCCATGTGATTTATAAGTTTCACATTGAAGTGAAGCTGCCCACTGGCTTCTGATGAGATACAGACCCCTAAATGAACAAGTCACTTTTAATTAGGATGCACAACCCTAGTCACACTCAAAGCAGCAAAGGGAACCTCCTAAGTACTGCAGGGAACAGTGTCCTGTTGGTTTTCTCCACGATGGATGACGTTTATCCAGTTTGGCGCTTTTCTGCTCTCTCAGCTCTTTGAATCACAGAACGGTTTGGGTTGGGAGGGACCTTAAAGCTCACCTTGTCCTATGGGCAGGGTCACCTTCCACTTGACCAGGTTGCTCTAAGGCCCATTCAACCCCTGAACACTTCCAGGGACAGGGCACCCACAGCTCCTTGACACACTCACTCTTGAGTGAATATTTCTGTTTTCTCTAAAGCCCTGAATTGCTCAAGACAACACTGGTCCTAAGAGCTCAGTTAACTGGGAAAGAGTCCTGAGAAGTAGCAAACAGCATCAGGTCCTTATTCCCCAGAGGAGACCCAACCACAGGCCAGCACTGGCTGCATCAGGGCCACAAACTGTTCCTTCTCTGAGTCACAGGAAGCCACAACAAAAAGGCAGCATCCGAAAAGCTGGGGCTTCCTGAGCACCTTTCCTACCCCCTCCACTCATTTCTATTCTTTCTTGTCATTTTATTGTCAGAGTGAAGGATCTCACAAAGAGATGCTGAGCAGGCTGTCACAGTGAGCCCAGAGGATGCCATCAAGTTGATCAGAAGGATGGAGCACCTGTCCCATGAGGAAAGGCTGAGAGAACTGGCAGCATTCAGCCTGGAGAAGAGAAGGCTTTGGGATGACCTGATTGTGTCCTTCCAGTGCCTGAAGGAGCCAGCAAGATGGAAGGAGGCTATTTACAAGAGCCTGGAGCAACAGGACAAGGGGAGCCAGAGGGCAGGGTTAGATGGGACACTGGAAGAAATTGTTCCCTGTGAGGGTGGGGAGGCCCTGGCACAGGTTGCCCAAAGAAACTGTGGCTGCCTCTGGATCCCTTGAAATGTTCCAGGCCAGGTTGGATAGAGCTTGGAGCAACCTGGGATAGTGGAAGGTATCCCTGTCCATGGCAGAGGGTGGAACTGGGTAAGCTTTGAGGTCCCTTCCAACCCAAACCATTCTGTGATTATTTCCCACAAGGGCTCCCTGCCTGCTCTCCAGTGTGCCAGCAGACCCCAAAGCCTGACCTGCACCTCTTCTATCACCCCACTGAGGGTTCCTCAGAAATAAGTGCCTGAGGCTGTAGCACCCTGGGAACCAGCAGGTATCCACCAATCCCTGAGACCGGCCAGAAAGTTTCCTGGCCATTGCCATTGGTGTGTTTCTGTCCATTTAAAAGCAATGCTCATGTGTGAGCAGGAATGGGGGTAAGGAGAGAGCGCCTTGTGCTCAGATCAGCACTACAAAGCAGGGATGAAATGCATGGAAAAACAAATCTTGATGCTTGTGCAATGAACCTCTTCATACTCAAGGAGTCTCAAAGTGTGTCAGTAAAACTGAAGTCAGGAGAAAAAGCCGTTTCACAGAGATGAAAGCAGAGATGTTCACAGCCCTGACAGCTGAGCTAAGGAGAATGAAGCTGCTGCCTGCGTGACAAGTATGACTCATGACAAGCACCAAACATGCTCACCATGGCTCTGCAGTGGCTCTCTTGACATTTCCTGACACTCCTCTCAGAGCAGCTGAGCCCAGGGTGAAGAGAGACCATTGCTACCCTCCCTGCCTGCTGCAGGACTAAATCCATCCTCTCTCTTCCTTCTCCTTTACAGCATGTTCTTCAAAAGCCACATTCCAAACACATATTACTAGACTAAGGAGTGAGTCTTGGCTCAGGTTTAAAAAAGAACTAAGTGTGGTTTCTTGCAGGAAAACTTAGATGAATGCTTCTATTTGCAAGAACAACTCACCTGCCACTCCTCTTCATCACCATAGAGGGTCACAGGAATCTCCTGGGCATTGTAGAAATGTTTTGCTCTCTCAGTAGTGACCACCATCACCTCGAGCTAAGAAAGAAAAAGACCACTGGTTAGACTTGAGGACAATTTTGAAGGTTTTGTGGCCTCTCAGAGAGCCTGCCCTCTTCACAGCTGAAAGACCAGACCACTACAGGCATCCGCAGGAGCCAGAAACTCATTTCATGTCTACCTGAAACAGGCAGGTCCTCACCTGCCAAGCAAAAGGGAAAACCTGTCAACTGTGTCCATAGCACAGGGTTTCTGTGCAGCAAACCAGTGGCTTCCACAAAGAGAGACTGGGTGAACACATGAGGGTTCTCTCTGAAATCTCAGATAAACCTGCAAAGCCACTGCAACCTTCATTTATTGGTGTCTACTGGGGAAAGCCTATCCCATCGTTCACTTATAAAAGATGCTAAGGTGAACCTCTCGTTTCCTGCTGCAGAAATCTTCCCAAGTGGAAAAGGGGCCTTTTCCCTGTTTTCTATGTGTCCTGCACCTCTGATAAATGTTGCAAACAGCTTCTGCCACAGGCAGAACCAGAGGTGTCCTCCACATAACAGGATTAGCCAGTGTCAGCTCTGCATGCCCTGAGTGTCCATGTGGGACATGGAGCTGTATTTCCAACTGCAATTCCTCCCAAAGATGTTCCTTAAACCGGTCAACATCAAAACACATGGATGGAGCACTGTGAAGATTGGTAATGAGGAAGATGAACCTCAGGCTGCTGATTACAGTGAAAAATATCCCTTTTCCATGGTATTGGCCACTGCCTGCTCCATCCAGCAGCTCCCAGAACCCACTGCATGGTTCTGTTGATCTGACAGTGAGATGGGAAGAAATCAGCCCCACCAGCAGCTCCTTGCTGCTGGAAAACAGTGCCTTGAGGTAGAAAACTGATGAGGCACTTGCTGTGTGCACTCCTTGCTAGTCAACTGCTGGAAACCTCCAAGCTCCAAGAAGTTCTCTGCAACAGCAGCAGTGATGTGACAGAGCACATTAATCCAGCTCCCAACACCATTTATTCCACTGGAAACGAGGCAGTGTTGGCTCCTTGCATCCTGTGAGACTAGAATAACAGCAGGGATCAGTGGAAAATCCCAGCCTTGGCATATTGTGGCCGCTGGTAATTTCCCCCATTTTCTGAAGGAAAAGTGACAGGATAATACAGATGCATGACACATTCTTGATACTTCACGTTTGCTTTTCTACCTCTTCTAAATATCTGTTTTTCTTGAAGCACCCCTGACTGGGAATGACAGGTGTTCGTAGTGTTTTTGAGTGTGAAGATCACACTCACAGGCATTAGCTAACTGTATTATTTCCATGCTAACCTCACCCCACAGGAAGCTGCTCAAGCCAAGCAGCGACACCCA
The DNA here is from genome assembly GCA_013400575.1 of Peucedramus taeniatus. Classification (NCBI taxonomy): domain Eukaryota; kingdom Metazoa; phylum Chordata; class Aves; order Passeriformes; family Fringillidae; genus Peucedramus; species Peucedramus taeniatus. Next base: position 92,420 of record WBNO01027797.1, on the reverse strand, counting down.
CAAAGGCGCTATCGCCACTCCGCTGCGCCACAGGTTTCAGGCGAGGTGTTAACCTCAGTCTGCAACTCAGTCTGCAAGAAAATTTATTTATTTATTTATTTATTTATTTATTTATTTGGGGGGTTTAAAGGCCACTGTGCAGTTTGAAGAAGGATGGCTGCTCTCTGAAATGCTACCATTGAAAAAAAAATTTATTTCTTCCAAGCATAAGCCCAGGACCAGGGAAGAGCTCTTGCTGTTGAGCACTGCATTCAACCATTCCAGGCCAGAACATTCCAGAGGGATGAATGCTGGTGGCTGAAATCCCACCACCCCCCAAGAAAGTTGTTTTGTGAGTTAAATATTCTCCCTAATGAAGGTTTTCTTCTGGGGTGGGCTCCTGCTTCCCTTGTTCTCAGCAAGTCCCTCCAGCTACATTGGGAAGAGGCCAGTGTTCTCAAGATTACTTCAGCCTACAGAGTTTATTCTTTCTATTTACCCGGCACACCCTCTGTTTGCCTGTGGATATCTTCAACAGCAAAGGTAGTTTGGCCACACTCAGACTCCCTCACTGGAGACAGTTTAGATTTGTTAGAGGTCTTTGGCTTAAGCCAAATCTCCACAACAAACTTTACCACCAAGCTGCTCTCCCTTGTTCAGGCAACACTGCTGGTGTCTGATAAAGGATTCTCCTGGCACAGCCCTTTCTACTCGGTGTAAGGAGGTGCACGTGGTTATTTTTTAATGGCTTTCTCAGTTCTGAAAGCAAAATCTTTCCAGCCAGCCTGAATGAGCACGAGAATGAGCAGCTCCTCTGTTAAATGGCACCTACAAGCTGAGGCAGAGGCTGCCTGGCAGCTGCACAATGAAGTGTCAGAATGCAATTTAAACCTGAAGTCCAGGTGATATCCTGGAGCTTCAAGAGCAAAACATTTTGCCCATCAAAAAGTCTGTCCTTACCTTTCTTTAACCTAGGATCACAGACTGGTTTGGATTGGAAAGGAAATGAAAGGTGTTCCAGTTCCACCCCCTGCCACGGGCAGGAACACTTTCCACTATCCCAGGGTGGTCCAAGCCCTGCCCCACCTGGCCTTGGACACTGCCAGGACAAGCCAAGGACAAGTCAAGCAAAAGGCAGTGAGCTGTCACATCCACTGGCACCCCTGAGGAGGTGGTAAAGTTTAATGAACAGCAAAATCATTCTGCCAAGTCGTTCACCACAGACCATTTCAGGCAAAACGTCAATTTAAGCTAACCACTCTGGTTGCAAGCCTGTGACCACATCTCCTCTGGTATCAAAGGCTTTCCTCTGCTCCTGCCTCCCTGCTTTGTAAAGTTCTGCTCCAGCAGTAAAGAAATTGATGCAACAGCCTGGTGCAGGACTCAATAAATGCCATGGAAAAATTACACTGACTCAGCAGGCCTTGAAATCACAGCAGAAATGAGTAAATAACTTTGATTAATAAGCTTTTATAAACTCCTGGATGTCTCACTTTTGCTTTTTCTCCCCTAAAACCAGTGGCCACAAAGTCTGCACTGGATGTCACAGATCTGTGGGGCTGCACAGAGAGTCCAGCTGTCTGCAGCTTTTAATTATGAAACAAAAACTGGGAGAGAAGCAAAGGGTTTGAGCCATGTTCCTGCCACGGGTCATTTGCATTCTGCCTGTCACCTGCACAGAGGGAAGTCCCAAGCTCCAGGAGCAAAGGAAAATGGACAATAGCCGAGCTAATCCAAGAGGGAGAGGATTAGAAGATCTCTATCCCTGGCTCTGGGCTGGTCACCCCATTCCCTGATGTAATTTTTCTTTGTCCTTCTTATTTCAGGCTGGGACCTTTGACCTCGCTAATCACATCAGGCCAAGTCATAAATTAACTGAGGCCTCACTTGGCCACACATGCCTCACCTCCAGCACCCTTTCCAGCTTGGATAACAGCATTAACCAGATAAATCAGCACCTCCTCTGCCTCTACTCAATGTACCCACAAGGTACAGCCTCCCAAGCCATCCTAAGGGAAATTCATGCAGCAATCTCATCAATAAATCTGCAGATTTCAGTGCACCCTCTTGCCCCTGCCACGTTTTTCTTTTACTGCTCCAAAATATTTCCTCCATTTCTAAAAACCTAAAAGTTTTCTATGTTTAACTTTATCCTACAGCAGAAAAGAGCACGTTTCCGTCCCTGATCAGTCACCAGTGGCCCCTGCTGGGCACCTCTGTTACTCCAGACAACAAACAGTAAAAAAATACTACACAAACACATATAGCAGCTTGTGTTCTCCATCTCTGGTTTTACGAGGTTGGTTTTCCCTTTCTGGATCACGTTTGCAAAAGCCATATTCCACCCACAGAAAACTGCAATACCCTGGAGATTTTGTGTTTCAGAAGCATCACCTCAGTCTGCAACCACATCTGATAACTTGACTGACAAGTACAAACTCCAGAAAAAAACCCACCCAAAGCAAAGACCTTTTCAAGTATGAATGGTAAGGAGAAAAAAAAAAAAAAAAAGAAAAAAATTAAAAACAAGTGGAATCCTCCTAACAGAAATTTATTTTTGAACTAAGGGGCCCAAAGGAGGAACTTGTCATTTCAGCAGAAGCCATGTGATCACTCCTCAAAACCAGGGTAACTCCAGCTTTACAAAGCTCCACCAACAGCTTCACTCACCCCAGGGATTTTCAGCAGTTCTGCGACCAGCAGGGGCAGCTTGAGGGCAGCCACGCTTCCAGTCACTCCCACCAGCACATGGAATTTTTCCTGTGCCACAGACAAGCTGCTTCCTGCAGGAATGCCTGGTTCTGGCAGGGGGTTGGGTTCCATGCTCCAATCCAGCTGTGCAGGCACAGGAAACAAAGAGACTGGACTAACAGAGCCTCCAAGGACAGCTCCAACCCCAACACATTCCCCAGGGCACGGATCTGACCTGGACTCTGCAGGACCCAGAGCCATCCAGAAAGATGGGATAACTCTGGGTCATCTCCCAAGTGTCACTCATCCCACAGGGATTTCAAGCACCAGCAGAACTTAAAAGGGCAGCTCAATGTTTAATTAAATTTTTCTCTCAGATACTAGGAAACAGACTCCTAAAACTTGAGCAGAGGCCACAAAAGCACCCTGGTAAAGTTCATGCCCCCCAAAATTAAGACTTCCACATGTTTAAGAAGACTCACATGTTTAAGAGACTCAAACACGGTCCAAAATTTAGGGCAGATAAATAAATCAATTTGAGATAAAAATTTTACACCAAGTTCTCTAAAGGCAAACAAACCCCTGCTGAGTTGCTTTCTCTCTGCACTCTCTGGTGATTAATAAATGCACAGACATGTCTTAGTAATTAAAAATGTGGGGCCTCACTGCATGCACAACCATCTTGTTTCTTACTGTGATCCTAAATATTAACAGCCACACTAGAAATAATTCCCTAGCAGCTCTAATTCAGGTCTGCTGCTTTCTCCTGGCCTCCCTACGCTGCTGCCACGCTGATAAAAATCAGAAATGAACGTTTTGGTGGGGAAATCACACAAGTATCTCAAATATAATCAATTAATGATTAAGCAGCAACGAGCAAATTCAGTTCTTACAAAATCACTGCATCCAGTAAAGTTTGTTCCATTTTAAGGATGTCCTTGTTGTCCCAACCAACTGTTTGGAATCACTGTGGGTGGAAAGAAGACGGACACTGGCTGCCCAGATTTTTGGGAGCAACTCAGAGGCTGGAGAGAAGAATTTCACAGCCTGGTTTGGGTTGGAAGGGTTGTTAAAATGACCCAGTCCCACCCCCTGCCATGGGCAGGGACACCTTCCACTAAAAGCCCAATTTCAGCTTTGCTAATTAGCAAGGGTAATTAAGAGGTGAGGAAACGTGGCAGGACATTGGCTGAGAGATTTTAATCCTACCACCACGCTTCGTATATTTATCTAATTACAATCAGATGACTTATTATGATTATTTATAAATAACTGAAATAATTATCTACTTAAAGCATCCTTAGGACATTTCAAAAACGTCCACAATTAATTCCACCAAAGCATCCCCAAATCAAAGCCTGGGTATTAAAACGTAAATTTTTAAGTAAAAAACTTTCAAAATGCTTATAAAGCAATGATAAAAAAGGATAAAAATGATAAAATTATAAAACAATTATTAAAATGGGAAAATAATGGTAAATGCAGTAAAACAACAGTAAAGAGGTGGAAATTTTAAAATGGTACAAATGTAAAAATAACGGCAAAAATAGCAAAATAGTGGTAAAAATAAAAAAATAACGGCAAAGGGTTATAGTAAAAGCTGTATGTATAAAAATACATGGAATATAACGATAAAAAAGTGCTGGGCCGCGCTTTCCTCTTACCCAAACACAGCTGTGGGGAAGCAGCCACTAGAAAACAAACAATTTAGAGGCCCTTGAGGGTTAAATAAATCGACTTTTCATGAGGTAGCGGTGCTGAAAACGGCTCCAAAAGGCCGCACACCGGCATCGAGAAGCAGCGGGGGCTCCCAGAAGGTGACAGCGCTCCAGGCACGGCCGTGAGGGGAGCAGGGCCGCGGGCGGACCGGATGTGGAGGTGCCGGTACCCGGCGCACGCACGGCGCTGATTGGTGCGCACTGCTCCCGCCCGCGGCGCTGATTGGTGCGCACTGCTCCCGCCCGCGGCGCTGATTGGTGCGAGCAGTGCGCGCGGCCGGCGGGAGGAAGAGGTGTCATGGCGGCCCCTCACGGCCCCGGCTCGCGTTATGGTGGCTGTGCTGCCACCCATGAGTGTTTTGTGCCCCTCGGTACCCCAGTCGTGCCCACACGAGGAGTCTCGCCAAGGGCAAGCGGGTGGCCTTAGACTGCTCAGGAAGCAGTCTTAATGGGGGTTCTGCCTTGGGGCAAGGTTTTGGAACGTAACAAAAGCCAAAGAAACTCAGCGAAGAAGGCGTGTGGGGAACGGGGTCGAGGAGAAGGTCTGAGGACCCCTCAAGTGACAGGGGTGATATCTGAGCCTAGGAAAATGTTAGACACCAGGAGTGAAACCTTTCCTGCAGGATTCAGGGCAGCCACACAGAGCTGGCAGGGGAAAGTGGATTAGAGGACTGAGTATTCATTGTGTGAGGCACAGACAGGACAAGGGGGAATGGCTTCCCATGCCAGAGGGCAGGGTTAGGTGGGATACTGGGAAGGAATTGTGCCCTGGCACAAGGTGCCCAGAGCAGCTGTGGCTGCCCCTGGGTCCCTGGCAGTGTCCAGTGCCAGGCTGGGTGGGGCTCGGAGCACCCTGGGACAGTGGAAGGTGTCCCTGATGGATGAGCTGTAAGGTCCCTTCCCACCCAAACCATTCCGTGATTATGCAGGCCCCACAGATCTGGGGCAGCACGCAGTGCCCAGCCCTTTACAGATCCAGCTCAAAAGCAGCAGTTATTTGGACATCCTTCTGATATCGGCTACGAACAAGCAGCAAGGACAGCAAGAGGCAGAGAGAGCTGTGCTCTGCTGACTGCAGGACAGGGAAGGTGAAAGGGAGACCTCAGGAGAAGCCCAGATGTGTTCTATCCCGAGATCTCTTGCCCAGCAGCAGGAACACCCTATCTCTCCCACCCAGTGGGCTTCAGGAGCACCACGCTTTGATCACACCCACATCAGCCCCACCTGGAGCAGGGACAGCTTACAAATAACCAAGGTAAGAACCAGGGGTTGAGTTTCCCACCTGGCTGGAGCCACGGGGGCAACATTTCAGCGCTCACACACTCAGGAGACACATCGGAGAGGAGGGTTAGGTGCTGAAGCAATGTCTGTTAGTTACAGCTCGTTACAGTTATTATTGATGCATCTTATTGTCAATGCAAGAGGTGAAGTCACTTAATCCATCATTTCTCAGACACGGATGACAGAGCACGTGGTTTGGCAGAGTAAGTTTTAGGCGAGCTAGAAATGGATTGCACAATATTTAAACCTGATTAAGTACATAATAGGCTTAGCAAAGGATTACTTTTCTCCTGACATTTTATACATAAATATATACACACACACACAGACAGGCATTTTATCAGTAGCTGCATTTTAGTCTGGTCAAGAGACGACTGCCTATTGCAGAATGACTGGAGTGACACCCTTAAAAAGGAAACTAGTCTTGGTGTGCTTTGCTGGAGAAGAGAAGGTCCTTTTTGGGGTGATTCTCAGGGGTAGGAGTCACATCCAAGCATCACTGGAGGGCTGGAGGGGACAGATAAGGGGCTGGGGACTCACACAGTCCTGGCTGGTGGCACACTGAGCTCCTTCCCTGTGCCAGGCAAGAGATACTGGAGCCAGAGGGCTGGATTGGATTCTGTTTGGGCTGCTTTTCAAGGACTTGGAGAAAAAATTGGCTTATTTAAAGTGCATTTAGATTTGAAAAGCATCTCAGAGAAGTAGCTTTCTCTACTTCTGCCCTGAAGCATCCATCCCATTTATGCTCCCACTCATAATCTTTTCCAGGGTGTGCCAGTCACCTTCCCCAAGAAGTGTTGGTCTGAGCTCAGCTGCCTCCTGCTAGGGTGCAGGATCATTATTAAATGTCCAATATCCCCAAATTGGGCAGGGGTTCGGACCTGACAGGGATTTCTGCACCAGAAAAACACAGGGCCACATCTCACTGCACTTTTTAGGAGTGCAAGTGAGCAGGAGTCCTTCCCTCCAGCCTGGAGGTTTCCTTAAGAGACTCAAATTAGCACAAACCTCCAAAGCTAATGGGGACAAATCTTGGCCTGGCTATTTCCATGAGCAGTGAGACTGCTTGGATGTGCTGGGATATGGGGTGGCAAGATTTGACCTGCAGCCTTGCCCAAACAGAGGTCCTCTGAGGGATGCTCTGTCACTTTTACAGCTGCTTTTCAAAACAGAAGCCTTTAAAAGAAACAGACTCAGGATGCAGAATCTGGAATGGGATGGTTGTATCCCACAGGGAAAACCTGTCCTTGCTCCCCAACACACACACATGCGTGCACACACACACTGGTCTTCCACGTCCAAGTGTAAACTACTCACAACACCACACACTGAGAGAAGTTGTAGATCCTGAGCCAGGGTGTAGATTAGGAATCTCTTGGCTTCCAGCATATCAACAGCAGGATTGAGGGTTTCTTTTTTTTTTCCCTTTTTTTCTTTTTTTTTTTCTTTTTTTTTTAACGCTAAATCAGCCAGCCACCTGCTAGTTAAAAAGCAAAAGAAAAAAGGAGAATTCCAAGGATTGCTTGCCCTTGCTGAGACAGTGGCAAGTGGCTGGACACTACCAACTGAAAGAGAAAAACCACATACATCAAAAACCCGAGGTTCAGGGCTTATTCCAAGAGGGAAGATGGGTGCTGGTTGCTCGTTTTCCCTTTCTGGGGGCATGGGGGGGCTTTTGGCTGATGAGGTTCTAACGTACACCTATCACCACAGTAATTAAAAAACCACCACCGTACACTATTCCACAGGGAAAAAGAAGACACGTGAACGGACACTGACTACCACGCACAACAAGAGCCCTGCAGGTCAACTCATGGCCTCTTCAGAACGAAAAAGAAAGGAGAAAAGAAGAGCTCAAGACAAGAAAAACAGAAAAAAAGAGGAAAGAAAAAATCCCAAAAGATCTCGTTACAAAGACGGGAAAAGAACCACCATTATGGTACACTCTGACTTTCTGAGACAGCTGCAGAAACTCGGCTCAGGCTTCCTCCTCTCTTTTTTCCCCCCAGCTCTTCCTCCCGAGAACAGAGTCCTGCTGCTGCTCACATCTCGTTGGAGTAGGTGTAGTTGGGGGTGGCCGAGTACTGTGTCTCGTGCTGCATCATGGCGCCCTGCGCCGCCCCCATGGCCGCGTTCTGGGCCGCCTGCTGCACGTGGGGATTCTTCCAGGCCCCCGTGGTCCACTCCTCCTGCGCTTTGCTGAAGCTCCCGCCGCTGCCCCGGTAAAACTTGTGCACCTGCAGGGAAAATCCAGAGGGGCTGAGTGCCTGCGGCCGGTGCAGAGCTCCCAGCGTGGTGGCAAGGGCCACCCCAAGCAATGTGGAACCCCTGTTTTTCCTGCCATACCATGGTGAGAGCAATGAAGGAGAAGACTGCCATGGCTGTGAAGAGCACGGTGGGGATCAGCATCACCACAGCTGAGCCCACGTTGGTCCCAAAGAAGGAAATCGCTGCAATCCAGCCACTGCAAGGAGATGGAAACAACTGGTTTATTCACCAGCTTTCCCAAACTGCCAGCAGCCCTCCCAGCTCCTCAAACCATCTTCCTCAAGGAGAGAACCAGTAAGGATGCTAAAACATCACAGTGACCACCCTTGTACCCAACAGCAGCATTTTCCTTACCAGACCCCCCATCCAGGGATCCCCACTGCCTGGATAATGCTGATCACCAGCTGGGCCATGAAGGTGAAGAAGAAGGCCATGAAGCTGAAGGAACTGTCTGTCCTGCAAGAGAAGGTTCAGTCACTCCTGCACCTCCATACCCGCTGCACTCCAAGGGAAGGGAGATGCTCCAACATATCAGACCTGTTCATGGTTTAGCAGGAGGGTGATGAAAAGTGAAATTAAAAGTGAAATTAAAAGCAAAGGAGAATTGCAAGAGGCTGGAGGTGGTCACGGGAAAGCCATGGGGCACCAGACCCTCCCTATGGCTCTGTCAGCTGGGCTTGAGGACATCTCTGTTGGGACATGGCTCTCGGTTCACACCACCCCACATGGGGAATAAATACACCCCTAGTTCTCTAGATTTGGGGATTGACTTCAGCACCATGGGTGATCCATACAAACACCTCAAGGATTCATGGAAAAATATAAGATGCCTCAGGGATGAGAAGGAAAGTGGCATCCCAGCTGCATCCTCACCACTGTCCTCCACCACTGCACAAAGGGTCAAGGAAAGTGTCCTTACATCACCTGATGGGGGGTTTGGCCCCCAGGAAATCCCAAACATTCTGGTTTTGAAGGTTAGAAAGTAAAGCTAAAGGGCTGCACAGAAAGGAGTTTCCCCCAATTAGTCAGGAAGTGCCCCAAGCTAAGCACTGACCATTTACGACGGAAAACAAGGCAAAAAGAAGCCAGGCTCAGGTGCGACCACTTACTTGAAAGCTTTGTAAATAGGTCTAAACCAGCAGACATAGGAGCAGGGCGTAAAGAGAATGAGCCAGAGAATTGCCAGTCCAAAATTTACAGCTCCGCCGCCTCCAATGAGCCACGCGAGGCAGCCCACGAGATTCACCGCCAAGGTGATGCTGTTCACTGCAAACACACACAGAGCAGAGTAGCACGGACACAAGGGTGGCACTGAGATACCGCGGACCCCGAACCCAGGGACACGGCCTCAGAGTCCTGTCCTAGCTGCACTTCCCTTAAATTAAGGCTGGGCTGAAGGGGATCAGGCCTCAGCTCAGTGTAACAGGAGGAAAATCAATGTATCTCTCAGAGTTGTAGTTCCCTGAGCAGTTCCTGGGCTCTGAAAATTGGCAGGAGTCGCATCCTCCCGCTCCTATCGAGCCAGGACACATTTCCACTAACAGAAGGAAACTGGAGGAATTGTGGTGAAGTTTTTTGCTTGCTCCAGATACATCTTTGCTGAAGGAGCTTGTGCAGTTCCAAGCACCACTGAGAGCCAAAAACCTGAACTCCTGACCCCGCCTCACCAGTTCAGGGGGTGACACATTTCCCTCGCCCACCCCTGCTTGGGACCAGGCCACACAAGGGCTCTGACTATGAATCCCAGCTCAGCAGACACAGGACAAAGCAGAGAAGGCTCAGCTGCATTCTGACGCCTCCGAGTTCGGAGAATGATTCATTATTTCGACGGAACCAAAGCCCTCCCACTGCCGCCTGCCTGAGAGCTGCAGCTGGCAAGGGAAGGAGCTCAGCTGCCTGGGTTGCCCTAAAGGACATGAAGGGACCTTCCAGCCACTCTGTGCTGGGTGTCTGAGGGTCTGGTGGGGAGAAAATGACCCAGAGAGGAGCTCCAGAGGCAAAACCCAAAGGATGGCGACTGGCTCAAAGAGCTGGTGCTGAGGAGCAAGGACCAAGCTCTGTTACATTAAGAGGGAGAACATTCTGTTTGGGATGGGGAGGGAACTGAACACTTCCAAGAGAGCTTCCCCAGGGAAGCACATTTTTTTTCCTCCCATGCCTTAAACAACTGAACCCTCCTGACATGATGAAGGTACCCCAGGGTCACCTGTGTTCCTGACAGGACACAGCCCCAGGGATGCCAGCCTGGTGCCATGGCTAAAGCAGGAACACACAACCTCTGTGGTGTTAGCTCAGCTCTTCCTAACCTGCCCCTAAAGCACAGGTCCCTCCCTGGGCACTGATGCTTCCAAAGTTCAGGGGAAATGCCTGATAAGGGAACTGAGTTCTTCTAGAAAGAAATGAAATGCTGGTGCCAGCTTACCCCGAGCTGTGCACGTTTCCACCTATGTTGGGGTGTGACCTGTCCCTCTGGCTCTATTCCCTGCCCATGTTTGGTGAAGAGAGATCCAGGATAGTTGGAAGAGCTGGAAACAGCTCTGTTAGCACAGCACAGCACACAGAGGCATGCAAAAGGAACAGGCAAGCTCTGGGAAGCCTCAAGCTCCACGTTTTTGGGAGCAGGCACACCAGCCCTCCAGTCTGAGCCGTCTCCTCCTTACAGCAGGACATCAACATCACCACCAGTGACCCTGGGACACTGAGCCAGCTCCACAGCTCCATCCTGGAGGCTGGAAGGGCTGGGATCCATGGGATGCTGCAGCCCACCTCTCATTCCTGAGTTTTAACAGGAGACACCAAGGCCTGGAGGGGGAGAAGGGCTTCCCCTGACCTTGCCCTGCCCCTTCAGCTGGCAGCTCCAAGAGGAGCAGCCTTGGGAGAGGCAAACAAATCCCACTGGAGCCATTCCCACACAGCCACTCACACATCCAGAGGTAGTAAAGCCGCTTGGCCATGGTCCGGTGCTGCGGCGGGATCTCCGCATCGAAGTCCTGGTAGAAACATGGCTTCAGGGGGATGAATTTGGGCAGGGGAGGGAAGTTGTTCACCTTTTCTGCAAGGAAAAATTTCACTGGGGTCAGGCACTGCCCAGAGCTGAACAAAAATCAAGAGGCTTCCTATTTAACCCCAAGAACGAACAAGTTTTACACAGGAGTTAAGGATTTCCCATGGAAACCGCCTCCAACCCACCCAAAAGGATCAAATTCAGCCCTCACTGGCCACACAGATCCTGCAGCCATGGACACCCACCACCCCACTGGTGACTAACAAGGTGACATTATGGCCAATAAAGCCCACAATGATCTCCAGAGCCCCCGTACCTGCCATGCTGGCACAAGCTCAGCCTCTCTGCTCCTCAGGAAAAATACTTGGGAAAAACGTGGGAGCTTTAGCAAAGCTGGAGGAGAACGAGAGAAAAGGTTGATTGAAGTGGTTGGAGACGTCTGCAAAAGCCTTCACCTTCCCCCCCATTCCAAAACAACTCAAGGACAGCAGTTGGCTTCACTTGTGACACTCTGGACTATCACACATCCAGTCTGGCACCTGGCTGGCAGTGTGATAAATCCTGGCTCCTCTGGCTCAGGCTTATGTACCAGTTAAGGCAGAAGATTACAAGAGGATCCAGTGATGTGGGGCCTCCCACTCCTGACTGACCTACATCCAGGAGAGGGCCAGGTAGGGCAGCAGGAAAAGGAGGTGGCTGTGGGCAGTTTGAAACCCTCAAGTTCATGACCTGGCCCCAAAATAATTCTTTTAAAAAATGTATTGTTGTTATTTTGGCTGAATTCCAGCACAGGAGACTACCTGGCTGCCTCGTAGCTGCCATCTCTGCAAGCCCAAGCCAAAAACAAGGCCAAAAATGGAGCAGAAAATCAGAGCAGAGAAATCAGCTGGAAAAAAAAAAAAAAATCAGTGGCGATTGTCACTAATGAGTCACTTGAGTGCCCAGCTTAACAATTACTCATGTCATTTGGCACCTCATTCCAGAGCATGCAGGTGGGAAAGGGGGGAGCTCAGCATCCCAGGACCATCCCGGACCATTCCATGCTCAGCTCTGTGCCAGAAGTGAAAATTACGGCGAAATAAAGCAAAAAATTAATACCTGAGGTTTTAAACAGAAGCATGAAGATGGCGTATCCCCACCTGCCTGCGGTTTTTGCCCTTTCCCAGCTATCCAGGCAGCGGCCAAACATTTCCCAGGACACGGAGTCCCGGCGGTTGGTGCCTGGGACTCCCGGGAGGATTTGGGGGGCTCTCTAGGGATCTTTTCACATCCTCCAGAGCCAAAGGCACAGCGAACCCCCAGGGCTCGCCGTCCCCAACATCCGCCGGCAGCCCCCCGATGCTTCCATCCCGCCAGTGCTATAAATACGAGCTCCTCGGGCGCGGTGACGTCCGCCCGGCCGCCCCTACCCACGTGTGTGGGGAGCGGGGACACACGGCCCGCCGCCCCCCGACCCCTCACCCGCGCCACCGCGGGGGCAAAGCACCGGGACAGCGATCAATTCGGGTGGGGTTCTTTTGCAAAATGAGGAATATGGTGGAGTGGATGGGAAAGGGATGGGGGATCACACAGGTGATGGCACCGAGAAGAAACCCCTCTGGTGCGTGGGGTGGGTTTGGGGAGGGCAGGCAGGGCTCGGCCTCACCGCGCACCGTTGCCCGTGTGTTTCCACGCGTGAAGCGCTGCGTGCCCCACGCGTCCCCACCTCAAAGCCGGCGCAGCCTCCCGGCAGCGGCCTGGATCCGGGAGAAGGGCGGCCCAACCCCCGCTCGGTCTCCGGTGCGCCCACGCGTGTGCGGGGTCACCGCGGCTGCCCCCACGCCGCGCATCCCCCCCCGCAAGCGGGGTGCAGAGCGGGAGATCGGTGCAAAGGGCGGTCGGCCCCCTCGGGGGGAGCATCCAGCGCCCTCACGCCGCGGCATTTCNGCTCTCGCGAGATGCGGTGCCGCCGCCACCCGGGCTATGGACAGCGCCGGGGTCTCGCGAGAGCGCCCGCCGCTGTCCAGGGTCCTGATGCCGCCGGATGGAGGGGCGGGGCCATGGGAAAGGGGGCGGGGCCTGTATTGGGGGGCTCTATGGGGCTGGGGTCTCCATGGGGCTGGGAGTGCTCTATAGGGTTGGGGGACTTTATAGGGCTGGGGTCTCTGTAGAGCTGGGAGTGTTCTATGGGGTTTGGGGCTCTATAGGGGCTCTATGGGGCTTGGGGGGCTCTATGGGGCTGGGAGTGCTCTATGGGGCTGGGAGTACTCTATGGGCTTGGGGGGCTTTAAAGTGCTGAGGGCTCTATAGGGCTGGGAGTGTTCTATGGGCTTGGGGGGCTTTACAGGGATGGGGTTTCTGTGGGGCAGTGGTGCAGTGATCCCTACCCAGGCCATGGTAAGCACTGTGTGGGTAGAAGACCACCCTCAGAAGGGCAGGGGCTCTGGGGGACAGCCCCTGGTAGGCACACAGGCTCCCTATATCCAGGAGGCAAGGGAAAACCAGCAGGTCCCCACCAGCAGGGCCAAGTTTAGGGTACTCCATGTCCACGCCCTGATGTGCTTCATTCTGGGAGCAGTAATTAATTAATGGCTTGCATGAAGGGCAGGGGACATGTTGATTGCTTTTGCCAGCAATGCCAAGGTTGGGATATGGAGGGCAGGGGAAGGGACTGGACTGATTCACAGACGGAACAGGGTTCCAAAGCTCCTAAAAGGGATATAAATCCCAAATCAGCCTGAGAGCTCCATAGGCTGTGTCCCCTGTTCTCAGTGTCATCACACAGAGTTCTGTGCACACCACTTGGACCTCTTGCCTTAGTGCTTGTGAGAATATCAGTGAAGTGTTGTGAAAATTACTTTATTTGACAATTAAATCATCCTCCCTTCCCGGGGTCCAGCCTCAAGGGTCATGGAGGGGCAGCAAGGACAACATCCCACCACGGGAAGATGAGAATAGCTGGGCAAGGAAGCAGCAAAATCTCTTTACACCAGTGAGCCCTGGTGGCCTAACCCCTTCAGCAGGGGAACAGCATTGCTGTGGGGATGCAAGGAAGGAAACCTGGCAGAATCAGGGAAATTGCCTGCTTCACAGATGGCAAAATAGAGGCAAGCAGGAAAACCAGTGTGCCACAGATGACCCCATAGCAGGGGGCCCAGCTGTCTACTCTGACCCCTTTCTGGGTCTTGGACCCTGAGCTGTTCCCCTCAGAGAGCAGGGACCCCTGCACATCCAACTCCATGCCCTGCCCAGCAGCAGGGAAGGAAAGGGAGGGTGGGGATGGGGTCATGGGTTCCCACTCCTGCCAAGCACTGGGGATGCTCACCGCCTTGGAGAGCTGCTCTGGCTCTGCCTGTGCGCACTGAGCATGCTGAAGATTTGGGGCTGATTTCTTGTCCCTTATTTCTTATCTCTCCAGCTTTCACCTAAATTTCCTCCCCACCTGCATTTCTGCTGCCTCAGCACCTTCCCATCCCACTGAGGTTTTGGGAATGGTCACCTACAGAGCTGATCCTTGCCCTCGGCACTACCACATTCCTGCCTGCCCACAGGTTTTCCAATCAGGGATATTCAGGAGTCAAGTGAATGTGTGCTCCCCTCCTTAACAGCAAATGCCTGGAGAGCCAAGGGATAACAGGGGGAAGAGCCTCCCTGCCCATCCCACACTCCCTAAGCAGGGCAGACTGGAGAGGAAGGGCAGGTCCAAAGAAAAGGCTGGATCAAGCAGCAAATTCCCAGCAAGCAAACAGGTTCAAAGACAAGGGAATCAATCCACAAGTCCAGTTTAGGATCAGTCTGTAGGTTGGAGTCTGGACAAGCTGACCCAGAGATCAGTCCTGACATAGCTGAGACTAGGACTGAGACCCCTGGATTGAGCTTAAAAAGAGCTCCTGGGCCATGGGCAGGGGAAAATTTGGGTCCCAGGTGAGGTTGGTGAGGAACATTGAGGTTTATTAATGCCCTCAGGGTCCTTACAACATCCTTCTGCTTATCGTGCTGGAGCTCTGCTAAGGGATTTGTCTTATGAAAGGGATTTTTCCCTTTTCTTTTACTGTCGGGCTATTCAAAATGAGGATTATCTTGAGCTCTATAATTTTCTGCTTACGGTAGGGATAAGAACTCAGCAGACAGCTGGGTCCACCCTAGGATGCTCCAAGGGTTCCTCTGGCATCTTGGCACAGCCCCTGCACCCTGGGCTGCACCCTCAGGGGGCTGCTCCTGGGAAGCAGCAGCTCTGGGACCCTGGTTGGGATGGGGCCAGGTGATACCTGCAGCTGTGGCATCCTGGAGGTCCCTCTGTACCCCTTTTGCCAGGGTTACAATCCGCCCTGGCACCGGCCTGCTGCCGAGTGCAACGTGATGAGAGGCTGAGACCTGAGCTGCGCCGATGTGACGCAGAGATGGGCGATGGCACCGAGACTTTCCTTGTATCGGATGCTCCCGCTTTCCGTCTCGCTCCCAAGCAGGGCCACCTTGCATGAAAGAAAATATGGAGAGGGCAGGTGGAGGACAGGGGCTCGGGTTACTGCTCCTCTCCAGCTGCCCTGATCTCCATTAGGAATATGTTTCTGGGGTTTTTTCCCCACATTTCCAGTTTGTCTGGGCTCTGTGCTGTGTCCAGCAGCCCTCTCCATTTGTGCCACCACCAGCTCTCCTCTTGGCTGCTCTCCCAAATAGCTCTTCCAAGCTCACACCTCCTTTGGGGTTGGTACCAGGCAAGAGGGTCCCACATGGATTTGGAAATCCTCTGGCATGGGGTTGGGATGTCACTGGAGTGGTCAGAGAGAAACTGTAATGGGAAAAGGGAAGAAGAAACCACTCCCTGGGTGTGGGTCCCACTGTAATCAGAGTGGCTGCTCAAGAAGGACAGATGGACAATACTCAATGTGTAATTCCTCTGCTCTTATTTTTTCATCACTCCTGCCTTCCTTCTTCTCCATTTTAAAGGACTCTCCATCCTCTTTTCCAGCTTTTGTTTCCCTGATCCCCCACAGCTGGAGCTGTCTGTGCCTTTGTCCCCCCATCCCTGCTTTTCCTCTCCCACCCCACTGAGCTCATTTCAGCTATTCCTTGGCTTGGAGTAACCCATCCACTCTGTTGTCCTCCAACAAATAAGCTGACAGGCTAATGAATAGCGTCAGATGGTAATTAGCAACGGAGTTGCTAATAATGAATTTCATTTACATTTTAAGCGCTGCAGAGGGAAAATAAGCCCCTGTCATTAATGCCCTCCCTGCTCCCAGCACAGCCTTGGCCTTGGGGGGAACGCACCCTCTGGAAGCCTTTCTGTGATTGCACCTCTCCTGCCTCCATTTCGGAGGCTGTGGTAAGCAGAGTTCATTAAGCAGCAATTAGAGAAGGAGGGGGAGAGAAGCTGCTGCTTCCATCATCTGATGGTGGGGAAGCGCCATGATGCCATGGAAAATGGGAAGCAGGAGCTGGTTCTGAGCCAGGAAAGAAGGGTTGGATGGTTCAGCCAGCACCAGGGTTTCATGTGGCTTGCCCAGAGCCCTGGAGGTGTCAGCCCTCTGTGTCCATGTAACCCTCCCAGGCTACCTGGGATAATGACCCTGAGGGATTTCTCAGTCACTAAAATCCTTCCCGATTATTTCCCCAGGGGTTTAGCACATTTTGAAGGCAGGACGTTCCCTGAGGGGTTTAATCCATACCTGCCTACCCAAGGAAGGAGCCAAGTGCCTTCTGCATGGATTTCATGAATTGTTGTCAAATGGAAAGATGGAGAAATGTCATTGTTTTGTCTCGTGGAAGTGAGGAATCCATGGTGGGAGCACAGGGAATAGGTTTGCTCACTACTGCAGAGTACCAGAAGGGACTTGGGAATGCTCAAAGCCTGGATCTGGTGCTGGGGGTGAGCCTGGGAGCATTGCGTGCCCTGCCTCAGTTTCCCTCTCTGTGCCCAAGGAGCCTCAGGGAGGGTTAGATGGTTTGGGAAACAGTGCTCTGCATCTACAGGGATAAGCATCCAGCACACTGCTTATGGATAGAGGATCCCATCCCATCCCATCCCATCCCATCCCACAGACCTCCCCCCAGACCCCAATCCTGTGTTTGGATCAGGGGGGTGTCCAAAATTCACCCCCATTTAGGCAGTGGTATCCACAGAAAGCTGCTTTTGGGACCACAGGGATGGGGGATCCTCCCCGGATGGGAGGTGACAGCCACATCCTGCCTTCATCTCCACGGATATNTTTTTTTTTTTTTTTTTTTCAAGCCCTGCTAGGAGTGAAACCAATCCGGGGGCCTCCAGAGGCCGATAAGATTTGACTGCAAGTCAATACTCACATGTCTTTCCACTGTGCAATGATCCCCTGGCCAGCGAGGCAGGAGGGGACAGGTAGGTGACAGGGGCGGGCAGAGAGCCAGCCTGGGGCAGGGACGTCGCCTTTGCTCCGGGAAGGGATTGGGGGCAGGAAGGGGACATCTCCTGGCCTGCAACAGGGATTTTCTGGGATTTGTGCCATGTAATGGTGAGCCCACAGTG
The DNA here is from genome assembly GCA_013400575.1 of Peucedramus taeniatus. Classification (NCBI taxonomy): domain Eukaryota; kingdom Metazoa; phylum Chordata; class Aves; order Passeriformes; family Fringillidae; genus Peucedramus; species Peucedramus taeniatus. Next base: position 74,998 of record WBNO01027797.1, on the reverse strand, counting down.
GGCAGCTCCATGCTGGGAGATGAATGCGGGGGGACTGGAGAGCAGTGGGGAGAGGGAGGGATAGGGAAGGAGGAGGAACGGGGGAGAGGGAGAGAAATTGCCCGTGAAAACCAGCTCTGCCACGCCATCTGCTCCTTGGAGCTTTGGGAATTGAGAGGTTTTCCTGCTGACAGAGCCTGGGCTGAGACTGCGGGGTGCTGGGGGGAGCAGAGCCCTGGCACACTCAACGCACACTCGCCTGCAATGCCATCTGCCAGGCTTTCTCCTGTCTGGGGGTTCCAGTGGCTTCTCTCATGGCTAATAAGGGTCGAGCTCAGACTCCAAAGTACTTCCCGAAGTACCTGCTGCATCTTTGTGCCATCCCTGGGCACAGCGTGGCTGGGATTCCGCATCTCTCTGGGAATGCTGCAGGGCAGGCAGCCAGGGTGACATTTGCAGCTAGCAAATGTCCTGTCCTTGAGAGGAGCGAGCGCCGAGAGAAGGGACCAAGTTCTCTTTAAGGGGGCAGGACTTTGGGAATATTATGAAGGCAAGAGTGAGCTTCTGCCTCTGCCTTCCATCCTCCCCTCCTTTCCTTCTCTGTTCTGGGACAGAGACCTGGGTTCCCTGCCCTCCCCTTTGCCTGGCAGGGATGAAGGCAGGAGCTGGGTGCTGGAATGGGCGGCTGAGCAGGGGAGGAGGAGGAGGAGGGGAGGAAGGGGAGGGAGAGGGGGAGGATCTGCTAATTACACAGAACAGCTCTGGGGGCTGCTGAAGTCCAGAATGAAGCAAAGAGCAGCAGAAGCGAGTGCTGCAGTGGGAGCGGAGGAGCCCAAGCATCACCGAGAGCTGGAGCCGGCTGTTATCCCTGCTGGGAGCAACTGGAAGCACCCAGGGGATCCTGCAGCTCTGTCTCCCACGGGAGACGGCCTCTGGCACTGTCACCGAGCCCACTGCCAGCCCCAGGGGAGCCGAGGAGAAGGGGCTGGTGGCTGCAGCACGCAGGGCTGGACTGGAGGGCAGTGAGGTCAGCCCTGCTATGGTCACGGGGGGCTAGGAGCGTGTGTGGATCCACCGGGAAGAGGTGAAGGATGGCTGCCGAAGGAGGGAGAGCCAAGCCCATTGCCCAGTCCAGGATGGAGAACTTCCGAAAGGTGAGGACCTCAGAGGTGGAGATGCCATTACCCTTCCCAGACCTGCCCCCGGATGTGGTGGAGATGAAAGTGAAGGAGGGCAGCAAGATCAGGAACCTGATGAACTTCGCCATGGCCCAGATGGAGCTGAAGGGCAGGCGGCAGATCGTGTTCAGCGGCTGCGGCAGGGCGGTCACCAAGACCATCACCTGCGTAGAGATCATGAAGCGCAAGCTGGGAGGGCTCCACCAGGTCACCAAGGTACGCTACAAAACCGTGCTGGAGGTCTGGGAGAACCAGGACCCGCCGCCCGCGGGTCCTACACAGAACCTGACTGTCCACAAGAACGTCCCCTCCATCTGCATCCTGCTCTCCCGGGATCCCCTGAATCCCAACCAGACGGGATACCAGCCCCCCGAGCCCCGGCATGAGGTGGGAGAAGACACATTGGGATCCTCCACCAATGGGCTGAAGCGGCTGCTGCCGCCTCCCTGCGAGGAGCTGCTGCCCAAGAAGCTGCAGGTACAGGTGTCTGACAGCCTCAGGGGCACGGGGACCACTGCTGGCCAGCAGGACCACTGACCCCAGTGCCTCCTATCCCACCAGCAAGGTATCGAGGCAAAAATATCCACTCATTCCAGGGTCACTGATGGGCTGCAGGCTCCCCCTGACCTGCATGCACTTGCTGCTCTTTGACCCCTGTGTATGGGGGTCCCCAGATTTGGCGTGAGGGTTAAACCTACCATGTCTTGGTTATGGATTGAAGCAGGTGAGGATGTGGGGGGGGAGCTGGTGACCTTTAATTCAGCCACCCAGGGACACCATGACCACCAGCCACATCCTGCAGCGACTCCCAGGGACCCAGAGCAGCCAAGGGGTGCCCAGACCACCACCACCACTCCCCACTGCAAACACCTCATCCATCAGGAGAGATGGGTTTGCCCCAAGCTTGTTGGAATAAAAGCTTCATTATCAAACCCGCTGTTGAGGAGCTGTTGGAGTTATTAATGCCGGGCTCAGCATCCTGTGAAGCCGTGATTCATCCCAAAAACCACCCAAATAAGCATGAGGGTTGCTCCCTCCCTGCACCCTCAAAGCCAAGCACTGCACTGTGCTGCCTGCTTGTGGGACAGCACAAGGAAATAAAACAACCCGCATTAGATACGCTGGTCCGGAATCGGTGGAAACCACGGTGCAGGGAGCTGGGGGCAATGGAAGTGTTGGGCGGGGGCTTATTGTGACTGGATGCAGTGCCCAGCACAGGATGAGGAGGTTTTGGGGTTGTGCCTTGGCTGCAGAGTGCTTTGGAACAAAATCTCTGCTACTTCTAAGAGATAAAGAGAAATGAATGGAAAATAAAAGCTCTTTAGAAATAGTTGAGATATGTCTATGGGAAAAGGGGGGGATCATCTTGGCTGCTGGCCATGGCACGGATCAGCACGGTGAAGGCTGCTGCCAACTCATGACAAGGGGATCCCAGCCAAACTCTGTCCCTTGGAAGAACAGGATTGGGGTCTCCTGTGCTGGCACAGCAGCACCTGGCAAAGCCCCAGTTCCAGTGGGGACAGGGGAGATTTGGGGGATGTGTTCTGGGATGCCAAGCCCTGCTCCACCTGGTTCCCTCCACCCACCGGCACTGCGGGATGAATTAATCGGTGTTAAGGAGCAAACCCTTCCCAAAATCCACGTGTGAGGGATTCTTTGGCTGCAGCTGCCTTATCTCCCTGCCTCACTCCCGCTCTACAGGGACAGTCAGCGTTCCCTCTTTGTCAAGGGCTTGCTTGGCTGGGAGCAGGAATGAAAGGAGAGGAGGAGGAAGAGGAGGAAGCAGGGTCTGTTTTGTGAGGCAGTGACCCTTTTATCTCCCTCAGCAGGCAGCTGCTCCTCGGGCCAGAGGCTCATGCTTATCTGCCCTGCTGCAGATTGATTCCCTTTGCTTGAACAATAATTTCCAACTGGTTTTTATGTTAATGATAATTTTTGGTGGGTTTGCGGATGATAAAGCTTTGGGTTCTGTCCCATTCAGCTCTTCCTAGTTCCTTTCTCCAGTGCAGGCCACATTCAGAATCAACTCTCCACCCCCACAGGAGCATCAGGTACAGGCACCTACCCCAAATGCATTAAAAATCACTAATAAAATTAACTAATAAACCTGTAATTAATAAATCCCTCTGTAAACACCCTGATCAGAGCCTGAAGACTGTGGGAGCCACACAGCTGAACACCAACAGCCCTTCACCTCCACTGCTGCCACCTCACATTTCTCTGAGCAAGGAAAAAAAGAATAAAACCCACTTATTTCTCCTTATTTTGTTAATTCGCTTGATCTTTTTAATTTATTTCATAGGCAGGAAGTTTCCAATCACAGAGGCAGCACTAGGACTAGGGATTTTACCCTCCTTGCTTTGCTGGCTATAGACTAATGGCTTCGTGCATGAGAAAATACTAAAAAATTACTGTAACAAAAAAAAAAAAAAAAATTCAAAGAGGAGGATGATACCAGGGGACATGGCGAGTGGAATAATCACGATGGTTTTGTGGTTTTGCACGGCACTGCTGAGGCACAGCCCCAGAGAAGAGTTTTGGGGCGAGTTCCTGCCCAGGTCGGTGCGATGGTGGCTGAGGGCAGAACCCCACGGTGTGGGGACAGGGACACCGTCAGAGAACTGGCGAGCTGGCGGACGCGGCAGCTGGGCCAGTCTGAGCCCATTCCCCTCACAGGGACCGAGTGGGGCGGGTGTCCAGGGACGGGGAGACTGCACTGGGGCTACGCGGGCTCGGCTAAATGGGGGCAGCAGCAGCCCGAACCCCTCCAAAAGGAGCCCAAACGCTGCCGAGGAGCGGCTCGCTGACCAGAGAAACCCCCGCGGCCGCTCCCCTCACGCACAAAATGGCGGCCAGCCCCGCCCCAAGCTGGCGACGGTTCCGCCCCGCCGCGCCCC
>WBNO01027797.1:17005-64768 GCA_013400575.1 Peucedramus taeniatus | reverse complement strand
TATAAATATATAAATATATAAATATATAAATATATATCTATGTACACACACACAGGTGTATCAGCACAGCATCAGCTGGCGAGGGGGGGTATGGCACATCCAGAGGAATCTGGGGGTTCTGGGGATCTGGGGAATAACCTGCCTGGTCATTCCCACGATAAAGCTCTGTCCTGCTAATTCCAGCTTAAAGCACTGAGGCTAATCCTGGCTGTGCTCTCCAATCACCACACCAAGTCCTCTGCTGTGTTCCTTTAATTCTATGTCCCTCCTGTGCCAGCTCTCTCTGATTTTCCCTCTATTTTCTTCATTACTTCTTATGTTTCTGGAGGTTTTTCCCTCCCCCTTGCCCTCAGGAGCATTGGTTCTCCTTGACAATAATTGGATAAAAGGAGAAGCTTGAAAGGTTCAAACCCCAAATTAAAAATATACAATCCTTAAGTTTTTGTTTGATTAACCTCTGAGTACATCTCCTCCACCATCTTTCTTAAGTATTACTGCAGCCAGGCTTGCACAGGAACTGATGATGACTACCTGTGCTTTTAATTAGCATCACCATTCCCAAATAATCCTTTCATCTGCCAACAGATCTGCTTATTCCTTTCCCTCTCCCTCCTCCTGGGCTGGGGAGGAGGAGCTGTCCCTGGGGACAGATTTCCCTGGGGAAAGATTTCCCTGCTGACCTTGAGCTCCCCAGAACGATCAGATGCTCTGAGATGACTCTGCTTTACTTCATCCCCATGGAGAGGTGCTAAATGCTTCTTCCACTCTTTTTTTAGCTGATTTGGGCTGAAAAGAAGAGGCTGAACAAAGGGACAGATGCAGTGGAGAAAAGAGGTCCATACATCATGAGCAAACCTCCCTCCATTCAGGCCAAGCTGAGTAAGTAATGCTTGGTGGACTCTGCCGGGATTTCTGGTGTCACTCTCAGAGCTGGAGTTACCCAAAACCTTTTTATTCCTTGATGGGATAAAACCTTAATAAAACCCCATTAAAACCCCATAGAAATACCTTTGGAAAGCACTGTGCTGCACCCACACTCACCTGCACCACCCTCCTCACCCATTCCCCAAAAGAAGAAACCCTTTGGGAGCACCTGGGAAATTTTCTCTCTGTCCCTGTGCTTGGCTTTCAGAGAGGCAGCGGGAGCTGGCAAAGGCAGCGCTGCGAAGGCAGGGGCTGCTGGGGGCACCCACTGCCCTGAAACCAACTCCTAAAAGGTCTGATCCCCTCTTCCTGTTTTCAAAATGTGTTTTTCATTTTTCTTGGGGACACTGGGAAACTCAGAGGGTTAAAAATAAGAGTTTGGGACCTTATTCTGCTGGCTCTGTTTGGCCAGGAACACCCAGTATAATAAAATAGACTGCTTTTCTCTTTATTTTGGGGATGATTTGGTGGTATGGATTTATTTGGGTATCCTGGGGTTTACCTGGTGGTGGCCCTGGATAGCGCCTGGGTAGGAAGGAGTGGGATTCCTGCCCTGGCTCCTCAGCCTGTCAGCTCCATGGATGTGTTTCCACATAAAGCATCTGTGCTGGTCTCCCTCCTCTGTTTTCTGGCAGGTCTGTGAAGTTCAACAAGGGTTACACAGCACTCAGCCAGACAGCTGATGAAAACCTGGTCTCCCTCGACTCAGACAGGTGAATATCCCAGGATTTGGGGTAAATATCCCACAATTTTGAGGTTTGGGGGTGCTCCCAGATGGTTTTTTGGGGGGGTTGATTTTCCTTGTCACTTGTAGAGCATCCCTGATGCCACTGGGCACCTCAGAGCAGCGAAATGCTCCTGTTGCCCCAGATTCCAAATACCCCTTGGGGTTGTACTGCCAGCTCCTTTCCCCCCCTGAATTCCCCTTATCTGCAACCTGAAGACCCCATTTCCTGGCCAGCTGTTTTTTTTCCCTCAGTGACGGGGAGCCAGGATCCAGGTGTTCCTCTGGATATTCCTCCGCTGAGGCAAGTGCGGGGCTTTGACTCTGACACTGTGGGGTCCCCAGGGGCTCCCTCGTCCCCCTGACCCCTCAAGGCTCTGTGGGGAGCATCACCCCACAGAGTGTGGATGTGTGTCCATCCTGCAGAGCTCTGTTTTGTCCCTTGCAGCAGGTGACCCAGGACCTCAGCCGGCAGCTGCTGCAGGATGGGTACCACCTCGACGAGGTCCCCGATGATGAAGACCTGGATCTCATCCCCCCAAAACCTGCTGCCTCCTCTTCTTGCCCCTGTTGTTTTGGAGAAAATCTCTCCTGCACGATCCAGTAGCTGCAAAAGAACAGGTCAAAATCCAGCACTTTCTTTGTCCCGTGGGATGGCTGGTGGTTGTCCGGGTCCCACACCAGAACGGTGACACAAGGACTGAATGATGCTGCTCATGGCAGAGACCAACTGACTCAAAAAAACTTCTCCTTACACTCAGCAATATCAGGGGGAGGTGGCACAGTGACATTATGGTGACCTGCATGGGACCTGGCACTTGGCTGGGGTGGAAAGGGAGGACAGGCAGGGCCTGGCACCTCCACAGGGGTATAAAGGGAAGGATTTGGGAGTTTCTGGGGTTGGAGCTAATGGCTTATTCCCATTCTCCTCAACACTGCTTTGATGCAGGTGAGGCACAGCCCAGGCCCCCTGTCCCAGCTCTGCACTGGGCTTGGATTTGGGGGGCTGGAGAGCCTCCCTGCTGCAAACCATAAACGCTGCCTTAAACCATGGTCCTGCTCTATGACATAGAGGACAATCAGCTTCTTATACAGAAACCTTATTTAAATATTTCATGTCAAGAGACATGAGCTGGTGGGGTAGGGGGCATGTTTGTTTGTTTTTGTATTTTACTTGTAAAAGGGAGCACTCAATAAACTGGATCTCATTGCTCAGAAGGGTGCTGGTGTTGTGAGGGGTCCTACTGTTTTCCCTCATCACATTTTACTCTTTTCCTGTGTCTGAGGAGCAAGGGGTGGGTCACAGCCAGTGTTGGGAGGATGCTGGAGCTGCTCCCAGCCTCTCTGTCCCCCTCCATCCTCCTGCTCTCTTCACCACGCTGCCCTTCACCAGGGACAAAGTCACCTCTTTATTCACAGCAGCAGAGGCTCTCCCGCTCCATCATCCCCCAGGCAGCCCCCTTTTACAGCCAGGGAAGGGGGACACTGGCTGCCATCAGCCAGGCCTGGGAAGAGCCCACCAGAAGCAGCAGAAAGCCTGTGGTCTGCACCACATCCAAGAAGTGGATCCACGGAATTGCTCTTTCTATACATCAGGGCTGGTTTTGGGATTTAATAGGTGGAGGGAGAACTTTCAAGCGAGAAGACTTTGCCCACACCAGTTTCTATCTACTCAAACATGGAGTGCTTGGAGGAAGTGTCCCAGGTGCAGCTCAGAGGAGGCAGCAGGCTCGGAAGAGCCGCATCCCGTCGGGTGAGGAGAGGTGGAGGGAGATGCTCTCGTTGGCCGAGACAAAGAGCACGGAGCCACGGTGCAGGGACATCTCGGAGGCTGCGGCTGTGGAGGTGCCCACGGCTGTCCCTTGGATCACCAGCAAGATGCTGGCAGAGTCCATGGCAGAGACGAGGTACAGCTTGATGGAGGCAGGGATCTGCCAAGGGAAATGTCACCGTGTTGGAGTCTCCCTCAGCTTTCCTCTTCTCTGGAGAGCTGGAAGGGGGTTGTCCCCATTCCCACCCCTTTGCTGTGCCTGCAGCAGCCCAAGCCCAGGGACCTCGGCTTGGCTGAGGACACCCAAGATCTCTTCCTGGTTCTCCCTCTGCCCAGAGCTGCTGGAGAAGGTGAACAAGCTCCAGGCAGAGGGAACAGGGGAGGGATAAAGAGACCAGCACTCCATTATGCCCAAGCATCCCTCCCTCCTTGCCAGGACACTGATTACAAAGGTGAGTGAGCCCCACTCAGCGCTGGGGTGTCCCACCCGGTGTCCTCAGCACAGAGCTGTCATCTCTCACCTCTATCCTCATGATGGTGAAGTCTGGCACGGGCGGGTCGTAGAGGTAGACGTGGGGATCAAGCTGGCTCTGCACCGCCGGGAGGATCTTGGAGCTGCTGGGTGCTGGTGTGTAGTTGAGCATCTCACAGAGGGTGAGCACATCGATGAACTTGGGGGTGAGCCCGGCGCGCACCGTGTTATCCGAGCACGCCATGATCTCCACGCAGTCTGTGGGGACGAGGCAGCGCCGTCAGCCCAGCCCAGCCCTTCCTCCTCTCCTCACGGCCAGTCCTTGCAGTATGCCGGGGCTGGAGAGCCCCCCCAATGCTCACCTCCATGCAGGTAGGCGTGAGGCTCGTTGGCTCCCAGGAACATGGCCTCCCCTGGCTCCAGCCTCACCAGGTTAAGGAAATAAATGGTGAAGCAGCCGATGTCCCCTGGGTACTGGGAGTGCAGCCGCAGCAGCAGCTCCCCGTTGCTCCCCGACGTGTCCTTCCCTTCCGCCGCTGGGCAGGAACAGACCAGGCCTGACGTGGGGAGGGGGCTGGGGCTGTCCCAGCCTTTCCCCTAAACACAGCCCCCAGAACTGGTTTGGGGTGTCAGAACCAGCACCCACCTTCCTGGGAGATCCTCTTCACCAGCATGTTCAGCTGGTCCACGAAGAACTTCTTCTCGCTCTTCATGAGGCGGGTGAAGCAGACGCGGAGGGCGGCCGAGACCCCGCGGGGGTCGTCGCTGCCGCTGCGCTCCAGCTGCTCCGCTGCCACCTCCCCGATCAGTGCCCGGAGCTCGGGGACATCTGCGGGGCCAGCCCCACTCATAGCCAGTCCCCCATCCCAGGGGGGAACAGCCCCAGTCAGAAGCAGCACCCCCATCCCAGGAGAGCACAGTCACCATCCCCACACCGAATCCCATCCCTGGGGAGCACTGCCCTCACCCTGAACTCCACCCCAAGGGACTACAGCCCCCATCCACACCCCAAACCCTAACCCAAGGGAGCACGGCCGCCATCTCCGCCCTGAACTCCATCCCAGGAGAGCACCATCCCCACCCCAAAGCCCATCCCAAGGGAGCATGGCCACCATCCCCACTCCAGGGTCTGACCATGCACCCTCCTCCATCCTTACTCTGGAGGAAGGAGACAATCTCCTCCACAGGCCGGAAGCCACACATGCCCTCGAAGGGGGTGAGGGCGATGGCCATTTCAGGCTTGTGGTTGGCATCGGGATAGTGCTCAGGGAACTGGGCGTGGAGCTTCGCTGCCAGCTCCTGCAGAGAGGGGAAAGGAGCTGCCTGACCTCCCCAGGGACACAGGGTCGGGCCAGGCTGCCCGCGCGGGGGTCTCCCTACCTTGTTGGGGTGCGCCTGCACAGACAGGGCGGTGTTGACCGACAGCACCTTGAACAGGAAGGGCAGGTGGCCCTGGAAGGCATCCTTCACCTTGGCCCCCAGGCAGGCGGGGTTGTCCACGATCCACTGGCCCAGGGTCTTCTGGGGGATGCGGTTATCCCGGATGAGGGCATCGCCCCGGGGGTGTGTGCCCATCCACAGCTGCGAGACACCAACAGACAGGTGGCACCCTGAGCCGGGCAGCCAGCAGGGATGACTTGGGCTTTTCCAGAGGCTGCCTGGCCCCGGAGGTGATCCCTGGCAGCTCCCGCGGGGGCTGAGTCATGCCGGGCTTCCCTCCAAGCCAGGCACCCCCCAGGGCATGTGGGACAGCTGGGGGTCAGCATCACATCCTGGTAGGATGCAGGATGGTGAGAGCCACAGCCACAGGGTGGGATGGACACAGGGATGGACACACAGGTGGGACGGAGACACAGATAGAATGGACATAGAGACACACTCACCTCAGCGTAGGGCTGGTCAGGCTGGATCTGGACCAGGGGGTCACCACTGGCCACCAGCTTGGCCACTTCGCTCTCCAGGCCCACCTTCCCCCAGGAATAGTTCTGCACCACGCAGGAGAGGGGGAACACTGCGGGAGGGAAGGCAAGTGTTAGCGGGGCGCAGAAAGAACCCCCTAAAATCCTTCCGGACATCCAAAGAACCCCCGGGGCAGGGTGACAGGGTGTCAGGGAGAGAGAGGACCACGGCCTTGGGAGGGGACACTGTCTGGGGGGATGATTTTCAACTATCACACAGCGATTTGGGGGTGCTCGGGCTGGGGGCACGAGTCACGGGCCCTCCTCCCCGTCGCCCTGGGAGGGGGTCCCGGTGGGGTGGGGGGTCCCCGTGGCCCAGCCCAGCCCCCATGCCCACGGCGGGCGGTGCGTGCCCGGTGCCCCGCTCACCCCGGATCTCCGCCATGGCTCGGCCGGGCCGTGCCTCCCCCCTCCCGTCCCCACCCCCCCGCCGGCTATAAGCGCCGCTGTGACGTCACGCGAACACGCCCATCGGGTTAGCCCCGCGCGAGCTTGTACGCGCCGCCGTGACGTCATGCGGCTCCCGGTCACGCGGGTGCCCCGGAAGAGCCAGGAGCGGCGGCGGCGGGAGCGGNCCGGCCCAGCCGGGCCCCCGTGCCCCGCACGCTGGGACGTGGCAGTGAGTGAAGCTCCGCCGGCCAATGGCGGAGCCGCTCCTCCGCGCCTCGGCCAATCAGAGAGAGGGGGCGGGACCAGGGGGGCGTGAGGCGGCTGCGACCCCCGGCCCTGCGGGCGACCTGAGACCCCCTGCCCGAGGTCCCGCTGCCCCTCCCTGCATCCCCGTCTGCCCGCGCCTCCGCGTCCCTCCTCCCTTCTCTGTATCCCCTTTCCCAGCGCGGCCACGGCCGGGGGTCCCGTAGCCCTTCCGCACTCAGCCCCGAGCGCTGTGACCCCGCGAGTCCGTCCCGCCGTGTCCCCGCACCGGGCCGCTCCTCACCTCGGGCAGGGCTCTCCCATCGCCCTCACCTCGCCAGGCAGTGTGGAGAGGGTTTGCTGCCTTTCGGAATGCACAGCAGCTGGGAATGCCTGTTCTGAGGGCTTATTAAAAATAATCCATCTCTGGAGCTCCCTTGGCCGTGCTGCGTGTGGGCTGGTTGTCCGTTGCGTCTCTCTGGGTCTGTTTTTATGATGCTTCAGCGCTTTAAAGTGAGTTCTCATGGCAGAGCTGTGGATTTCGTGGCTCGGAGCAGGGGATTGCTGTTAGGGTCACTGAGGACTTGGTCTGTGTTCGCTGGGTTTCTCCTGTCTGGGATTAACCTCTGGAAACTGAGGTCACTGATGCAGGGAGTTGGCCCGGAACAGCCCCTGGGACGTGGTGCCTGTGCAGTGGTGTGAGAATCGGGCTTTGGCTCCCGTCTGCAGCTCACCTCCGCTGCCTGCCTGGGGTGTGAGCCACAGGAAACAGTGTTTTCCTGACCTTGGATTTCGGGGCTGAGCCAAACAGAAGTTGTTGATGGAGCTGAGTCTTTTGAGGAATCACAGTGAAAAAAATTTTCTTCCTCACTTTCATTTTAACATGGGTTTGTGACTCTCAGGAATGGGAGGAGTTGGGACAATCGAGTTCCTCTGATATTCATTCTGGGAAGTGGAATATATTGCTGTTCATGGACATGGGATTTGTTGCTTTGGCTTTGAGGAAGTAAATATTCCTAGAATCACAGAGTGATTTGGGTTGGAAGGGAAATTAAAGCTCATCCAGTCCCACCCCCTGCCATGGGCAGGGGCACCTTCCACTATCCCAGGGTGCTCCAAGCGCTGTCCTGCCTGGCCTTGGACACTGCCAGGGATCCAGGGGCAGCTTCTCTGGGCACCCTGTGCCAGGGCCTGCCCACCCTCCCAGGCAGGAATCTCCTAATCTAATCTCTGTCAGTTTGAAGTCATTCTCTGTTGTCCTGTCACTTCAGGCCCTTGCCAAAAGTCCGTCTCCATCTTTGTCATGTCCCTTCAGCTGCTTTTTGCACATTAAAGTTGTCCAGGTATCTGGCAGAACAGGGCCGTGCTCACTCTTTATTCACTGTTGTATTCACAGAAAAAGGTTGAAGGTGATTTCCAGGCAGTAACTCCCATGTCAGGCTCACTTAATGAGGATTAACACATGTGCCACCGTGAATTCCCCTGTGACAGCTCTTTGCAGCTCATCTGATCCTTGTGGAAGGTTCTGTATCCTCCTCTCAGAACTGCAAGTTTTTGTCTTACCTTTTTTTTTTTCAAGAAAAATTCCCCAGTCCTCAGCCTCTGGTTGAGAGGAATTTTTGGCTGCTGGTTCCTGGAGCCTCGAAGCCTCGTTGGTCGGGTTTGAAATGGAATCCCAGCCTGTTCCCTGCCAGGGGCTGGATCTGTGCTGGGGTGACAGTGTCCCACATGACGTCCCCTGCCATGCTCTGGAGAGAGCAGAAGCCTCCTCACCCTTCCAGCCCGTGGATCTCTCGTGCCCCAACACCAGGGTTGTCCCTCCCTGCTGGAGCTCCCAGTTCAGTGCTTCATCCTCCTCCAAATCCTGATGTGACCAGGGTTTCTGCCTTTTCAGGAGATTTTGTTCATGATGTTCCTTAAGCTTTGTGTAAAATAAGCTGCTTTGGTCCTGTTAAAAATATCTCTAGCTGCTCTGTTACTTATTGTAACCAGTTAATGAGAGATTATTAACTTCCTTCCTTTATCTAGTAAACTTCTGGAAGTGGCAGCTGACTCCAAAACTTTGATTCAAGCTTCAGACAGAGCTGGAAACTTCCATCCTTTCCAGAGATATCAATAGTAAAATCCTCAAGATTTCTCTCAGTGCATATTCCAGGCAGTGGTAGCACCCAGAGTCTGCAGGACTGGTTATATTTGGGGCAATACTGTGATATTTTGACAACTATGTTAAGTTCCAATTGATTCTAGGTTGAGCTCTTTTTCCTTGATCTCATATGGAGAGGCCTCTCATTTTATTTCTTTAATCTGTGGGAACAGAAAGAAAAGAAAATATACAATTCCTTGCACAAACCTCTTGTATCCAAACCTTTCAGCAGCACAACAGCAACTTTGTATTTGCATTAAAGCTGCATTTGAAAATAATTCTGATATTCCTGGCAGTGCAGTTTGGTCCATATGGGGAGTTACTCTGCGCTGGGGGCATCTGCAGCTGCAAAAAACAACATCACACATGCCTGGCACTTGAGGAAGCCATGGTTGGAAGGGCAACAAATGGGATCGGCTCGTGGCACCCTGCATGTCGAGCCAATTGTTGATTTGTGAGCATGAGCTTTGTGGCTGGACACCCTTATTGTGGCTCCAAGGGGTTCTGAATTAAAACCCTATCTCCTGATCCTTTCTAAGGCTTGTTTCAAGAGGGTCAGCTGCATTTTGCTGCCTAGCTGGCAGAAAGTAGCTGTAAAACATGAAGTTTGTGGGCAGCTCCTCGCTTATCTCTGCATTCCTGGTGCTCGCTTATCCCTCACTGCCTGATCTGGGCTCACAGAAGCTGCTGCCCGTGCATCACCCTCTGCTTTCCTTCCTGCCCTATCCAGGCACGTGTCCAAACACTTCAGCTTTGTTGCAAATTCTCTACTCTTTGGGTTCCTATTTTAGACACACTTGCACAATAGCAGGCAAGTTCAGCCCAGCTGCTGGGCCTTGGCCTTACAGCCTCATTCAGTGACTTTTTTTTAAAGCTGTGCAGTAAGATGAGAGCTTGTCTACCTTGGGAATCAAACTGTGGTGCAACTGAAGCCTGCTGTGGTGCTGGTCTCGCTGCCCTTGGAGAGCCTCCAGCTTTCTTTTGGGTGCAGATGAGCCAAAGGAAGTAAAATGTGTGTTTTACGCTGGTGCTGTAGTGTTTTTCCTTATTCCCAACCTGCCCAGCCAGGCTGTCTGGAGGGTTATAGAGCTTTCACTTTCCACTTCCTACACCTTGAAGGGAGTTTCTCTTCCTTGTGCAGTTGTTTTCTGCTGGACTTTAGTCCAGCTGGAGCTCGTGTGCTCCTGATTAAAGGGTTTGTGCTGATGTGCAGCACTGTCGTGCTTGAGGGGAAGTGTAAACTTGTACTGACAGCCCTTATCTCTGCACAGCTGAATCTCCTAGAGGAGTCAGGAGTGAAATAAAAGCAAGTTTTATCTCCAGCGTGGCAGTCCTGCTGCTTCTTCCCACTTTTTGCAGCTCTTCCTCGCTGGGGAGTTGAACTTTGCCGAGCAGCATCGGAGAATGCGCAGTGCCTCAGCCCGGGGTGATTCACAAACAAGTGTGACCTGTTGGTGGGGAGTGCCGGCCATGCGGGAGCTGTGGAGTTACTCATTAACTGCTCCTTGCGGATCCTGCTCGGCAGAAGGCTGCGCTAGAACCCCAGGAATGGCTCCTGAGGGATTTTCCTCCGTGCCCCGGCCTCGTCAGCCCCGCGCTCTCGGTTGCTTCTCACCCCATGGAGCACCAGATTAGAAGGGCTGCTCTGGACGCACGAGGTGCTGAGGGAGGGAGAAGAAGCCACTTCTTAATTTTCTGACCCATGCCCAGCTCTCAGGTTGCCAGGCAGGAGGATTTCCGAGTTCAAAAAGGGCCTTGTTTCTGGAATAACTGGGGAGAGGAGTGCTCTAGAGGGCAACACCTGGCTGCCCAGGAGGAATCTCTGCATGCAAAGGAGTAGGTGGAAAAGAAGAGATAGAAACAGCTGCATGCATTGCAGGTGAGGGGAGAGAGGTGTTCTGAGGTGCAGAGAGCCTGTTTTTAAACATCAGAGGATTTGATGGAGACGAGTGGGAGGTGCTGTGAGTGGAAGTGAGAGCTGTTATGCCAGCAGCATTAAAACCTCCTAAAATAATTGGTGTCACACCTCCAGCTCAATTTTCCTGAGTGTTTCACTTATCCAGAGCAATCATTGGCATTTTAGCTTGCCAGCATCTCTCAGCCAGGATCAGCTGTGTCTAAAACCTCATTTTGTGTGGCTCCATGCTTGCTTTGTGAGGCCTATCAACATTCTTACCATGAGTGGATGAATCCAAATCCCTGGAAAATAGGAATAACTCGGTGTAGGTGAGCAGAAGTAACCTGCACAAAGTATTCCTGTGTTAAAAGCACATTGCGGTTGTTCAGACATCCCTCTTGGCTGAACAGGAGATTATTTCTGCTGACAAGTTTTGCCTTGCTGGTAGTCATCTCCTTGGATATTCAAATTCCATGCCAGCCAGGGCCATCTCCCTGTGGCAGGGATGTGTTTCACCCCCTCAAATTCCCAGCTAACAAGCAGATGGAAAGCAGGCAACATGGATAAGATGGACCTGATGTTCTTAAAGGCCTTTTCCAAACTGAGCAATTCAGTGCTATCAGTGGTGATACCCCATACCCAATGCTGATTTCTCCTTGTGCTCTCTCCCTCCAGGACCCCTCGGTGACACAGCTCACAAACACCAGCCAAAGTGGCTTGGATGAATTCAACCCCTTTTCTGAGAGCTCCCAGCTGGTACGTGCCATGTGTCCTTGTGCTCTGTGTACCTGCTGGTGGTTTTAGTGGTGTAGAAGGTCTCTTGATAGGTGCAGCTTAAAAAAAGAGGAATTCATAGCTGATTTCCCCATGGATGTGGCTCATGGTGTGCAGGAGTGGGAAATTGCTCCTGCACTGGAGCAGTAATAAGCTCCCAGCTGGAGCTCTCCACTGGCATGGAACAGCTTCTCTCCAGCTGGCTGCTGACTCCCAAGGAAGCCCCGTGAAGTGTGAAGGGGAAAATGGTTTGTGGCAGGGCACAGCAGGATTTATTTGCTCCCTGGGCTGGGAGCTGAGCTGCCCTGGCCGTGCCACTGAGGGATGGCTGGGAGAGCCTCATCCTTATTCCCTGGTGGCTGCTACGAGCCAGGTGGGAGAAGGAGGGCAGGAAGGCGAGATTTGTGCTTTAAACAATTCACCAAGAGCCCATTGTGTTTCTCCTGCCGTGTTTTTCCCTGCTTGTCTGTGTCTCTCGCAGACGAATGCGGCGCGGACGACGCCGGCGGCGCAGCCCTCGGGCCACTCACAGCCGGCTGTGCTGCAGACTTCCGTGGAGCCCACACCACAGGTACAGCCCCTCTCTGCTGCCCTCCCAGCCTCCTCGAGCTCCCAGGGCCTCTGGGAGCACAGCATTCCCTGGGGTGCTGACAGGAAAGCTGCAGGTGGATCTTTTCAACTTGCATTTCCAAGGCAGATCTCTGTAGGGAATACACACATATGGTCCTTTTCACGTCTCTTTCCCTGTCCCTCTGGTGCCAGAGCTTGCTTTGCCTTGTGTCCTGTTGGCTCTGGCTTCCCTCTGGAAA
This sequence comes from Peucedramus taeniatus, assembly GCA_013400575.1. Lineage (NCBI taxonomy): Eukaryota > Metazoa > Chordata > Aves > Passeriformes > Fringillidae > Peucedramus > Peucedramus taeniatus. The sequence goes on along the minus strand of WBNO01027797.1, from coordinate 52,663 downwards.
TCCCAGAATGAATCCTGCTGATGCTTTTAGCTTAGTTCTGGTGTCTGGTCAGACACGCTCAGTGCCAGAAGAATAAATGCAAGTACCTGGCTGCCTGCACCACCTCATCCAAAGAACTGAGGCTGCTGGGAGAAAGAATCATTTCTCAGAATACAAAACAGGTAGAAGAGATCCTTAAGAGGTGTTGTAGGCAGTTGGGAAGGGAATTGTCCTGGTAAGCCCAGGAGCCCTGCTCACCACTCTGTAGTGGGGTGCTCAGAGCAGTGAGGTGAACTGCGAGGTAGAGGAAGCTGTGGATGAGCTCCTCCTACCAGCCCTAACTTCCTGTAGGATAACTTGATTTTGTCCTCCAGTGGCAGAATCAAAATGACTGAGGCTGAGCTTTCATGTCACCCTGTGACCTGCTTCCTTCCCAGCCTGGCACCCTGTGGTGCCACCACAGCCCAGCCCAGGGCAGGGCTGACCTCTCTGATGCCCCTCTCTGATGTCTCTGTTCCCTCCCCAGGCCGTGGCTGCAGCGGCACAGGCAGGGCTGCTCCAGCAGCAGGCAGAGCTAGAGAGGAAGGCAGCTGAGCTGGAGAAGAAGGAAAGGGAACTGCAGAGCCACGCAGCCAGCATCGACCGTGAGTACTGACTCCTGCCCAGGGCAGCCTGGATCCCTTGATTTGCCAGGGTTTCAGGAAAATCCCTGTGGCAACCCTTCTGGGACAGTGCCTGGCATCCCACAGCTTCCCAGATGGGAAGGCAGCTCAGTGGTGGGATGCTGGAGGCCAGCTCTGGTGGGTCCCTGCCCTCAGGCAGCTGCATTTCACCACCAAAAGCTCTCAAGCTGTACCAGTGTCAGAGCTGGTGAGTGACACTGCCACGCTGGGGCTCCTCACTGAGAGCAGCAAAACTCTTCTCAACCTCAACCACAGGGACCCCATATTTTTCCCCCTAATCTTGGTCTGAAGTGGCTGAATCTGGGCTCGCAGGGCTGAATGATGGTGGCTGTGATGGCCCTTTGGCCAGTGCAGGGGAATTCTGCCTTCCTCAAGGGAAAACCCCTGCACACGGCTGCTCTGCCAGCAGTTTATCCCATTCCTGCTGTGCTGCCTGCTCAGATGTACGAACTGCCCAACCCCTGGGCTCTGCCAGGGTTTTAATGCATGAATTAAACAATAGCTGAATGGCTGCTTGGAAATTCTGGGGTGGGAATTAGTCTTTGAATGAGAGAAGAGCAAGTGAATAGCTGCTCCTTCCTCCCTCCCACAGCGAGGCAGAACAACTGGCCTCCTCTCCCCAAGAAGTGTCCCATCAAGCCGTGCTTCTATCAGGATTTCTCTGCAGACATCCCAGCTGACTACCAGCGGATATGCAAGATGCTCTATTACTTGTGGATGTGTAAGTAATGGCTTCAGCTGCAGTCAGAATTCTTTTTGAGGAGGTTCTGTGTGAAAAGCTGAGCTCTGTCACACAGTAAATGCTGTTGGTGTTGTCTGCAGGGCTAAAATCAAGTTTCCCTCCTTTCTTACAAAGAGCCCCGAGTTTATGCTTTGGGAATAGCTCATTCATGGCAGAATTTTAATTGTTTAATGGAGACTTGAACAACTATTTAAGATTTGGCCGTGAGCAGCAGGATCAGATGAGATTCTTAGGTTAAGCTCTGTTTCCCTTCCAAGGGAGGCAGGGAAATTAGATGGCCTAAGGTCACCTTCATTTCTGCAGCTCTCCCTGTGTTCAGTGAGACATTAGGGATGCTTTGGAGTTTCCAAGAGCTCGCTGATGTTGTTTTTCTCTCTCTCCCACCCCAAATAGTGCATTCCATCACCTTGCTCCTAAACCTGCTCGCTTGCCTGGCGTGGTTCACAGTCGACAGCAGCAGAGGAGTGGACTTTGGTCTCTCCATTCTGTGGTTAATTTTATTCACCCCTTGTGCCTTTCTCTGTTGGTACCGACCAATTTACAAGGCTTTCAGGCAAGTACTGTTTTTTTTTTTCTGTAACAGGGATGTATCTCTTAGTGGGAGGAGCTTTGGGTTTATCTCTTCCCATCTTGTATTGCCTGCAGGATTTTTCCAGCTCTTTGCATCATTAGATAAATCCAAACCACTATGTTACTAAACATACTAGATCTGTCTGATAGAACTTAATTATGGTGATCCTTTTTCATCCTGAAATCCAAGCCTAGGCAGACATAGGACTCTTTTAATTCATTTTTTATTCACTTTATGAATTCCTAAGACACTGTTTGGTACATTGATGTCGAGCACACTGAGTTTGTTGAGGGAGCTGCCTTCACCCCATCTGGCACTGGGCAGAGCACTGGATCTGCAGTGGACCCATTTGGGTGCCCAAATTCTTCCCCACATCACCTCCCCTCAGCAGCTCTTTCCTGGAGAAAGGAGTTCACTGAAGCTGTTCCTCCCTCTCAGAGCAGGGACCCAGAGCAGGGATCACGGGTTTCACTCCTGTTGCCATCTCTCCCGCAGGTCTGACAGCTCCTTCAGCTTCTTCGTCTTCTTTTTCATCTTCTTCTGCCAGATAGCAATCTACATCATCCAGGCTGTTGGAATTCCTGGCTGGGGAGATAGGTAAGCTTGGCTTCACTGCCTGCCGTGTCACACATCCCTTTTCTCACCAGGGCTGTGACAGGCAGGAGCTTTGGGGCCTGCTTCTGACAGCTGCCTGTTCTTTCTGCTGTGCTTTTCCTCTCTCAGCTCATGCACAGCCTTGGCAGGTCCCAGCTGCCTCCCTCCTCTGCTCTTCCCATCCTAATCCCAGTGTGTGAAGGAGTATGAGAATTACTGGGTATTGGGCAGAAATCCTTCCCTCTGAGGGTAGTGAGGCCCTGGCACAGGGTGCCCAGAGCAGCTGGGGCTGCCCCTTGGTCCCTGGGAGTGTCCAAGGCTAGGTTGGATGGGGCTTGGAGCAGCCTGGGACAGTGGAAGGTGTCCCTGCCCATGGCGGGGGGTGGAATGTGATGAGTTTTGAGGCCCCTTCCAATTCAAACCACTCTGTGATTCTGTGAGAACTCTTCTGTGCCTCTTCTGCTGCCTTCTCTCTCATTCAGTACAGATCATATATGCTCCTCTGGTGTGAACCAGATCTGCCTTGCTCAAACTGGAGCCTTCCCTGACAGCAGTGTGGGGCTGAGGGATCTCTGACCTGAAATCTGGGTACTGCTCAGCCTGATACTGCTGCTACCACCCCGACTCTGTTCCCAAACTCATCCTGAATCCCTCTGGAGCGTGTGCTTGGTGGGCTGAGATAAGCAGAGAGGCTTTTAGCCTCGCCCTTTCTCGGTGACATTGTCCAGAAGGGTGAGCCTGGGCTTCTGGAGTGGGTCCAGCAGCCTCGTGTCAGCAGCTGTGGCCTGCAGGGAGAGCACAGCCTTTCCTTTCGCCTTGCTGCCTCGGCTGCAGCTCCGGTTCTGGAGTTAGGGAGCGCAGGGAAAGGTTAGCAGCCCGTGGTGCCTCTCCTGAGGAGAGCCTCCAGGCGGGAGCTGCTGTCTATTTCTGCCCTCTGCCTGCAGAAGGGCTCGTGGGCAGCGCTGTCCCCGGCCTCCTCCTGCTGCCCGAGTCACGGGGGATGGGGAGGGGGTTTAGTCTGCCTGGAGAGGCTGCCTGCAGCTTTCTGCTCCGTTTCCTCCCGCCAGACAGCGTGGGTATTTTTGGCTGCGGTGCGTGGTGTGCCTTTCCACTTCCCTGTGCCGCCAGGAGTGGTGCCACACATGGGGTGGGACCCCATCCCTGCCTCTTGCTGGCACACGGCGTGCTTGGCTGAGCACTTGGAAAGGATCCTTTTTCCAGCACCCAGGAAGGTGTTCTGAGTCAGGTGTCTTGGTATTTTCAGCCACAGCCAAGTGCTGGTAACTCCTTGAATTCTCTCTGCCCCTTCCCTTCAACAACTCCTGGTGTCTGGGACTTAGAATTGTGGAATCACAGAGTGCTTTGGGTTGGAAGGGACCTTAAGGCTCATCTCATCCATGGGCAGGAACAACTTCCACTGTTTCAGGTTGTTCCAGTCCTTGTCCAACCTGGCCTGGGACACTTCCAGGGATGGAGCAGCTCCAGCTGCTCTGGGCACCCTGTGCCAGGGTTTCACCACCTCCATCCCTTCCTGCCTCTTCCTCCCGCTCCAAACCCTTACACCCCTGTCAGGGTGACACTCAGGTCCAGGCTCCAGACCTGCCAGCTGATCTCTTCCAGTTTAGCTGTTCCAGCCTGTCTTTACTGCACTTGGCTGAATTTTGAGAAGGTGCCCATGGAAGTCACTGTTGGCGCCAAGGGTATTGATTTTGCTGCCTGAGGGGAGGGCACAAGGCTGGAACGTGGGTGGGATGAGCACAATCCTCCTCTAAAAATGCTAATGGAAACTCTATCCCCAAAACAAGGGCCTGGATGAGCTCCAGACTCCCGTTTTCAGAGCTGCTTGGTTTTGAACTCCCCTGTAACCTTCCCCTGAAGCACGTGTGTGCTCCCTCCTGTGCCCCAGCTGTGCTGGAATGCTGTCCATGCTCATCCCCTCTCCTCTCCTGTCCCTGGCAGTGGCTGGATCGCGGCGCTGTCGGAGGTGCACGGGAACGTGGCCGTGGTGGTGATCATGATGGTGGTGGCAGCATTCTTCACGCTCTGCGCCGTCCTCTCCCTCTTCCTCCTCAAGCAGGTGAGTGCCTCGGGGGCCAGCAGAGCTCAAGCTGCCCCCAGGGGTCCTGGGTTTGATGCCTCCCTTCACCTGCCTGGGAATGATGATGGGATGGGGGCACTGGTGGGTCAAGAGGTTTTAATTAAAGTATTTTTGATTGTGCTTCCTGCAGCCATGCCGAATTTCTTGGACACTCTTGAAGTGGGAAGTTGTCTCCCTTTGGAGTCATAGAATCATGAAATGATTTGGGAAGGGACATTAGAGCTCATCTTACCTCCTGCCAAAGGCAGGGACACTTTCCCCTATCCCAGGTTGCTCCAAGCCCCATCCAGCCTGTCCTGGAACATTTCCAGGGATCCGGGGACAGCCACAGTTTCTCTGGGCACCTGTGCCAGGGCCTCCCCACCCTCACAGAGAAGGATTTTTTTCCGGATATCCCATCTAACCGTGCCCTCTGTGAGTTTAAAACCATTCCCCCTTGTCCTGCCCGGAGCTGGCAGAGCAGAGGTGGCCGTGGCTCTGTTCAGCATCTAGGGATTTTCAGTCACTGCTCCCACAGCGTTGTGGGGCTTTTCAAAGCCTGGTGGGATCCCAGCGAGTGCCTTCCCACTGGTACCTAAACCCAACCCTTCTCCCTTCTCCTGCCTGCCAGCAGCAGGGCTGGATTTCTGCAGGAACAGCAGAAATGGAGCTTGGGGGAAGGCAAGGACAGGCTGGACTGAACCTGTTTCTGATGGTACTTCCTTCTTTCCTCCTGCCTTTGTCTTGAAGGAAATACCTGATGCTGTTGGCACCTTCAGGTCCTGCCCTCCTGTAAACACTGGGTTAAGCCTGAGCCATCACAGTGTGGGGAGTTTTGGGTCTGAAATCAGCAATTTTGCTGAGAGCTCCACATTTTGCAGCAAATGAAGGTCTCCTGAAATCTGCAGCATCCCGTACTGGGAGCCATGGAACCACTGGCTGCAGCCCATGCTCTGCAGCTGTCAAGGGAGCTGCTTAGCCAAGGAGAAGCTGGGTGTGTGCAGCAGTCCCAGAGGTGATTTCATCCCCTCCTTCCCTCCCCTCTCGTCCCCAGGTGCATTCCCTGTACCGGCGCACAGGAGCCAGCTTCCAGAGGGCCCAGGAGGAGTTTTCCCAAGGCATCCTCACCAACAGGAGCTTCCAGAACGCAGCGGCCGGGGCGGCCTCCTCAGCTGCACAGAGTGCTTTCCGGGGAAACTGACGCTGTCCAGGAAACCCAGCCTTTCCCAGGAAACCCACCCATTCCCAGGAAATCCAGCCCTTCTTCCCGGGCTGCCTTCCTCTCGCTTCCTCTGTCCTCGTCTCCCCAACCTTCCTTTTTTTTTTTTTNNNNTTTTTTTTTTTTTTTTCTGAAAATGCACTTTTTGAGGGTACCATGTGAGCTCTGTGATGCCGACACTCCTGATGGGAAGAGGTTTTTTTTGGCTTCAGCTGAGCTACGGTTTGGATGATTAGTTTTCCCTATCTTGTTTTAGGGTGTGGGGAGATGGGGGAAGACATTCTCTGAGGCAAATATTCCTCTCTCCAGGACCTTCCAGGTGTTTGTCTCTTCCTCCCCTCACTCTGTCTGTAGCAGGAAGATGAGGGGAAGCAAGTTTTTGATTTTACTCTCTTCTCTTGGCCTTTGCTACGAAGAATTTGATTATCTGCTGTTTCGGGAGGGTTTTGTAACGTGCATGTAGTTGATGTCGTTAATTTTAAGAACAGAAATTGTACTTTTGGTTTATTACACTCACACGATGCTGTGTTTTGACCTCATAACTGCTGGTTTTCCTGAGAGCCGTGAAGGAAAATCTGGGAACAGGGGGGAGTGTGTGGGGGGGATGTATTTCCTCTGGTTCCCCCAGGGCACATCCTCTGCTTCCACGAGAATCCTGCAGGCGCCAGCTTGGGGCAGGGAGAGGGGGAGAAGGGGTCAGTGGAGGCTGAGTCTTCTCAGTGACTTGAAACAAGGAGAGGGAGGGGAAAAGGGGTTTTGGTTTGGCTCCCAGCTCCAGCTTGGGGCAGCTGAGGAGGCCGGGTCACACAGTGCCTGTGATGCCCTTCTCCAGCTAACCTTGAATGAGTCTTTCTCCAGGGAAGGCTCCTCCCTGCCTTCCTCCTCACGAGTTTCATTTTTTTTTTAGCTGGGAAGGAACTGTTTTCATGTGTGTTCAGCTGCATCCCAAGATGGGATGTCCCTTGGGGTGCGGGGGTGGATGGGGGCAGGTTCCCACCTCTCCCTCCTTCAGCCCCGTGGTTTGGGTGTCGGGGAGGGGGTTTCATGCAGATTTGGCTTTGTGGTGCCTCTTTGCCGGAGTGGGGGTTGTGTTAGACCCCCATCCTGTGCCGGTGAGGGGCGGCGGGGGGCGCTGGGGTACAGAAATCGGTATTTTTACACCCTTTTCGTCCTGTATTATTGGATTTTTTTCCCCCGTGTCTGATCTTTTAATGTTTAAAGAATTATTAATAAAAAATTGTTCATGTGGTCCAGATGCGGTGCCCGTGCCGGCGGAGGGGGCGTGGCCATGGCGGGGCGGGGCTGAGGGCGTGGCCTGGCGCGGTGACGCTCGGGTTTGGGGCGTGGCCAACGCGAGTGGGCGGGGTCAAGGGCGGGGTTTTCTTCGGGATGAAAGGGGCGTGGGCGCGGTCATGGCTGCCGGGGGCGTGGTTCTGCGGCCTTGGGGGCGTGGCCTGAGCTGTGGCGCGCCGGGAAGGCGGAAGCGGCTCCCGGGCCCCGAGTGCCGGGACCGGGGGCCGGAGGGGCCATGGCCGGGCCCGGCTGGGCCCCGCCGCGCCTCGACGAGTTCATCCTCACCGAGCCCCTCGGCTCCGGCACCTACGCCACCGTCTACAAGGCCTACAGGAAGGTAGGGCCGAGCCCGCGCCGGGGGTCGCCTTTTTGCTCTCCTATCTGCCCACCTGCTCCCGTGGCATCCCCGTTTTCCAGTCTTCCACACGGGGTGCCACCCCTCTAGCCCTCGCCTGGCACCTGCTGCCCCCTTGCAGGGGTTCCTTCCTTTCCTTCCCCACCCGGCGGGCTGGGGGAGCGGCCCGCGGGGGCTGTTTGGGTGGGAGGTCCAGCGTTGCCCCCCCTCCTTGGCAGAGGGACACGCGTGAGGTGGTGGCCATCAAATGCGTCAACAAGAGGAGCCTGAACCGGGCATCGGTGGAGAACCTGCTGACGGAGATCGAGATCCTCAAGACCATCCGCCATCCCAACATTGTGGAGCTCAAGGACTTCCAGGTGGGCTGGGGGCTTCCTCGGGGGCCTCTGAGCCAGAACTACTCTGGCTTGGATCCATCCCTGCTTCCCAAGGGTGTATCCATAGGGCTTGGTGCCAGCAACTGGGCAAACTGGTCCAGGTGAGCCTCTGTGGGTGGGACTGGCTGGGGTGGCACGGCGGGGTCTTATTGCCTCGCAGTGGGACAGTGACCACATCTACCTGATCATGGAGTTCTGCGCCGGGGGGGACCTGTCCCGCTTCATCCGCACGCGCCGGATGCTCCCGGAGAAGGTGGCACGCGTCTTCCTGCAGCAGCTCGGTGAGGACACCCCGCCCGGCTCCCACTCTGGCTCTGGTGGGGACCCTTTCCCAGGGTTGTGGGGTGCAGGGCTGTGCTATCACGTGCCCATCCACCCGCCCAGCCTGTGCCCTGAAGTTCCTCCACGACCGCAACATCTCCCATCTGGACCTGAAGCCGCAGAACATCCTACTGAGCGCCACGGAGAACCCCCAGCTGAAGCTGGCAGGTCAGGGCAGCCCCTGGCAGGGGCTGGGAGGGGGCAAATCCCTTCTGCCTGTCCCCCACGAGCTCTCTGCCCAGCAGATTTCGGCTTTGCTCAGTACATGTCCCCGTGGGACGAGAAGCACGTGCTGCGTGGCTCCCCGCTCTACATGGCCCCCGAGATGGTGTGTCGGCAGCACTACGACGCCCGCGTGGACCTCTGGTCTGTGGGCGTCATCCTTTATGGTGGGTTTGGCTTTTATTGCCCCAGGGGCAATAAAACTCAGGGCTGGTTCCCCCTCTCCGTCTCCTCCCACCGCTCCTTTTCCCCCCCAGAAGCGCTTTTTGGGAAGCCGCCCTTCGCTTCCCGCTCCTTCGCCGAGCTGGAGGAGAAGATCCGCAGCGACCGGGCTGTGGAGGTGACGCGGGGTGAGATGGGGCTGGGGGGGTCTCACAGCGCTCAGTGGGCTCAGCCTCTTCCCTCCCCAGCTTCCCAGCCGGCCCCAGCTTTCTCTGGAATGCCGGGATCTCTTGGGACAGCTGCTGGAGAGGGACCCTCGGAAGCGCATCTCCTTCGAGTGCTTCTTTGCCCACCCCTTCGTGGACATGGACCACATCCCCGGCCCTGAGAGCCTGGGCAAGGCGGTGAGCAGGGCTGGGGGCTGCTCCCTGGGAATGGGGGTGTTCCAAGCCCTGAGACCCTACTTGTGTCCCCCAGACCGACCTGGTGGTGGAGGCGGTCAGGAAGGATCAGGAGGGAGACGCCAGTGCCGCCTTCTCCCTCTACCGCAAAGCCCTGGAGTATTTTGTGCCGGCACTGCACTGTGAGTCCCCCTGGGAGTTGTGTGGGGCCCTGGGGTATTTCGGGAGGGGCAGCACCCCGGGGGAAGGCCAATTTTCAGCCCACCCACCCCTGTGTTTGGTCATTCTCCCCCTTAGATGAAAGTGACGCGCGGCGCAAAGAAGCCATCCGGGCCAAGGTGAGCCAAAAGCCCTGGTGAGGTGGGGGCAGAACCCCCATCCTCGGCACCCCATGTTGGGGGTCTCCTCACCCCCAAAATGTACACAGGTGAGGCAGTACATCTCCCGAGCAGAGGAGCTGAAGGTGTTGGTCGCCTCCAGCAACAAGAACCTCCTGGAGAAAGGAAACCCAGCCAGAGAGCTCCTTAAAGGTAGTGATTTCTGCCCATCCCCTGGTGTCAGAGCTGGCAGGGGCAGTGGTGCAGTTTTGGGCTGAAGGGTGAAGGTTTTGGACAATGCCCGTAGCCGTGTCCCATTGCAGAGATGGCCAAGGACAAGCCCCGGCTCTGCGCGGCGCTGGAAGTGGCTTCAGCTGCCATCGCCAAGGTGACGGGGGGGCCTTGGGGGTCCCCTCGCCCCTCGAGGGAAAGGGAAGGTGCAAACCTGGTGGGGAGGGGGCTGCTGGTCCCTGCCAGCCCCAGCCAGCCCCTGGGCCTCTTGCAGGAGGAGGAGTGCAGGGATGACAGTGATGCCTTGGAGCTGTACCAGCAGAGCCTGGGGGAGCTGCTGCTGCTCTTGGCCGGTGAGTTGGGGCTGCGGCCAGGGTTTTAGGGCAGGGATGGGTCCTGCTCCCATCCCTCATCCCGTGGCACACTTTCTCTGCAGCGGAGCCGGCAGGACGGCGGCGGGAGCTGCTCCACGCGGAGGTGAGTGCCAGCCCTGGGATACTCAGCTGTCCCCGGTGGCCTGGCCCCAGAGGGACTGTGTCCTCTCTCTGTCCCCACCAGATCCAGACCCTGATGACCCGAGCCGAGTACCTGAAGGATCAGATCAAGGTATGATGACTGGAAGGGGGGGGCGGCTCTGGAGCTTGCTGGGGGAGGGTGAAGGCTGGAAAAGGCCCCTCTTCCTTGGCAGATGCGGGAGGCACAATCCATGGGCAAAGAGGCGCTGGCAGAGTCCATCCGGAGCAGTGAGTTGCCCTTTTCCAGGGGGATTGGGGAATATTCCAACCCCACAGAGCCCCGTCTCCCCTAGCATGGGCCCGTCCCCCCCAGGAGCCCTCCTGGGGGTGGCGGCGGCGGGGCCAGCCCGGTGAGTCCCTGTGTGCCCCGGCACAGCCTGTACCTTGCAGTGACTCCCGGGAGCCGCCCCACGGAACGCTGCTCGCTGCCCTGCCAGGAGACTCCGGCGCCAGGACGAGGCTTCCATCCCCCCCAGCAGGGTGACACCTGGGGGGTCACCCTCAGGCTCCCAGCCCCGGGGGTCCGCGGGGCCATCTGCCCCTCTCCCAGGCGCTGGCTGATTTCCCTGCCAGCCCTGCCTCGACCGTCTGCTGCTGCAGCCTCCCCTGCCACAGCGGGCGGGTTATTCCACTCTAATTCCCTCTGCTGGCTCCACGGGAAGGGTATTTTTATCCTGGCCCTGGGCTCTGGCAGGACATCCCCTCTGCTTTTTCGGCTGGGTGGTTCTTCACCTCCCAGATTCTGGGGGAGCCCCTACGGCCCGCAAATCCGGCCGGGGGCAGGGGGTGGGCAGGGATGCTCCGCTGTGCCTTCCTTGCCCAGCATCTACCTCTGCATCCACCGCTGCTCTTCCAGCCTCCAGCACCCACTGCACTGGCCCAGCCTGGCCATACCCCCCTGCCTCTCACTGCTGGAGCACTGGGATTGAGGCTTTTCCTTCCTAAACCTGGAGCCTGACAGGTACTGGCTGCATCATCAGTGTCACGACTGTGAGCAGCGCTCAGCGGGGACCCATTGAGTTGGGCACGAGCAGCCGTCAGTCTCCTTCAGGGAGGCACTCTCAACATCCTGCCTGCCCTGCTCCACTCCTCAGGGCTCTGACACCCCCAGCATCCAAATCACGTTCCCAGGAGTCACTGGTATGGGGTGCTGATGTTGCCTGTCCTGCAAAGTAAGGTACTTGTCTCAAAATCTGTTGTATCTCAAGGGAATGTAATTTATTGTCTTTAATAAACTTTAATTTTGATTTCTCCATCTCTTCTGCACTCGGGTTTGTGATTTAAGCCTAAGAGGGGTCCCCAGGCAAGCCCAGGACCCAGAGCCAGCCTGGGGTCCTGGAGCCATCGAGGTGGGCTGGGGACCCTCATCCTTGTTCCCCCAGGGGCAGAGCTGGGGTGTCCCCTCCTCCCCCTCTGCTCCAGCAGTGCTTTCCCTTCCTGTGCTCCCCAGGGACACGAGGCAGCCAAAGCAAGGTTTGACCTTGTTTTCACTTCCCATCTTTTTATTTTTTTGTGTGTGTGGAAAACACGGAGCAGAACAACACAAGCCATTATGTAAAATCCCGTTTTCTCCAACAGATTTTTGTGGCGGGTGAGGAGGGGCCGGGCTGGGCCATGAGGGAAAGCAGAAGGCCTGAAACGAACAACAGGAAGATTTTTGGGGTGTCCCACAGATATTCTGAACCATGACCTCTTCCCAAGACGGCCTCCCCCCACATCCTGCCCCCGTGCCGGCTGCTCCGCGCTCAAACTGGCGCAGAGCTTCTGGGCAGATACGACAAGGCACTTCCGTATCTTTTTACTCTTGTTATCATTATTATTCAGAGCAGAGATTATATCCCGAGGCTTTAAAGTGCTTTCCCAGCCCGTGTCCTCCCCCGGCCCAGCCGGCACGGATAATCCCATCGCCTTCACGCTCGGCCGCCAGCGCTGCCCGGCCCAGGGTGGGTCTGAGTGTCACCTGCACCAGGGTTCTTGGCTGCCCAAATGTCACCGAGGGAAGGTGTAGCAGTGTATCTGAACAATGACAGGGTGCACCGGTTATTTCACTTGTAACTGCTCTTATCAGGATTTTCTCAGGGCCCTCTAGGATTCATCAAGGTTACTAAGACATAAACTGTGCTAAAATAAGAAAGAGGAAAAGAAACTGAGTTCCAAGACCACAAGAAAGAGGTGACAGAGAGCTATGACCCACCTAGACTATAACCAATCACGTATTCTGAGAAGTGCATACAAAACACGTGGACAAGCAAAGACACCAATAAGAAATGCCAGTGATCAGCGTGGACAGTAGAGTTAAAATCAATAAATAAATACATAATATAAACAATAAATGGCTTCTAATTAGTCATATTGATTAGTTGTCCAAGAGTCCTGGATTTCCCACAGGAAGGTGGCCCTAAGCGAGTGGTGCCCAGCCTGGCAGCGTGGCATCTGTCACTCACTCAGCTGCCCAGGGAGGAGCTGCTCCTCTCCAGTCCCGTCCATGCCATCTCCCAGCCCTTCCAAAGGGCTCTCCAACCCTCACAGGGTGGCTCTTGGGGCCAGATTGTCACCCAGAGAGGTCAGGAGTGGCAGCTGGGTTGTCACCCCGGCGGTGCCATCGCGTGGGTTGAGGTGAGGTCAGGCACCCGATGGGTTGGGGAGAGCTGGGTCAGTGTGTGGAGCCAGCCTTGGGCTTTCCCAGGGCTCTTTAATCTGGATTAATCCTGGTTGTTGGACCAGCAGTGGGGGGATGGATGGGCCATCCCTTCCAGGGTGGCTCCCAGGGAGATTTAATTGCCTGCAAAAAGGAGAAGGGAGATTCCCCAGCCTTTGTGTGGCAGCTCATTTGTTTCAGCACTTTAACAATTGCTCATTTAAAGCTTTATCCACTGGGGAAACCACTGACTCGTCCCACACTCACCACTGGGAAGGAGGAAGATCCTGCAGCCAGCTGAGGAATGGGCTGGTGCAGGAGGGCGGGAGTTTTGTCAATAAAATTTATGTTATTTGATCAATAAAAGTTATTTTATTTTATTGACAAAATTCCTTACTGCCAGGGCCTTCCAGCAACCAGCAAGGGCTTGTTCAGACAAACCCATCCCAATCCCAGCCCCATAGGTGAGGAGATTATATAAAGCCTGTAAAAGAGAGAGAAAAAAAACATTTTCTGCTTTAATCCACACTTATTCTTTGCTTTAAGATTTTTGGTCTGTGTGTTGATGCCTGGAGCAGTTGTATGGCATAGAGGCTGCAGGGATGCTCAGGATACAGCAGCAGGAACTGCTGGAAACTGGGATGCATCCCTTGGTGCGCAGGGAAAAGGTAGGAGGGGGCTGCCTGCCCCTGCTACCTCCATCCCAGCCTCTCCTGCCTCCATCCCAGCCTCTCGTCCCCGCTGCAGGCTGTGACCCAGCGATGGGAGCAGGGACGCAGCCTCGGAAGAGCATCCTCGGAGCTGCCGAGGCTCGGCTTTGCCGGGAACGCTTTGCTGAGGCTTAACACGTCGCGGGAGCCGGGCGGGGGGAGCGGGGGCTGCCTGGCTTTTCACATGCCTGGGGGTCATGGTGCCTCCTAAAATAAACGCGCTGAGCTTCACGCGGCCTTTGCGTGGCTGCACGTGGGCAGGGAGAGCGCCGAGCACAGCCCAGGGGTCGGGCACGGGGGGCAGGGCAAGGGGGGCCCAGAAAAAGGTGCGGGAGAGGATCCTGGCTGGTTTTGAGGGGGATGAAGGGCGGGGCTGCATCCCCGGCCCCGTGGCTCCCCGTGGCTCCCCACCCCTGTTGGGATCCCGCTCTCTCGTGGGATGAGCGCTGATGCAGCCCTTGGTGGGCAGGGAAAAGGCAGGCGGGGGCTGCCTGCCCCTGCTGCCCCCATCCCGACCTCTCCTCCCTCCATCCCAGCCTCTCCTCCCTTCATCTCAGTCCCGTCGCTCCTCGCTCCAGCTGGGATTCTGCTCTCCCATGGGATGAGCGTTGATCGTGCCTTGGGCCAGGGATTTAACCAGCGAGGGCTCGGCCGGGGCCGTGCCTGCTCCCTGCTATCCCTTTCCTGGTGGAGGATTAGATCAGCTCGGCTGATCCTCATCAGGTATGATATCCTCCCAGAGCTAAAGCTGCTCCTGCCAATCTCCCCTCTCGCTTCTCCCCAGCTCCCAGTGCCGTGTGGGGCTGGGTTGGGGATCTGGTGGGAGCACACATCCCTGGAGCTGCTGGAGTGTCCTGGTCCCAGAGGCTGGAGGGTTTGGAGGATGTGTGTCCATGCCCGAGCTGCCTCTGTCTGTCTGTCCTCTCGGGAATGGACATCAGGAGTTTCCCAGAAATACTTGGCCCTGGCACAGGATTATCAGGGGGCTGGGGGCAGAAAGGAATCTCTTGGTGCAGCAGCCCCAGCCATGGCTTGATCCAGCCCCAATAATAATAATAACAATAAAAATAATAATAAGAATAATAACAACAACAACAACAACAACAACAAGGAGATGAGTTTCCTAGCACCCTCTCCTGTGTTTTCCTGGATGACCCATCCTCCCCTGCAAAACCAAACTGCAGCTGATCAGCTCCCACGGGATTTGGAGCGATAAATTCCCAGCCCATGCCAAGTTTTTCCAGGAAACCTCCTCAGAGGAGCCCCATGCCTGCCGGGATGCCGCCAGGGTTGGGAGTCACACCTGCACTAGCTCGGGCTCATCCCTGCAGAGTGTCCTTGCTTGGAGCAGTGCACTGGGCATCCTGCAGTGCCCCTGAGACTGAGCATTCTGAAGGTTTTGTATGAAAATAGCAAAAAAAAAAAAACTGCAGAGAAATGGGAATTTTGTTTGCTTTAAACCCGACTGCTGCCGACGAGCTGCTCGTAGCATCCCTTTGGTCCCAAACATGAGCGCAACCAGGAGAGGAGCTTTCTCTGGGATTCTGCTGCCATGGAGCTCTCCTTGGAGCTCCTATCCCTGCCTTGGGAAGGGGCACCCCAAAACCAGGAAAATAGGAAAATTTGCCCAGGAAAACAGAGCTCAGGGAGAAAACTAAATGCATAGACATCTCCTGGTATTTATTCCACCGGTTATAACAGTACCATGGCACGGGGACAGCACGGGAGGTGAGGGACACTCAACCGAGCACGGCACGACTACAGCACGACGAGTGGGAAGACGGGGAGATATTCCCTCATGGCTTTGTTCTTCCCCTGGAAGGAACAAGGACAGGATCCCATCCCAGGAGAGGGACACCACTGCTCTGGGGAAAGGCTGCTGCGGGTTCAGCTCAGCACCAGGGAGGGCTTTTGTTCCTCTCTGATGTCAGTTCAGGCTTCAGCACCCCCCTTCCCACAGGGATCGAATAGCAGGTCCTTCCCGGCTGGCTCCTTCAGAGGGGCCCTCAAGGGCACAGGGTTGGTGTTCCTGGCAGGGATGGGATGGCGTTTCTCGGGTGATGGGGACGGGACACGGGGAGGGGGGTGTTCCACACCCCGCCTCGTCCTTGCGAGGCAAATCGGAGCCTCCCGGTCGTTTCTGGGAGGCTGAATGGAAACGTGGAGGTGGAGCCGCAGCGTGTGGCCATCACTCCAAGGTCAATCACACACCAAGGTCACTCTCCTTCCCTGCAACCTCCCTGGCTCTGGCTGCGGACACCCCCTGCCCGGGCACGGGAGGAGGCTTTGGGGTATGGGGGGGACATGCTGGCTCTTGGCTCTAACCTCAGCCCGGAGAACGAAACGAAAGCCACACATCAGGGACATCTGGGTCAGGGACTCGAGGGGTCGCGCGGCTCAGGAGGACCCGAGTGACACGTGGCAAGGGTGACAACGTCGCTGGGGTCCCCCCTGCAGGCAGCAGCCCCCGCCAGAGCCTGCGCTGAGCCCCCTCCCTGCTCAGCCCCATCACATCACGGAGCACTTCTCCGCCGATTGCTTCAGGTCCTCTAGCGTGGCCGAGGCTTTGTCCTTCAAGGAATCAAGGTCCAGGTTCTGGATGTTGCTGAGCTGGCCGATCACAGAGTTCTTCTCCTCCTCCTCCTCGTTGTCCTGCTCGATCATCTTGGCCAGCTCCTTGGGCAGCTCCACGTCACCTCCCACCAGCTGGATCTGGTTGTCATCTGTTTCATTCTGCAATGGGCCAGGAGAGAGTCAGGAGGGGGGGTGGCACAGCGGGAAGGGGGGCTTCTGGAAGCATCGCAGGAGGGGCTTTGGGCTGTCTTCCCGCTTAAAGGACCATGTGGGAAGGTCCCTGGGGATGAGGATGAGATGTTGATGCAGCCTGAGGAGAGCCTGGGCACCCACAGCGAGCGGCGAGATGGAAACCCACGCGCAGCACCAGTACAAACTGGTTTCCAGCTCGCGTTGCGGGGGGTTAGGCACCTAATTAAGCTAGGCTTATGCTTAATGACTGCTCCCACCGGCAGTCGGGATCAGCTCCGAGCTGGGAGCCACAGGGAGACCCGGGATGAGGCTGCCCGGCTGCCAAGTGGGATCAGTAATGAGCAGAAGAAACTCGTCAAAAGATGAGAAGGGACATCTCAAGCACAAGAAGGCAGGGAAAGGATGGTGGAGCCAGATCCAAACAAATCCCAGTTTCCCCTGGAGAATAAAAAAATCTCCACCTCTTCTTTCTCTGCCTTTTCTGGCTTTTGGCAGAGGGTAAAAGGAATTCTCCAGCTGTTCATTTCCTGGATATAAAAGGGGGGTGGGAAGCAGAAGGGAGGTGAATCCAGGCTGCCTGAACAACACCAAACAATCAGAGCAATCTCACTTGGCTTAGCTGACCCTCCGGAACTAATATTAGCCCAGCTCCAATTTGGAGTATTCACCACTGAGCGACTCTTCCTGAATACAGGGTGGGTTTGGAGGGAGAGGAGTTTGTGACAATTCCAAGAAAGGCTGAATTATCCCTTGATTAAATTGTTTTCAGTGAATCGTTCATTGTGAGGAAATTCCAAAATCGGAGTTTCGGCGGGAGACGTTCACCAGATAATCTGGGGAGAGGAGCTGGCTAATCCAGCCAGGAAGGTGCAACCCTGGCTGCACTCCTGGCTCCAGGGAGTCTGGGGTGAAGGTGGTTTTCCCTCACCCAACTGGATTTAGGGGGCAAAAGCAAGGGAGAGGGTGATCAAGCAAGGCTGGGAGTCCCTCTGTCTCAGGCAGGAGGTCTGTGGTGCTCAGGGGGAAGGAAAGGGGCCAAAGTTTGGGGAGAAGGATGGTTTTGAGGTGAATTTATTTGCGTTTGGGCTTTGAGGCTCAAGCCCCAGCCAGCCAAGAGGGTCCCTGTCCCTTCCCCTCATGCCAGAGCTCCATCCAGAGCTTGGCTGCCCTGGTGGCCCCGTTCCCAGCGCAGCCATACCTTGGGGAGCCTGTACTTGTCTCGGAAGTGGGACCTGACCGTGGCTCTCTCCGCCTTGCGCTGGGCAAACTGGGCATCTCTCTCCATCCTGTGAAGCACACAGGGCACTTACCAACAGCCCGTGCCCCCCATCCCGGGGTTTGTGCTTCCCCCCAACCTCAGCACTCCCCATTTTCTCTGAAAAGTCTCACTTTCCCACAATTTTCTCCCCCAGTGCAGCCTGGAAGGAGAAAACAATCCCATCTCCCGGGCGAGGAAGCGGATTAAGGGATTAGGGGGCTCATTAAACCCCCTCACGGTCCTGCTGTCCCAGCGCTGCTCCCCCCATCTCCCAAGCACGGGATGTGGGGCTGAGGTCGGAGCACCCCGTTCCCGCAGGGACCCCAGGCTCCAGCCCGTGCCGGTGCCGGTGCCGGTGCCAGTGCCGGTGCCAGTGCCGGTGCCGCCCGCACTCACTTCTCCTCCACCAGCTGCCGCTGGTACTCCTCATACTCCTCGCGGGTCATGCCCTGCGCCTCGGCCGGAGACTTCTCGCCCTCGCTCTTCTCCTCGCCGCCCAGGCCGCCCGTGAGGTTCTTCAGCTGCCCCCCCACCATGCTCTTCACCATGAACGCCATGGCCGCGCCTTCGGGGGGCCCGGGGGCCGGGGGGCAGCGCGGCTCTGCAGCTGGGACAGCCGGGGTCACCGGGGGGCTCCCGGGAGGATGGGGGGTGGAAGATGGGGAGCCCCCGAGGAACGGGGCTAAGGGTGAGCTGGAGCGCAAGGGAGCCCAGAAATGGTCGGTGCTGGGGTGCCGGGATAGGGAATCACAGGGATGCTGTGGGTGGGAGCTCCGGGAGAGCCTGGTTAGGGAGCAGCTGGGGTCACCGGGATGAGCTCCCGGGCAGCTGGAGAGCTGAGCGCCCGGGGAGCTGGGGCACCGAGCGGTGGAAAAGCCGGGATGAGCGGAGCTGGGCTCCTGGGGAGCGGGGGCACCGGGTTACGAGGAGGTGGGGACAGGGGAGATGAGCTCCCGGGGACAAGCCGCGGTCAGTGGAGCCGAGCTCGCGGGGAGATGGGATTCGGGGTTATGGAGGATGCGGGATCAGTAGAGCTGAATTTCCCGGGAGGCGGAATACCGAGTGATGAGAAGCCGGGGTCAGCAGAGCTGAGTCCCCGAGGAGCTGCGGTGCGGGGTCACGGAGAAGAGGGGCTCAGCGGGGATGAATTCCCGGGATGAGGAGAGCTGAATTCCCGGGGTGGTGAGTACAGGGCAGTGGAGGAGCCAGGGACAGGGGAGAAGGGTTCCCGGGGAGCTGGGGCACGGGGTTATGGAGGAGATGGGGTCAGCGGAAATGAATTCCCGGGATGACAGAGTACCGAGTTCCCGAGGAGCCGGGACCAGCGGTCAGCGCAGCGGAGTTCCCGGGCCCGTGGAGTATGGAGTTCCCGGGATGCCGGAGTACTGAGAGATGGAGGAGCCGGGCTCAGCGGAGCAGAGTTCCCGGGAGGTGAGTTCCAGGGACGGGGGAGTCCGGAGCTCCGGGAGCGGAGCGGAGTTGCCGGGATGCCGGAGTACCGAACTGCCGGGATGCCGGAGTACCGAGCTGCCGGGATATCGGAGTCCGGGATGCCGGAGCTGCTGCCGGGGTGTGCTGGGTCAGCGGGGCCGAGCCGCCCGGCCGCCCATGGCGGAGCGGTCCCGGTCGGGAGCGGAGCGGAGCGGGCGCTGCAGCNCCCCAGAGCACCCCGGGGACATCGGGGTGGATGGAGCCACGGTGGGGGCTGCGGCGAGCCCCCCGGACACCCTTCCCTTCGTGGTTCCCGGCTGCTTCATCCCACCGAGGAGCAAAGCCACCCCAGTGCCCTTTCTCCCACTCTATTCCCCATCCTTCGAGTCTGGCAGGAGGAAAAGCTGGGTTTGACACTCGGAGCAAGCCGTATGTACAGCATCAGTCACAACTGTTGTTTGCTCATCCATCCAAGGGCTAGTGCCCAAAAGATCCCCCCCTTTATCCTATTAATGATATCCCTAGAGGTGTTCCCATCTCTGGCAGTGTCCAAGGCCACGCTGGACAGGGCTTGGAGCAACCTGGGATAGTGGAAGGTGTCCCTGCCCATGGCAGGGGCTGGAGCTTGGAAGAACTTTATGGTGCCTTCTGACTCCAGCCATTCCGGGATTCTGTGATCCCGTGATTTTATGATATTAATACTAAAGCTGCTGTCAGCCCCCAGAACACAGGCACAAAAACATTCATTGATCACCTAAATCAGGAGGATGGAGCAGGCATTGATTGTGTTCATCACTCCCTGGCTCCCTCCAACCCCACTCCCACTCCTGCTCTTCCCTTTGACTGCAGCCGCATTCCAGGCCTTGGGGAGTGAGCAATTAATGGCATCAGAATGCACCTCCCTTCCAGATGGCCAGCCTGGCTTTAACAGACATTTCTCCCTTTTTTCTTCTCCACTCCTGAAAAATGAGCACGGATCCAAGCCCCAATCCTGGCTTGCAGGAAATAATTTCATTTCCGAAATATAAAGACAATCTCTGCAGATTAAAATGATGGAACAGCTGTGAAGCAACAGAACAAAGTGATAGAGGGAGGGGGAATCGGCCCAATCCTCCCATCCCCTCCCCCCTCCCCGAGGTAAAATTATGTCTTAAGAGGAAAATAGATTCAAAAATAATGCACTTTTCTAGGATAATAATCTGGCCAGCAGCTTGGTAGTGCGCTGCTCTTAGGGACTGGGACACACTCTTGGAGGTGACAACAGAGGATTTGTCCTGGTGAGGGCTCTCCTGGCAGAGCAGAGCCCCCTGATTGATGCCAGCAGTTCCCTTGAGTCCATCCAAACGTGCAAACTGATGCTGGGATGAGGGAGGTCCCTCTGTTTGGCACCAGTCCAGCATCACCCACAGCATCCCCCACCACGCAGGTGCCCCTGTGCCTGCTGCTCGCCCCGAGCTGGCAGCTCAGGAGCCTCAACAGCTTTTTGAAGTGATGATTTTTGCTTTTCACACCAATCTGCAGGTCCTCCTGAGCGCTTTCCCATGGAGAATCCATGGAAAATTAATTTTAACCCACAATGAGCTGGCACAGCCTGCTGAGAAATAGGCTGGGAGCCCCGGGCGCTCCACAGATGTCCCATTGCCAGCAGTGTGGTCACGTTCTGGCTGTCAGTCTGGCCGAAAAGAGGGGCAGGGAGAAGGCCCAGCACCCCTGGTTGTGTCTTTGGGTGCTGGCCCAAGCCTTGTGGGGGCTCAGAGCAGATTTCAGATGCGGCTGGTCCTGGGAGCTCCGCTCACTCCGGATTTCGCTGCGAGCATCCATTAACAATAAGAGACTGGAAGTCAGGACCGATTTTTTCCAGCTGGGTTAGATGGGTCAGCTCCCACGGAGCCTCCCTGTCTGAGGAACTAAGAGCAAACAGCTCCTGACGAGCAGAACCGCTGGGCCAAGGCGAGTAGGTGAAAACAAGCCTGGCGAGCCGGGCAGCGCCTCGGATCCCGCCCCTCGTGGCAGGGATGCTCGCTCAGCTCAGGCTCTGCAGCCTCTTGCAGCCCGGGTTTTACAGGGATGGAGCAAAAGGCAAAGGACCTCTGGAGAGGTTTTGCAGCTCTCCCATCCCCTCGGCTTTTCCTGGAGAGGCCGGTGTCCCACCTGGAGGCAGAGCCGGGGGGACAATAGGAGGGTGAAGCGAGCTGGGAAATGATGCTTCGAGGTGGTTGATTTCCCCATTTGCCTTTCCTTGGGCAGCTGAACCGTTCCTCATCCCTGAAATATATTCAAGTGAGGATGAGTCATCCTTCCTGCCAGGACTCTAACCTGCCGTAATGAGATGTAAATCCTTGCATGACCTATTATATTAGCTTATGCTATATCACACATCTCCACGGATTAGACGGCAGGGAGATGAGACGTCCCCCCGCCGCAGCCTCAGACAAGACGGTGGAAGTTAAGAGGATCCTCTCTCAGCGTTGACACCTGATTTAAATTGGAAGCAAGCAGCTCCCTCTGCCATGCTGAGAGAGATCATTCCAGCTCTTCTTTCCAGGTAACTGGCTCCAAAGGCACAGTTACCACAGCCCGGGTTCCAGAGGATGCTCCAGAGGTCCTCGAACGGCCCGGGAGCGGCCGGCTCAGCGGATTGTAGAGGGGAGGGGAAGGCTCGGTGACCTCGAGCTGCAGGGCCACGGCAATAAGGCCGTCGGAAGGCCTGATTCTTGTCAGCTTGAAATCCAGGGAACGTGAGCGTTTTTAACCTTTGGAGACTACAAAGGAGTAGGTGAGGGAATCCTGGAAAGCCGCGCGTGTGCGCGCCGGAGCCGCCACGGGAGGGAAACGAGAAGGCGTTTCCAAAGCAAGCAGGAAGCCCGGCCCGTGCTGCGGCTGCCGGGGGAAGTCACGGCGGCACTTGGCAGCTGATTGTCACTTCTGCTGATGGGGCCAGGCACCGCCACCTCAGGAACCGCCGCGCTCGGCTCTGACCCCGGGCTCAGCGGCAGAGTCACCTTGGCTCCTGCCGCCTGCCGAGGGGGTGCTGCGGTGGGACGGGGACAGGGACACCCTGCTGTGCCCCTCGGGCACGGGGGTGAGGCACGGTGACATCAATCCGGAGAGTCCCGCTGCTGTTATGGACCACCAGCTCCCGGGAGTTTGAGGGAAAATGTCCTGAAGGTCTTGAGAGAAACATCCCTTCAGTGGGATCCCTGCTGGGAGATCCTTTACAGGGATCCTTTAAAGTGCTACCGTGTCACTAACAGAGGGAATAAAGAAACTTTAGGATAAGGGTGTGATAAATTCCCAAATGAAATTATTTCCGGCGTTCGCTCAAACAGAACTCCATAAAGATGGAATTTGCCTTGGCTGAGGGAGAGGGACTGCAGCTCAGCTTGTTATGGAAGTGAAACCAAAGATTTCCCCGGCCTAGGGAGGAATTCCCATGGAAAGCCTCCCCACTCCTATAGAACCAAGCCTTTGAGTTCCCAAAATCTGACATCACCTCCACAGGATGAAAAAATCCCAGTGCACCCCTCCTCACCTTGTGGTGCCCTGGGAGAGCCCCTGAGAGCCCCTGAGTGGTCCTGGGAAGGGAAGCCAGGGGTGGGAACGCTGNCCCCCCCCCAATTCTCTCGGAATTCCCTGTTCTCATCTTCGTGTCACTGAGCACGGGGCTGCCCAGACTCACCATTGTGGGGTTTGGGAGGTTTGGGGTGGGAATGGTCCTGTCATCCAGAACATCCATCCTGAGGGATGGGGGTTTGGGATGGGAATGGTCCTGTCATCCAGAACATCCATCCTGGGGGATGGGGGTTTGGGGTGGGAATGGTCCTGTCATCCAGAACATCCATCCCGAGGGATGGGGATTGGGGTTGGAAGAGTCACACAGGACACAGAGCCCTGGTCCCAAGGGATGGGGGTTTGGGGTGGGAATGGTCCTGTCATCCAGAACATCCATCCCGAGGAATGGGGGTTTGGGGTGGGAACTCTCCTGTTCCACGGGACACACAACCCCTGCACCAGGGAACAGAGAGGTTTTGGGGTGCCCTGAGTGCTTTGGCAGAGGAGGAGGGGAAGTAGCTCACAGCACAGAAGCGCTGCAATTCCCGCCGGGAGGAGGGTGCTGTGAGAGGTGAGGAAGAAGAGGGAGGTGCTGGGGGCGGCGGGGGGGCTCCCACGGCGGTGTCTGCACCCGAGCCGTGACACAAATGCGGCCGGACAGACATACAGAGCATGTAAACAGGCACATGGGGAGAGCATGTGCTGCTCCGCGCCGCTGGTGGAGAGCGAGCCCCGAGCGAACGCACACGCCAGCCCCAGCGCACACACGGCCACACACACGCTGCATTCCCACGGGGGATCTTCCCAGCCTTGCCTTCATTTCCTGGAGTGCCCAGAAGAAAAAAAAAAATTAAAAAAAAACACAAAAAGAGAGAGAGAGAGGGAGAGGGAGAGGTGAACGGCACAGAACGGTGATGGGAATGGCTTTGTACATCGCGCTAAAAATAGTCCTTGTGATAAAGTCGATCGTGGAGGGGGAGGAGGCGCCGGCAGCGCACAGATGCCGGCGAGGGATGCCAGGGGTTGGGAAGTCCGTGCTCCGAGGATGGAGCGGAAGGGCTGTAATTAGGGCTGGTAATTAGCCCCAAGCAGCACTGAGAGAACGGAGTCACTTGTGTGGGCTCGTTGCACCCCCTCCGCTCGGGATGGAGGCTTTGCCACCCGGGGGAATGAGGAGCGAGCAGCTGGCTGCTGCCGCTGGAATTGGGGTCCTTGGAAGGGATTTTTGGGTACAGCTCTGTGTGTAATGGGGAGAAGGCAGGCAGGGTGTGGGGATATGGGGAAGAGCCAAAGCTCGTGGCAGGAGCCCTAACGGGGAAGAGAGAAGATCTGCAGGGAGCCAGGGCCAGGGCTGGAAGGGTTGATTTGGCTCAGGAGTCCCTGTGGGGTGCAGGTGATGGGTAGGAATGGAAAAGCAAAGGATGTGTGACCTTCCATCCAAAGGAGATGGCCCTTTCCACACGCCAAACAAACCCCAGCTCTCCCCAGCCCTGTCCTGATCCAGCTGGGATCCCAAGCTCCAGCCCGAGCTGGGATCTCGCTGAGCGGTGTGGAGGGGAGAGGCAGCAGAGCTACCGGAATGGAAAGCTGGATTTTCCAGAGCTTTTTAAAATGCTGTGTCCCTGTTCCTTCCTGGCACAGCGGGGAGAGGTCCTGGTGTGCCATGGGAATAACGCTACGGATGATTCACGCCGGGAATTTGAGGCGGGATGGAGCTGACACAACCGGGCCCAGTGCCCGTCTCGTTGCCCAAGGGAGGAGGAGGAGGAGCAGGAGGAAGGGGATGTGATGTGAGCCAGCACTCAGAGCCCCGGGGTGTCAATCAGCCTGTCCCCTCTGCTCATGCTGCTGCTGATGGACAGAGCCCCAAAATTCCTTGGGACAAATGACTTGGAGGGATCCAGGATGAGCAGCTCCAGGCCCAGAGCAAGAGACACAGCAGCAGGAGCAACCCCCTCCTGTGTGGGGAAACTGAGGCACGGTGGTGGCAGGAGGGGCAGAACCCTGGCAAATCAGGGTTAAATTCCCTGATTTGTAGTGAAGAACACAATTTCTTGCAGCAGTTCTCTCAGCATCCTTCAACTACACCTCAGAGGATGCTGAGGCACCAAACACCACCCCTGAGACCAGGCACAGCCTCAAAAATGGGAAGTATGGTGCCATTTGGAGGTAAATCAAAAATCAAAAAAATCTAAAATCTAAATAATTTTTTGGTGAGTTTTCTCCCCTCTTTTGACAGCTGGCAGGTGACCGTTCCTAGCAGTAACCCAGGGCAAGGGGACAGGAGGGGACACAGTGGGCGACAGGAGCAGAGCTCTCCCTGCTGTCTCCCATCACGTGAAGGGGTATTTCTCACCATCACATTCTGGGTATTTCTCGCCATTCCCAAAGCCGTTTCTTGCAGGCTTTGCCTGTAAATGACTTTAATCTTCATAAGCCCAAAAAGTAAAGCTGCTTATCCGACTGGGCCCTGCTGGAGCACTGGCAGGAACGGGGGGGACGTGGACAAGAGGAGGAGGGTCAGTCAGGGGGAGAGGAAACCCTACGGAGCTACATCACATCCCTCATCCCCATGACGTCCCCTCCGGACATCTGGACACCCCGAGGTCTCGGGGAAGGGGGTCAGCAGCACATGTCCCCCCTGCTCGCTCCATCCCACACATCCTGAGCTGTGCCCGTGTCCCACCACTCCCTTTTTCCCCTTTCACCCCGCTCCAAGAGGAATCTCGGTCTCAATGCCGGCCCATAGCGGGCGGAGAGCTCCCTCCCGCCCGGGGCTTGCCAAGCCAGCAGCCGGCAGAGCCGGCACTCTGCGCGGCGTTTAACGCTGAATAATTCCCTGCGGATGAGCGGAACTATTCTAAACCTGCCAGACGCCACCGCCACACGGCTGCCTCCAGGGATTCCACGGGGACAACTTTGGGGACGGGGCCCGGGACGTCGGGGTCTCACTGCACAGGTGGGACATGCAGGGAAGGCAGCGAGGTTCAGGAATCAGCCCCAAACTGCATCTTCTGCCTGCTCAGAGCATCAAAAAGTAAAAGTAAAGCCTGGTCTAAATGGGAGCTTTGGCATCATTTCATCCCCGTCGCAGCCTTGACAGATCTCACAGGCAGGATGGAGACAAGTGCTGCCCAGGCTGCTCATCCCCACCTATCTGGGGGTCCACCCCCACTTTTTCCCCTGCCAGGGGACCCCCGGACCCGCTGACAACAGAGGGGGGCCGAGGCGGGGTGTGCCGCGTCCGTATGGAATGGTTTTTTATTACAGTTTTTAATCTCACAGTCGGTAGCATTACATGAGAATAAAGCACTGGACAGGACTGGAAAAAAAGGCCTCTGGAGACAGCATGCAAACATTGCAACGAGTTTAAAGCAAAACAACCCAAAAAAAAAGCGTCTGGCGGGGACGCGGCCGTGCTCTCCCGACCGGGCGGCGAGTCCAGCGTCTCCCCGTCAACCATCACTTCTGTCGCTGGGGGTTTCCTTCTCATGTGTCCATTTCATTGGTTTATTTATTATTATTCTCCTTTTAACAACCTTCTTCTCTCTTTTTTTTTTTTTTTTTTTTTTTTTTTTTTCTTCTTTTAATTACATTAAAAAATAAGATTCGTACTTTAGTAAAACACCCAACGCTCAGCTGGGCCCTGCTTGAAATAATAAAAAAAACAATGACAAAAAAAAACCCAAAAAAACCAAAAACCAAACCCAAAACAATAAACGCCCCCCCAAAACTGAGAAAACAACAAAAAAAAACCCACAAAAAAAACCAAAAAAAAAAAAATTAGAGCCTGGGAGACAAAAATGAAAAAAAACCTGACAGATTTGGAAGCTTGGAAGCAACCGGGGGAATTGGAGGGGGGGTCACCACCCCCCCGGGGCTCCCTCCTGGTGCTGGGGCGGGGCAGGGGTCTGCGCTCACCCCGGTCCCCCCCAGCGTGGGTCCCCTGTGGCTGTGGGGCGGCAGAGCCCCCCCTCACAGGTAGAGCTCCTTCTCTTTGATATGCACTAGCTGTTCACGGAGCTGGTGGAAGGACGGCCGGTGGCCGGGGTCCAGCGTCCAGCACTTCTTCATCACCTCGTAGACGACGGCCGGACAACCGTCCGGAGCATCCATCTTATAGCCCTTCTCCACGCGGGGCACCACGTCCTTCAGGGGCTGCGGGACATTCGGGGGGTCAGGGAGGGGCTCCCCCCAAAACCTGGGGCTCAGCTCCCCCCCAGAATCCAGCCCCTCGGGGGTGCTCGTCACTCACAATTCTCGGATAAGGCACTCGCCCGAAGGAGTAGATTTCCCACAGCAGGATCCCGAAGCTCCACACGTCCGACTTGGTGGAGAATTTCTGCAGGGAGGGAGGGAGGGGAGAGAAGCTCCGTGAGCAGGCTCAGGGAGGGGATGTGGGATCTACAGTTCTACAGAAGATTGTGGACTTTAAGTGTGGGAATCAGTAGTGTTGTAGAATTCTTTTGTTAGATAATAGTTTAAGAAAAATATGGAGCTCAGTTGAAAGTTACACTTCTGCTTTTTGGCTTTGCTTGCTTTCAGCCATGCAGATTAGCCAGTTACCAACCTAAACCAAATGCCTGGGTGACTTTAGCTGATGCTTCAGGTTTAGATACCACATGTTTGTCTAACAGGAACCCTGAAAAACCATTTTCCATTTGTTTGGTTGATGTGCCAGTAGATGTTTGGTCAATCCCAAAGATATTCAAAAAGCTATATCAGGGACATTTATGGGATCATCCCCAATAATCTTTGGATTCTGATGGATGCATGGGAACAGTGGGTTCCTCACCTTCCCAAGGCATCTTCCGAGCCTCAAGAATTAGAGATCCTTAGCTCTATGTACACGACCTATTGTGTCAAATGTAATTATATGTAATAATCACAAATCCTCTGAACAGAGAGACATAGTTCTCCCAGGATTTTCCTGGGAAGCTGTGAGAAGCTGTGAGAAAGCTCAGAGAAAGAATTAAAACAATTCTTATCTCAATCTCTACACCTGTCAGGCAATCTCTGTTTGTCAAAGATGTTTACAAGAAGGAGTTGCCCCTTCTTGACCAATAGGTGAGAGAAGATTCCTAAAGGCCATTCAAGTCTTAAGTCCACCATTGTTTCTATAAGAACTGTAAATTTCTAATAAAAAAGTACTTTTCATGCCTTCTAATGACAGAATCTCTGTATCACCTCTGTCTGTCCCTGATACCCCCTCAGTGACAATTACACAGGGAAAGATGGATCTTTAGTTAAAGATGTTACTCCCTTTCACAGCATATTTAAAAATCAGACCTCAGGGTACAACTATACCTCTTTAATTCAATCTGCACTAAGTATTTCCTTCCAATTACCTCGTGGAATGTTTTTCATTTGTGGAGACAGGGTTTGCCTGCTATCCCGGCACACATCACAGGATCCAGGGTGGCAAGGGATCTTCCCCACCCTCAGAGCAGCTGCTTTTGGGGTCAGACAGTGGGAAGGGGCACTCAAGCACCATTTTGGGGGCAACCTGGGATGTTCCCCCTTCTCGCAACTTCCACCATATCCAAGGCCCCTCTCTGCTCACCCACCTTTTCTCTAAGTGCTTCTGGTGCCGTCCACTTGACGGGCAGCTTGCCCGTGTCCTGTGTGGAGGAGGCTTCCTTGGTGAGCCCGAAGTCGCTGACCTTGGCGATGTTGTCCTCCGAGACCAGCACGTTCCTCGCTGCCAGGTCCCGGTGCACAAAGTTGTTGGCTTCCAGGTACTCCATGGCTTCACAGACGTCTCTGGCAGGGGTGGGAGGCACAAGGGAGTCAGCAGGGCGGCCCCAAAGAGCGGGAGGGATGGGTCAGGGTGGTGGGCATGGCCTCGCCTGGTACTTACAAGGAGAACTTGAGCAGACAGTCTGCCCCGAGCACCGACCGCCCGCGCGACCGCAGGTAGTCTACTAGGCTGCCCTGGGGCAGGGATGGACAGAGAGATGGGGTCAGCAGGGCCAGCAGCCCACCTGCTGTCCCATCCCTCAGGGGCAGGACAAGGGGATGATACCACTCCCTCGTGGGCAGGACCCAAGGATGATACCCCTCCCTTGTGGGGAAGAACCTGGGCAGATGCCCCTCCCCCATGGGGTAGGACCCAGGGATGACAGCCCTCCTTCACTGGGCAGGACCCAGGGAGGATGTCCCTCCCTCATGGGGCAGGATCTGGGGAGATATCCCTTTAAATGGGGCAGGACCCAGGGGAGATGTCTGTCCCTCCCTCATGGGGCAGGATCAGGACAGGTGTCCCTCCCTTATGGGGCAGGATCACGGAAGATGTCCCTTTAAGATGGGGCAGGACCAGGAGACGGAGATGTCCCTTCCTCGTGGGACAGGACCAGGGGAGATGTCCCTTCAAACAAGGATAATGTCCCTCCCTCATGGGGCTCTGTCGGGGATGCCAACCCCCCCTGGAGCCAGCGATGGGACACGGGACACGCCACCTACAGCCACCACTGTGGCCCCAGTGAGATGCAGCCCAAGCTGGTATGACCCAGCTGTGCCAGGGTGAAGCCCCAGGAGCATGGGGGGGGGACAAGGGGACAGAGGGAGAGGGCAGGTGGCCAGGTGGGGTCTCACCTTGGCCATGTACTCGGTGACGATGTAAAGGCCACTCTTCTCCTCCACAATCACCCCCAGCAGCTGCACCAGGTTGCTGTGTCGGAGTTGCCTGTGCGGCACAGGAGGGCTCAGGGCAGGGGTTTGGGGGCAAGAGGGGCATCAAGGACCACCCACCGCTGCTGACAGGGACAGAGGTGCCCCCTCCCTCACGCTGTCCCCTCCGTGAAGGTGACACTCACGTCATGACGGACGCCTCCGCCAGGAAGGCCTGCGCTGTGGCGTCGTTTTTAATGCACTTCACGGCGACTTTGTTCCCCCGGTAATCCCCCAGCATCACATCTGCAGGCCAGGAGAGATGGGCACAGGAGGCACTAGGAAGCATCCCAGCCTCCTGGGGCCCCACAGCACCCTGGGGGGGCTAGAGAGGAAACTCCCCCCCCTCCATTCAGGGCTACCACGGGCTGGGGACAGTGGGCTCACCTCCAAATTCCCCTTTGCCAATGATCTGTAGCAACTTGAGGTCCTTCATGTTGAGGGCCCAGCCGCCTGCACGGGGGAGAAGGGGGAGTGAGGGGGTGCTGGGGGTGCCCAGGGGCAGGGGAGGGGGCATGGCCACTCACTGCGGGAGAACTCGTCCTGCGCTGCCACCGTGCCCTCCATTAGCTTGGGTTTGATGAGGCGGGTGCAGAGCCCGTCTGCGTCCGTGGTGTAATGCTGGGGGGACACGGCGGGCCGGGGGTGACACCCCTGCACAGGGGGGTGACACCCCGACGGTGCCGGGCTCTCAGGTCCCACCAGGTGGCAGCACAAGGCCACGGACGGGCCTGGTGGCCACCGAGCGTCCTTGTCCCTCCTCCTCCTGGTCCCTCTGTCCCCAGCATCCCCACCCCAGGGCGCCAGCAGAGAAGGAAGAGCACCCACCGCCTCCCAGGCTCCAGACCCCACAAGCTCTGATGTCCCCGTGTGTCCCCAACAGGGGCTGGACGGAGATGCCAGCGGTGGCCTCACCTCCACCAGCTGCATGAGGTTCTCGAAGTAGACCTCCTCATCGATGCTGAGCTTGCTGGAGGAGTAGATGATGCGGTAGTGCTCCACCTTGCCCTCGCAGCTGACGCACAGGGTGTAGTCCCCGGGGTAGTTGGTGCTCTCCCGCACCAGGAACAGCCCCGTCTCGGGGGGGTACAGCAGCCGCTCCGCCTGCTCCCGCGTGATCTTCCCGTGGAACCACCTGCAGGGCCGTGGAGGGCGGGGTGAGGGCTGCCTGCACCCCGTGGGGCAGTGCTTGGATGGTCTGTCTGTGCTCTCCCCGTGCTGCTCCTCACTGTTCCCACCCACCCCGTGATGCAGCTCCTGGCTCCACAGCATCCTGCTCCCCTCCTCCTGGCCCCAGCTGGGATTCAGCCCCTCTGCAGGCTCCCAAGCGATTCCTCCTCCAGCCTGGGAATCACTGGCAGCTCTGGGATGCAGCAGGAACATCAAACCCGTCTGTCTCCCATCTCTCCTGTACAGACCCCATTCCAACCTTCTCTCTTCCTCCCAGCAGCCTTTACAACCCCAGCCTTGGGTAAAAAAACAATTTAAAACACAACCCAACCATCAATCCATGCAAGCAGCTCCCAAAACACTCAGAGCTCTCCCCAGCAGCAAATCCCAATCCCAAATCCACGCTGCTGCCACTTGTGCCCTCCGATCTTGCTGTGCCCTCTGAAGAATGTCCCTTCTGCTGGGACACAGCTCTGGCCAAAGGGATGCTCCAGCCCAAGCCGCCTCCCCGGGATCCAGAGCAGATCTGGCAGAGCCTTGGTTGGATACTCACGGCATGAGGCTGAGCTTGATGCCAGCTTTGACCCCTTCCCGCTTCTGGACGTAGTTAGCGGGAATGATGCCTTCCCTGCCCACCTTGTTCTTCGCCTTGTACCAGTTGGGATCCTGTGGGGACAGCAGGATGTCATAACCAGCCCACAGCTCCTGCATCTCACCCGAGGAGCCCTCTGGGGGTTCCCCAAGCACTCTCGTAACCCCTTGCTGGCTGCAGGAAGGATGGGATGAGCAAGGCATTGGGATTGGTGCTGGGACCACCAATCCCCAATGCTGGTGGCCCCACAGGGCTCACTGTGATCCCTCTCCCAATCTGCTGGGTATCCCAGAGCCCCGCAAACCCAAGGCCCCTCTTTTCCATCCCCAGAGAGGAGCCCAGCTCTGCTGCCTCTCCCATCCCTCCTCCACCTCCCAGGAGGCGCTCGCCTTTCGGAGAAACCTTAACTAACGAGGCCATGAATTAATTAACCGAGCTCCTGGCCCGATTCATGCCCAGCAGGACTGGCAGGACCAGGGGCTGCCACCAGCACGTGTCACAGGGTGCAGGGACATGGAAAGGGGACACCTTACCTTGGTGACAGCGACGATGGTGAGGACGTCTCCTTTGCTGAAGGGCAGGTCCTGCTCGGCGGTACCGTGGAAGTTGTACTTGGCGATACATTCTGTACCAGACGGCCACACGGCCTGGCAGGAGCAGGGAGTGCCATCAGAGCCCTGCCTGAGTGTGCCACCCACCCCTGGCACCCCCTGACCCTCGGGGACCCCCCTCGCAGGTGGGAACCCAAATGGGGTCTATTTAAACCAAGTGTCCCCATGTCCCTCCCGAGCAGCGGGGCCGCCTCTGGATGAATCCATGCCCGCCTCTTCCTCAGCAAGAGCTTACCTGCATCCCTGACATCTTCTCAGGAGCTTGGGGGAGCAACTCTCACAGGGGCGACACGTCACTTTGTACCATGAGACCTGCGGGTGGGAAATGAGAATGGGGCTGGGCTGAGAACTGGCAGGGCTGAGAACAAGGTGTGAGGAGGATGCAGCACCCCTCCAAGGATGCTCTCAGGCCAGGTGAGCATCTCTTCTCCCTCCAAGAACAGGTTCTGCATCCAAAATATCCCTAGACTGAGGTGGAAGTAGGAGCTCCCGGCCTGCTCAGCCCCTGCAGTCAGGGTGAGAGCAGCTGCTCACCCGGATTAGGAGGCATTTGCACAGATCCAGCTTCTTAAGAAGGGAGTTTCTGAATGCAGCATCTGCACCAAGGAAAAGTCCAGCACAGCGTGGAGATGCCCAGAGAACGGAAGGGAACAGAGATGACCTCCAGAAGGTCCATCCCACTCCTCTCCCAGGCTACACAGCCAGAGCTCTGCTCTCCCTGGTGACCCACATGCGGAAACATCCAGCCCTGAGAGCTTCCCAGGCCTGGGATCCAAAAGAAACAAACCAAAGCTGCTCCCTGCAGCGTGAAAACCACCGGGACTCTGGAACGGGCAGCTCCTGAAGCCCAGGGGGCCACGCTGCCTGGGGTGCTGTGCTCTGGGATGGGTGTGTGGGAGGGAGGGGAACAAACCCGGCTTTATTCCGCCGCTCCAGCCCCTGGCATGGGATGAAGTCACCGGCCCCACAATCAAACCGGCCTTTCTTGGGCTGGGGCACCAGGGTCGTGCCAGGCTAGAGGGCACAGAGGGGGACACGGGCAGAGCAACCCCCAAAACCCACCCGGATATTGATGAATTCATCCCTGCATTGGGGTCACCACTGCAGCCCTGCCGTCAGCGGATGGGAGTATTTTGGGAAGGAGGAAGTGAAACGAGGGGCAAGGCCGAGGACGGGAGGAGGAAGGAGATAAGGGGCAGAGCTGCAGGAGGAAGAGCGCGGTGAGAACGCGGCCCTGTTTCCACCACGTGCCCGCAGCGTTCCGGAAAAGGCGTCATGCTGCCACCCAGCACCTTCCCCACCTTCCCCCAGCGCAGGGACGCGCCACAGGTGCTCCCTTTGTGCCAGAAATCGAGGCTCAGGTGTTCACCCCAAAAACAGAGTTTGGGACCTGAGGGATTTCCATCACCACAGTGTTGGGTGGGTTTCTTTCCAGCCAGCCCGGGGAAAGCTGGAGATGGCACCCAAACCCAGCCTGATGGCACCCTGGGGACACCGGGGAGCACCAGCTGGGAGTGCAGCCCCCAACATTCCCAGCTCAGAACATTCCCAGCTCCAACCCCCTGCCCATTCCAAGCTGATTTTTGCTTAAATTTTGGATTTACACCTGGCACGGAACAAAAATTCCAGCCAGGGGTCTGGATCTCACCAGTCTGAAACGCAGCACCAGAAAACCAGGGAATAACTCCGCTCTCTAGGCCGTGGAGGGATTTAGCTGAAGCCTGAAAGGAGGTTTAAGGAGGGAATTTCCCATGGCTGGGGCTTTCAGCCCTGTTCCCCATCCAGCGTCCCGTGGGGACGCCGAGCGCAGGCTGTTGCTCAAGGAGAGCCCCAGCCCAAAGCCCTGAGTCAGCGATTCCCACCGGCCAGGCCTTATTTCCGAATACCCAAAATCAGCAGGATGGAGGCTTCACCCGAGGTGGGACCAGCCGGAAAACCCTGGAGTCAGTGCAAGGGATGGCCAAAGGTTCACCCCACGTTTCCCAGCCCATGCAGGAGCTGAATCCTCCCAGTCCCGAAGGCCGCTTGTTTGGGCTTTCAGCTCACGGATGTCACCAGCATTTATATTTGATAAATGCAGTGAGGATACAAAATTCATAGCCTGCCTTCAGAAAGAGAATTTTTTTTCCCTGCTAAAGAGGAAACTGCCTGAGCAAACCCCACCAAGAACACACTCCAGCCAGCCCAGGCTTTTTTATCTTCCTGGACCGTGGATATTCACGGCACAGGACTGTGGCATTGTTATAATTGCACACAATAAATCTGCCTTTCAGTTTTAAAGAGGGAGGAGGTTACAACACCAAGGGCTGCCCCTCAACCCGACACAGCCTTCCTCCTCTGAGCTTCATTTTCTTTTGAATCGTTACCTAATTTCTGCCTCAAAGCCGAGACTTTCCGAGGAAGAGGAGGAGGAGGAAACCACACGGGGCAGCTGCAAAGCAGCCCCCCAAAGGCCTCATGTGACAGCCAGCGGTTCCTGCCGTGCGTCAGCCGGGCCAGCCCCGGCCCCGGGCCCGCTTCCACCCGCCCCGCACATCCCTCGGGATGCTGGGCTGGGAGAACGACGTGAAGATGCTGCCAGAGTGGATCCACAGCTTAAAAGCAGCATCCTGTGCCTGCCGGGAAAACATGGCCATCGCCCCTTCTCTCCTCCAGGAGGATGTGCGGCAGCACATGAAAGAAATTAATAATAATTAAAAAAATTAGCCAGGGAGCAGCCCGGCCGATTGGGCAGAGCCGAGCGCTGGGTTTGGCTGTTCCCAGCCCTGCCAGGCCAGGGTTTGTTCCTTCTGCAAGCTCCCCATTCCCGAAGTGGGGCTCAGGATGTGCTCAGGTGAACCAAAACCCAGCTCCCTTTTCTCCCCAGCAGAGCCTCCTCTGTGCAGGAGCCCCCAGGGATGGATCTCATCCCCCCAGGTCCCTCCCCCAGGCCCTGCTTCTGCATTTCCCCGTGGAAAGGCCGGCCCAGCAGCCAGGAGCCCGGCAGGGCAGGAACAGCCAACACCTCGGAGAATCCAAAGGGCACTGGGAAATGAGCTGGGGACAGCGTTCCTCTCCTTAATCAAAATGAATCCAGTCGTGTCAGACCCACAGGTGGGTCGGGAGAGGAGTTCGGGACCCCCACAGCAAATCCTGCCTGAGGAGCACCATCACCATGGGGTGGGCTGGGGTGAAAGATGCTGCATCTCAATTTCAAACCCAAGAAGGGGAGGGGGCAGCACCTGCCCAGCACCAGGGTGACTCTGTTCAAATGAATTTGGTTGTTGATGGCACAGAAGCCTCATTCCCAACGGAACAGGTGTGTGGGTGCCACCCACCCCCACCCCCTGCCGTGCATCCACCTCCCAATGAAGTCCTTTTAACTTCAAAAAACAACAAAAAAATCCCAAACCAGCCCCAAAGCAGACAACATCCTCCCTGCCTCGGAAAGATGTTATCTGCTGTTATTACAACGAACACCTACGATTACTCTAATCGAAAGAAAAATGTTCCTCCTTCATCTCACCCGCCAGCTCTCAGCTTTTCAGAGCTGCTCCCCCAAACCAGACCCGGCCGGGTGCCCTGCTGCAAAAAAGGGAGGTAGCAGCTTCTTTCTCAGGGGTTTTAAAATTCTTCTAGAGAAGAAAGAGAGGATGCTGCTGGTCAGAGAGCTGGAGGCACCTGGCGGACAGGTGGAGGCCTGGAGAGAAGCTGCTCCTGGTCCCCCATTGAGGAGAGGTTTTCCTGGTCCTCCTCTACCCTACAGAAACCTCAGCAGGGCGACTTTCCACCCGAAATCTCCCCAGTGTTCCCTTCCCAGCTGCTGTCACCTAGGGACAGGGACAGGATGGAAGGGTTTTTCTGGCAAACACCTATTCAAAACTGAAATCTGGGGGCAGGCAGCGGTCAAAGGGCAAAGAGGCACCCTAAAACTCCCTGGCTTTGCAGGAGTTACCCCACGGCTCCATCACTCCCACACAGCTGGTGCTCCACGAAGGAGGATGGGGATGCTCCCAAATCCTCCCGCATCCCTCCGGGGACCTCTCCGGACACTCCCAGCCTCGCCAGGATGGGGCCGTGGTCCTGCCTGGGTGCAGAGAGAACAAACCCCTGTCCCGGGAGGAAGGCTGCCATCCTCCTCCTCCTCCTGCTCCCCAGCCCTCGCACCTCCGATTGACCTTTTTTTTCTGGACTTTTTGATTTTTCGGGGGGACTTTTTTTTT
>WBNO01027797.1:1724-16056 GCA_013400575.1 Peucedramus taeniatus | reverse complement strand
AGAGGGACAGACAGAGGGACAGAGGGACCGACAGCGGGACAGCGGGACAGACAGCGGGAACGGCGGGACAGAGGGACCGACAGAGGGACAGAGGGACAGAGGGACCGACGGCGGGACAGAGGGACCGACAGTGGGGATAGCAGGAACAGAGGGACCGACAGGGGGAACGGCGGGGACAGAGGGACCGACGGCGGGACCGACAGCGGGGACAGCAGGGACAGATGGACCGACAGCGGGACCGACAGCGGGAGCGGCGGGGACAGCGGGGACCCGCATTGCGGACGGGACACGCACCGGGATCGGGACCCACACTGGGAACGGTAGCGGCAGCAGTGGGACCCGCACCAGTACTGGCATCCCCACAGGCAGCGGGACCGGCATCGAGTAGCGGGACCTGCACCGACAATGGGAACGGGACCCGCACCGGGAATAGAAACGGGAGCGGCAGCGGGAGCCGGACACACACTGCGACCGGGAATGGAACAGGCAGCGGCAATGGGATCCGCACCGGCAATGGGACTGCCACCGGTGCCCGCATGGGGACCCGTAACGGGACCTGCACCAGCACCGGAACGACACCGGCACCGGGATCCGCACTGGGAACGGGACGGGGACCCGCAGCAGGAGCAGCACAGAGACCGGGACCGACCCCCAGTTCCTGCCNAATGATGCTAAAATGCCAAGGAAAGAATAAAAAGCCTTACAAAGCCTACAATAAATAATGATAAAATGGTCAAATGACAGTGAAAATAATTAATATAATATAATATAATATAATATAATATAATATAATATAATATATAACTTTAAGGTCCCTTTCAACCTAGCCCATTCCCTGATTCTGTGGTCCTAGAAGATGTTATATGTAGAATTATTGTTATTGATAGTAACAAGAATGCAATAAAATTGCTGAAATAACTAATAATATATAGCATGGCATCATATAAACATATCAGAGAGCATAACGCAATATAATGTCATACAACAACATGACATGGCATCATAATATGAAATAAATTGAATTAATAGAATTAATAGGTGATCTTTAAGGTACCTTCCAACCTAACCCATTCCCTGATCCCATGGGGACAAAGGGACTGCAGGGGACAGGGACGGTCAGGGTGCAGCACCAGGGAGACCCCAGCAGCCGCAGGAGCGGGATGCAAAGCCCAGCTCTTCTTTAGGAAGCCCATCCTTGCTCCAGCAGCGTGCAGGAAAGATACAGGCACGCGTTACTGGGGTGAGCCCCGAGTTCCCCCCGGCGTCTGGAATGTTCCTTTGGCCTCGGGGAGGTGTGGAANACGGGACGGGGACCCGCAGCAGGAGCAGCACAGAGACCGGGACCGACCCCCAGTTCCTGCCCGGTGTGTGCTCACATGGGTGCAAAGCAGTACTGAAATGATGCTAAAATGCCAAGGAAAGAATAAAAAGCCTTACAAAGCCTACAATAAATAATGATAAAATGGTCAAATGACAGTGAAANTTAATAGAATTAATAGGTGATCTTTAAGGTACCTTCCAACCTAACCCATTCCCTGATCCCATGGGGACAAAGGGACTGCAGGGGACAGGGACGGTCAGGGTGCAGCACCAGGGAGACCCCAGCAGCCGCAGGAGCGGGATGCAAAGCCCAGCTCTTCTTTAGGAAGCCCATCCTTGCTCCAGCAGCGTGCAGGAAAGATACAGGCACGCGTTACTGGGGTGAGCCCCGAGTTCCCCCCGGCGTCTGGAATGTTCCTTTGGCCTCGGGGAGGTGTGGAAGGGGCTCATCCTCTCCCAGGCTCCTTCTGGGAGGAACTGAAAGTGCACCAGAGATGCACCCGCGGTCCCCGAGCCAGTCGGCACGCCCCGGTGCACGCACCCGGCCCTGCACGCACCCAGCTCTGCCCTGCGCGCTCACGGCGTGTTTGGGGTGGCTGGGAACCAGAATCCCACAAAAATCATCAGCACGGCACCACTGGAGCCAGCAGCCCCCTCCCCGGTGGGGAAAAAGCCGGGCACAACCCCGCTTTGTGGGGAACGGTGCCCAGCCCCCGGTGTTCCCGGCCCGTCTGACCGAGGAACTCTGCCATCTTCTGGGATTTCTTCTTGCCCCGGAAGCCCCCAGGTCCTCAGCATCCCCAGGGGTGGCTGGAAGGGCGGTGCGGGGATTCGGCTGAGGCTGGTCCGTGCGGGGAGACACGGAGGGGAATCCTCCGGGAGATGTTCCGGCTGGAATTTTGCTCTGGAAGGGTCTTGTTTTGAGGGTGGGTGATGCCCTGGCTGGAAGGGAAGGATGGATTCACGGCCAGGGATGGGAAGGATGGATTCACGGCCAGGGATGGGATCTCGGGGATGGGCCAGAGATGCGATCCCAGGCAGGGACGGACATCTCCAGGAGAGGGGGCCCTTCAGTCGGCTGGAACCGGCAGGGAGAGAGAAAATAGAGAAAAAGGAGAAAAAAAATGCAGCAGAGGAGGAGATGAGGATGAGATCCCGGTGGAGCGAAGGATGGAAAATCGCCTGCCCTGTCGCTCTGCGGCCCCGGCTGGTTGGCTGGGTGAGTCCTTGTGGAGCTCGGAGCCTCCGAGGGATTCCGGCAGCGCGGGCGGGATGAGAGGGGCGGGCAGGGAAAGGTAAGCGATCCTGCCTGGGATGTACGAGACACGCAGGATCCGCAGACGGTGGGAACAGCAGAGTAAAGCCAGCGTGACAGCTCCCGGCTCATTCCAGCCTGGAGAATTCACCTTCCAGCTGGAAAAGCCCCGAAGGGAGCCGGGTTTGGCCGGTCCTGCAGCTCCCAGAGCTCCGAGGGCTCTGGGGATGCTAGATGCTCTGCGAGGGGGTCCGTCTCCGGCAGATCCCCCTCCCCAAATGTCCCTCTTCGCAAAAAAATGTCCCGTCAGCGGCAAAACCCGGCTCTGCTCGGTGCCACTGGCGGAGCTGTGTCACAGGTGCCACCGGAGGGCGTTCAGGGACATCAGTGCTTCCGCGAGTTAGGATCCTGCTCCCTCCATCCCAGTTCTGCCTCTCGGGGGGCCTCTTCCCCCACGCCAACCCCAAACCCCCCTCGGGCGTGGAGAACAGCCTCAGTTCAGGGCTCTCCCTCCTTCCCGGGATGTTTTTAATTCAAGGGGAGCAGGCTGGGAACGCTGGCTCTCAGCGGGGAACCTTTCACCTCTGGGGTGGGACCCGCCTGTGCCTGTGTCCCCCACCCTGACAGCACCAGCCCTGCTCTACCCACCCTGCTGGGGTTCAGGGAGATGATTTTAGGGGTGCGAGAGCGGGGCAGACAATTGGGACCTCTTGATATGGGGGAGACATGAGCGCCTGTCCCTCTGTGTGACCCCACCTCCAGCTGCTAGGCTGCCACCAGGGTCAGCCTTGAGGACATCCAGGGGACAGCCAGCCCTGAACGCATCCCAGCTCTCCAGCCCACATCCCTCAGAGTTTGAGGACCGTCCACCATCCCAGGGGCTTTTGGCTCACACCACCGGTGCTTGTGGGACCTGGTGGCCCCTGATGCTCCCATCTCTCAGTCCATGGAAAATTCTGCCAGGGTGGGTGTGCAGCCGTGTTTGAGGGAGTTGCTGGGACCCCGGAGCTTTTCCTGAGCAGGGCTTTGCGTGCAGGGAGGAGCTGTCTCCGCATCCCTGCTGTTCCCTTCTCAGCCTGGGGACAAACCCCATCCTTGTCCTCCTTGCTGCCCTGTGATTCACAGGTCCCTTGCTCCTGCGCTGGCACGGGGCGATCGATCAGCCCAAACTCAGCCTCCTTCCCGCTGGGAGGAGGGAGGGGAGGCTGGCAGGAGGAGAAAAGGTCCAGCTGATTTGGGAGCGCTGCTGGAGCAGAGCCACGTGCCGGGTTTGATGTGCCCAGCTCCTTTGGATCCACATCTGCTCCACCCACAGGTCCGACCTGGATGGGTTGGAGAACCAGCAGCTTCCTCACCCACCAGCTCCAGCACCCCACAAGCTGCTCATGGAGGCTGAGCAGAGATTTTTTTTCCCCCAAAAAGGCAGAAACCAGTGTAGAGTTCAGAGCCCGACTCTGTGCCTGTGGAGATGCAAAGAGAAAGATGGTGTTGGGGAGTTTTCTTCTGTCACCAGTGCTGGGGACAAACAGCAAAAGTGAGACACTGAAGTATCAATCCCCATGGGGAGATGACTCCTGATAACAGATCCCAAACAGCCAAAGAACAGAAATTAGAAATGCAGGGTTCACTTTTAATCGAGAGGGCTGTTGGATGTTGGAGCAACTCCTCTCTTCCATCCAGGAGAGTCACAAGTGGTTGTTGTGGCCCATTTTGGGGCTGGGGACTGGCTTTCCCAGTGAGGAGATGCCACCAGCCCGAGTGCTGGCATCAGGCAGGTGTCTCAGCCAGAGAGAGAAGCCTGTGTCTGCCCAGAGCTTTTCCTGCAGGATGGAGGGTGCTGGGAGCATTTAGAAGTGGAGCTGGAGCCCTGCTGCCGTGGCTGGGCTCATGACTCACTTTAAAACCAACCATAAAAGCAATTTTCCACGGAGTGATCAAAGCTTCCCTGGCTTATCACTGCCCCGATTCCAGCAACGAAACCGCGGCGCTCGCAGACTGCCCGGGGAGTAATTGGAGGGCTTAATTGAGGAAGGTCATTAGGGGCAGGCAAAGATAGGGAACTGGAGCCTCTCACCTACTGTGAGCTGCTGAGGCTTTCGTGGCAGTGATGGTGAAAAGGGGAAGTTCAGGCTGGATACCAAGAAAAGGCTCCTCACCCAGAGGGTGGTGGGGCACTGAACAGGGAATGGGCATGGCCCCAAGAGCTCCAGGAGCATTTGGAAAATGCTCTGAGGCACAGGATGGGATTGTTGGGGTGTCTGTGCAGGGACTGATGATCCTTGGGGTCCCTTGCAGCTCAGGAGATTCCATTATCTGATTTTATGGATCCCAGCAAGAAAACTGGGGCCTCTCCTGGGGTCCTGCCTGTTGGATGGGATGTCCAAGGAGCGGATTTCAGACCAAGGTCTCAAGGGTCCCTCCTGCCTTTGCAGAATGCCTGGAAAGATCTTCCACAGTTCCATGGGGTGGTTCCATCAACATCAGGAGAGGGAGAGATGCTAAGTGTAGGTAAGGAGTTATAAAGTGGCTTTGCCTCCCACCCCATGAAGAGGAAGGAAGGATAACTTGCCAGCCCATTCCTCTCCCCTCCAGGCTTTTCCCTCCCCCTGCTCCATCCTGACACAGAGGTGACTTCAGCCCTCTGTGAATGGATCTTGGGAAGCCCTCCCACCAGCAAGAGGCTGTTCCACACCACTGTTGTTAATATTAAGCTGCTTATCTGCCCTGGGGCTATAAAACTCTCATCTGCAAAGGGGGAAAAAATTTCCCGCTGTTCTTTCTATCTGCTCCTGCTTATTGCAGCCTTATCAGCACACCCAGCCAGCCTTCAGGGCACGGGAGTCACGCAATGGCTGCAGCAAACCAGGCCTGTGGGCCCACAGCGGGGCCAGCATCGCCTGTCCCCATGGGCCAAGTCCACCCCATGGGGACAGCAGGGCACTGATGAGTCCCCAGCAATCTCGCTGCTCTTCTGAGTCACCAGGTTAGGCACTGAGGTGCACCTCCAGTGGATGGTCCCACCTTCCCCTGCAGCAGGCTTTGGGATGTCCCTTGTGGGAATGGGTTTGGGACTCTGGTGCATTGACCTGTGTCCTTGTCATAGTTGGTGGAGCTGTTATTTGGCTGGTGAACCTCATGGGTTGCCCTAAAGCATCCTTCCATGTTTTTCCCAATGCCTCTGGTAGCCTGCAGCAGGTCTGGACCTTTCCCTCCAGGGCTTTTCCTATGACATTGGGATCATGGCATTAAGCAGGGAAGACAAAGCTGGTGTGACACCAACAGCTGCTCTGCTGGCTCAAAAAATTCAGGTGGCTCTGAGGCTGTGTCACCTCAGGGTTCCACCACAAACTGGTGATCAAGCAGGGCCTGGACACACAGAGTCAGTGCTTTTCCCCCAGGCTACTTTAGTGGGTCTGGACAAGCCAGGATCTCCCCGAAGTCTTGGGCAATCAGCTTCCCCGTTCTCCTCCCCACCATGCACGCTTTCATCTCTGCCTCTTCTGGGAAGCATTTGTGCAATGCCTGGTGAGTGACTGACATTTGGACATGGCAGGAGCTCTGGCTGGAGCCCCACTGCTCAGGGTCTGGGGCTGTGGGGGCAGAACTCTCCCCTAGGAATGGGTGCAGGACCAGAGCAGGTTGCACTGGGGTTGTGCTTGTCCCCATGTCATCACTGCCAGGTGCTGGGGTTGGCTGGGGTGGCTTTGCATGCAAGCTGGGGAAAAGGAGGCTCCTGGCTCTGCTGGCACGGGCTGACTGGCAGCCAATGTAAACTCTTGGGTTTGAGCTGGAGTAATTCCTGGGTCTCATTCTCTTCCTGCCGTGAAAACACCTTTGTTCCAGCCCAGAACAGCAGCAGTTCAGCTTTCTCAGCAGGCAGGGCTGAAGGTGTCCTTCCTTGTGTCCTTCCTTCTGTCCTCCCTCGTGTCCTCCCTCGTGTCCTCCAGGGCCACCACCGACCGTGGAGAAGGAGGCGGATGAAGGCTCGAGTTGCCCCTGGGGAGGTTTAGATATTGGGAGAATTTCTTCACCATGAAGGTGGTCAGTGGTGGAGTCACCATCCCTGGGGGTGTTAAAACGTGTAGCATGTGGGGACAGGGGTTAGTGGTGGCCTTGGCACTGCTGGGCTTGATGATATTAAAGCCTTTTCCAACCTAAAAATTCCATAATTCTCTAATTCTGAAACACTGATGGGGGCTGTGAAGTTATGACATGGGTTGGCTGTCCTGCATCCATCAGAGAGTGATTCTCAAATACAGTCCAAGACTGGATGTGGTGGAATAGCCAACATTTAATGGAACATCCAACACTAGAAACACCAGGAAACAAAACAGGCAACAATAAAGATAAAACAGAAGTCCCGAAGGTTTCAGTTTATCCCATCACCCCACAAAGTCCTTCCAGACCCAGCTCTGCTGCCAGGACACCCTGGAGGTGTCTGCTCCTGCTGCTCAGCTCCCGCCCTTCGTGGGGAAGCGCTGCCTGACCTGGAAGTGCTCACACCTCTTGTGCTTCAGGGACAGTCCGTAGAGCGGGGTCATGTCCAGCCTGCCACCCTCGCAGACACTGAACTCCAGCTGCTGGAGCAGCGTGGTCAGGAAGAGGAACACCTGCCACCTGGCAATGTTCT
Organism: Peucedramus taeniatus; assembly: GCA_013400575.1. Taxonomy (NCBI): domain Eukaryota; kingdom Metazoa; phylum Chordata; class Aves; order Passeriformes; family Fringillidae; genus Peucedramus; species Peucedramus taeniatus. Next base: position 8,851 of record WBNO01027797.1, on the reverse strand, counting down.
CCCCAATGCACCTCCTCTTCCCCAGGCCAAACACCAGCACCTTCTCCCCATCCTCTTTGTTCACTTTGGTCCAGTCAGCACTGAGGAAACGCTCGGGGTTGAAGGTTTCTGGGTCCTTCCAAAGCTTCCTGGAAGGGAGAACATCAGGTGTTGAGATGGTTTCTCCTGGTCATGGGTGCTGGGAGGACACTAGAAGGTGGGAACTGTCAGGAAGAACAACCCTGATGGTTTGCCACCATGGGAGGGGTCCTGTTTTCCACTGCAGGAGGGGACCTTTTTGCCACCACAGGAGGGTTTGTGCCTCACGAGGTACTCACTCATCGTGGTTCACTTGCCACTGGTTGATGAACACACAGCGATCCTTTGGGATGAAGTAGCCGTTCAACACCGTGTCCTTGGTGGTGCTGGGGAGAGAAAAGACGGAGAGCTGGGCAAGCCCAAAGGTTCTTCTGCATCCTCAGGGGCCTGTCAGGCTGCTCCTGAAGGATATGACCCAAAGGGGTGGCTTTGTGGGGGTGGTTGTGCCCTCCACGAGCCATAACATAGTGCCTCAAGGCCACCTCGATCCTGGAACAGCTCTGCCAGCCCACCACTGTTCAGCACGGTGGCTTTTGTTGTGCTGAAGGGAACACGGGTGGAAAGAGAAGTTAGAGGAGACCCACAGCTCCTGACAAGTCAAAGCCAGGCGAGTCCTGCAGGAGTTTCATCTTCAAAGCCCTATTTGTGCCCTTAGGGCTGGCTAGGAAATACCCCAGACTGTATTCAGGAGGTTTAAGAGTCTTGGTTGCGCTTTCCTCCTGCAGAAAAATTCCAGTTTCACTTTGCAGCTCGTTCCAGATGAGTTGTGATGTGCTTCCTCCCAAGGCAGGAAGAAATATAAACCCAGGGGTGCTCTGCCAGCAAAGGTTTGTGGGGTGAGACCACCCTCAAAGCAAAGGCTTCAACCCCAGAAGGGCAACAAGCTGGAATATTTCCCCCTCCCAGGGATCAATTCCCCGCCAAAAACCCCAAACAAGGTGTCAGCCGCTCCAGCCCGTACCTGTGTGGGATGGTGAAGGGCAGGAAGGAGGAATGCCTGAACATCTCCAGGATGAAGGCTTCCGTGTAGGGCAGCGTGCCCCGGTCCGACAGCCGCGGCCGCCTCTCCCGCCCGATGGTCCGGTCTGGGGAGATGGGTCAGGAAGAGGCTCAGGATCAGGGCTGAGCAGAGAGGGTCTGGCCCCAGAGGGATGCGGTTCATGGACTCACCCAGCTCTTCCTGGATCTTCCTCTGGACATCGGGGTTTGTCACAAGGTACATCAGGCTCCAGGACAGGGCTGTGGTTACGGTGTCGAAGCCTGGGCAAAGAGGATGGGGTGTGGGTGTTTCAGCACTGCACCCACCCTGGCCTGCAGGCTGACCATCACACGGGGCAGTCTGAGGTGGCTGAAGAGGCAGGGGACATCCTGGACACACAGCAAGGCTTAGGGCTTTATTCTGCCTCAATAAACTTTGCTAAAATATCCTGCTCTCTCAACTTGTCCCGCTCCTGGGTTGTGTCAGGTTTGTACAGTTTCTCCAGAATTGGGGGAATTTCCACAGAAAGATGAATCAGCCCACAGACATCTCCCTCAGCCAGCAAAAGCCACCCTGGACTGTGAGGTTCAGCTGAGCTACATAACCCCCCCTTCACTTTTCCAGAGCTGATGTCCCAGGCTGCTCTCTAGAGACATCCCTGGAAGGTCCAGTGAGCAGAAGAGCGCTTAGACCCAAACCGGCTGCCTGGTGTTGGACAAGGAAGGGTCAGACAGGAGGAGCTGGAGAAAATCTGAGAGCATCTGCCAGAGCTGAGGAAAGGTAGGAGAGGATACCTGCTCCAAAGAGGTCGTTCACGAGGTTGACGATCTTCTCCTTGGGGATCTGCATGGCCGTGTTTGTTCCCAGTTTTTTGTCCAGGCACTGCTCAATGAGGGAGTCCGTGATGTCCCGGATGTTGTTCTGAGAGGAAGAGGACGCAAGGTCACAGAGCAGGACTGGCAGAGGGGTGGGTGCTCCTGGGCAGCCCCACCTGGTGCTGGGGCAGCCCGGGGTCCCACAAGCTCTTGGGAGCATCATCCCCCAGCTCCCGTGGTCCCTGTGGAAGCAAGGAGAGGGTTCTCTGAGGAACCCGAGTACAGACCAGATGTTCAACCACCAGACTGGCCACATCACACAGGGAGTGGAGGAGATGCTGAGAGGGTCATGAAGCTGACCCTCTGGGGAGGTGCAGATGGAACATCAGGAAAAGGTTCCTCCCCCAGAGGGTGGTGGGGCTCTGACCAGGCTCCCCAGGGAATGGGCACGGCCCCAAGGCTGCCAGAGCTCCAGGAGAGTTTGGACAACACTCTCAGAGATGCACAGTAGGATTGTTGGGGTGTGTGTGCAGGGCCAGGAGCTGGATTGGATGATCCATGTGTGAGCCAGCTCAGGATATTCCATGATTCTATGCTACTCTAAGATTCTGTGAGAAGGAGGACTGGGCAGAGACAACGGCCAATGCTGCTTGGCTGCCAGAACACAAACACCTCTGACAGAGAGGGGAGGAGAGCAGGCGAGGCTCCTGCAAGCTCTTACCTCGTCGTAGGTCTCGTAGTGCTCCTTGACCCTCTTCTGCAGGAAGCTGAGGAAGTACCTGTTGAAGTCTATGAACAGCTTCATGCTGCGGCTGGGGAGGTACCGGAGCACGGGGATGAAGTCGGCGGGGTTGCCAGCAGCTGTCACATCAGTGAACTCCTCAGATGAATTCACCAGCTTGAGCAGCTCCTGGTCCTCGTGCTCGTAGCGCTTGCCGAAGCACATGGCACAGATGACATTGGCCACCGACACCACCAGGTACCGGTAGGGCTCAAACCTCTTCTTCTCATCCATCAGCTGCAGGAACTTGCTGACCAGGTACTCGGCCTCCTTGGAGACGTGCTCCTCCAGCAGGCAGCTGGAGGACGAGGTGGGGCTGGGGGCGATGGAGAAGCTCTTCAGGGCGCTCTGGGCCAGCTTCCTGCGCGCCTTCCACACCTCCCCGGAGTCGGGGCTGAACGTCAGGCTCTGCCCGTCCGTGACAAAGCGGAAGCTGTAGAGGTCGGGGCGGCCCATGAAGTCGTCTCCTTGCTTGACCAGGGCTTGCCTGATGGTGTCCAGCCCGCTGAGCACCAGCACGGGCCGAGTGCCGATGCGCACCTCCATCACGTCCCCGTAGCGCCGGCTCAGCCGCGTCAGCGCCAGGTGCGTGTCCCTGCGCAGCTCCAGCACGTTCCCCAGCACGGGATAGCCCCGCGGGCCCGGCGGCCGCCGCAGCCCCTCGGGCACGGGCGGCTGCTGCAGCCACTGCAGCAGCAGGAACACCAGGCAGAACGCGGCGGCCACCAGCAGCACCTCGCTGGCCGACACCGCGCCGGGGCTCCCCACGGGCCACATGGCAGCCTCCAGCAGCACCGCCGGCACGGGCAGCCCTGCAGGAGGGGAGCGCAGTGAGGCGGAGAGCCGCGAGCAGCGAGGGGCTGAGCGCTGCGGCTGATCCTGACAGGGACAGGGAGCGACAGCCCTGAAGCAGCTCCAGGGATGGAGCTGCCCCTGCAGCACTGGGGGGTCCCAGAGCGGCACAGGCTGGAGACCTGTGAACGGTCCAAAGGCACCCACCCATCCCTTAAGGGGGGCCCCAACCCGTCGGGGGCTTTGCAGCACTCCTTTTCCCACAGCAGACCCTCAGAGTGGCGTGCAGAACCCCCAGGAATGACCCGAACGGGTTAGGGGCTGGGGCTGGTCTCTAGCCTGAGACACTTGGAGGTGCTCCTGACAGGGACAGGGAGTGACAGCCCTTAGGCAGCTCAGGGGGTTTCCAGCGTCTGGAAGATCTGTGAAGGCTCCAAACACACCCATCCATCCCTTAAGGGGGTCCCTAACTGCCTGTGCCTTCAGTGACACCCTTGTCCCCACAGAAAACCCAAACCCCCACTGGCACAGTCGTGGCTCCTGCCCAGGGAAGACAATCTTGTAAAACAAGGCTTGGAAAACTGTAGCTCAGCGAATCCCAGGGAAGCAGGAGGAGAGGAACAGCAGCTTCTCCATGAATGTGGTTCCAGGACCACCAAACCCATCAGGAGTCATAGCCAGGAGGATGGACCTGATGGCCACAATATTGGGGGACTTGGGGATGCCACAGGGCTGCTCTGTGAGAACACACAGCTCACTGGTTGAGTAGGGGCACCCAAATATGACCTTCCTGGTCCTATATCCATGTTCAACCCCCCCTCCTCCCAAAACACACAGGCTGTCTCTTACCTTGGTTGGTTTTACTGCCCAAGGCTCCCAGGAGAGTTTGGTGCCAGAAGCAGGGGGGAATCCTCCTCTGTCTCCTTAACCTTTTTCTCCTGTCACCTCCTTCTCCTCTGCCTGGTCCTTCTCCTGTCACCTGGAAGTCCACGGCTGTCTAAGCTCTCCCCTCACTGCACTGCTGGGTATTTATCTCCCCCTGCTGCAAAAGCCCTTGGGAATAGCTACCCATTAACAAATGGGCCAGCCCTGGCTGGAGCCTGCCCAAGAAGCCAGGGAAGAGCCTTTCTCCCTCCAATAGACTCTGGGGCATGAATGGTGGCTTCTCCTCCTGGCCAGGGCCCTGGAGCCTGCTGTGGGGAGGCAGAAGGGGGTCCCTAGGACAGGGAGAAAGAAGAGGGTCCCTAAGCCCTGCCTTGGAGAGGATGTAGGACATGTTGTCAGCATCGCTTGCCTATGGAATGTGGGTGCCAGCATTTCTCCAAAAAACTTTTCTGGGCTGGCCAGGCTGTTCCCAGCAGCCAGAGAGGTCTGCCACCTCCATGGCCACTCTGGAGGTGCTGAGAGCTTCAGGCTGTGAGCGAGGGGACACATTTGTGACAAGGCACCTACAGCCCTCCCCATCCACCCCTCGGGAATGATCCGGCAGGTTCCCTGTCCCGGGAGCGGCGGCGGCAGGATCATCCGGGCCAGGGGCAGAGCCAGGCTCAGGTTAACGATTGGCCAGGTTTGCGTGAGAAGGCGGCTGGCTCGCTTCCCCCGGCTCCTCCGGGGCAAACAGGCAGCGAGGAGGAGGAGTGGCGGGGCAGAGGGGAGGAGGTGAGCCCGGCAGATAGGAGAGGTGAAGGGGCAGCACGGGGCAAGGCTGGGGCAGTTCATCCCTCCAAAACATTGGGTGACACCCGACAGAGAAGTGCTCGAGCAAGCGGGGCTGCTTCTCCAGGCGGGGCAAAATTATGGGGAGTTTGGGAAGTGCGGCTGGGATGAGCAGGAATGAGCCAGAGCTTGGGGGTTTAGCCCGAAGTTTCCTTCAATCTTCGAAAATTCCAGGGAGAATTTGGCCCAGGTAAAAGCTGAGCTAATATTTAATAAAGGCTTTCAACATCTAGTCTAATCGGGCTCGTTAATAGCAATGACGCCGTTCATTAATGTTTGGCAAGAACAGTTACAAAACGCCGGCTGCTAATATTCCTGCTGATAATTCCCGGGAATGCCGCAGCCCTCCCGGTCCCGACAAGAGCCTTAGGAACGCTTTTGGGGAGGCAGGCTGCAGGAGCAGGGCTGGTCCAGAGGGCTGGATCCTCCCATCCCTATGGATCTACCCAGACCCATTGCATGGGGTGGGGCTGGGGGGGGCTGAGGGGGCTGAGTGATCCCCCGCCCTCCCCTCATCCAGCAGAATTTCAGACCTTGTGCTGATGCTGAGCCCGCCCACTCCTCATCCATCACATCCCAAAGCTCTGGAGAAGCTGGGGAGAGTCCCGGTGAGGTTCCCCAGGACCCTCTTCCAGCCCTTCCCAGTCCTCCCCGGTGGCTGCCAAGCCCTGCGAGTGCAGGGTGCCTCCTGATGAGAACAGCGTTAAGAGCAGCTGCCTTGCATGCCAGGCAGCCTCACACCCCAAAAATATCCTCAAAACACCCTCAGCCCCGGCCGCCGCCCCTCGCTGAGCCCGCGGATCCCCGGAGCTGCCTGGGGCAGCCGCGGGGACGCTGCCAGCCCCCTGTCCCTGCTGGGTGTCCCTGTCCCCTCCGTGGGTCAGCATCCCGCGGGATCGGCCGTGCCGGGCTGTGCGTGCGGGGACAGGAGGGAGCGGCAGGGTGACGGTGCCCGCAGGCACGTGTGGCACGGCGTGTGTGGCACGGGCACGTGCCCACGCATGGGGGACACGGAGCTGTGCGGGACACGGAGGGGGTTCGCAGCCTCGAGCCCGTCCCCGCGCACGGATGCGGCTCCGTGCGTGCAGGACGCTTGTGCGGCGCGTCCGTGCGGGGACACACCCGCGCGGGTGTGCGGGGACACGGCGTGAGCGCTCACACACGCGCGGGAGGGACGCGGGGACACTGGGACGGACACACAGAGCGCTGTGCCAGAGGTGCCAGAGCCATCTCCGGCTGGGCTTTACGGACACCCCGACGAGTGTCCCCAGCCGTGGGGCACCTTTGTGACACCGTGGGGCACCGCTCGGTGTGGCCTGGCGCTGAGCGGGGACGGTTCAGGTAGCACTTTCCTCTCTCCCTCTTCTAGTGGGAGAGGCTGGAAAGGGCTGGGATGACCGTGTCCTATCGAGGGGACATAAATGACAGGGACACTGCCGTCCCCTCGCAGGTGATGCAGCATCCTGCCGCAGAGGGCCCCCCTGTTGACACCGACGATTGTCCCCGGTGCTGGGGACCCCCCACAAGCTCCTCAGCCCGCAGCCAGCAGTGGGGGGAGCTGATCCTGAGCTGCTCCGGCGCCGCCTTGACCCCGGGCCAGGCTCCTGGACGGGAGGCCGCCGCCCTGGTCCTTTAAAAACCATTTCCCCCCCCACCCACCCATAGCGTGACTGCGAGTGACCAGGACGGCCCTCCCGGGTCTGGCCGGAGCCCCTTCGCACGCGATGTCCCTAATGCCACCTCTGGGACCCTTCGGCGGGGCGGGACCCCCTGGCCTATCTCCCACCTCTTGGCGGCTGGGCTGGGAACAAGGATGCGGGCGGAGGGGACAGATTTTGGGAGCGGGCTGATCCCCCTTGTCCTCCCTGCAGGGCAGGACCTGGTCTGTCACCCCGCGGGGAGCGGGACCGGGGGCTGCAAACTCTGCCCGAGCCCCCTTCGGACACCGAACAGCCGCCCCGGCGTG